>CM034150.1:383512955-384112955 GCA_019776745.2 Taxus chinensis
TAAGAAAAGGAAAGTATAGTATATGTGATAATTTGCTTTTTGGAGAGAGTATGGGAGCTAGTGAACAATATTAACCATCCCTTTATAATGAGGAGGTCATATGATTTTATATATTTTCAATTCATCTCGTCATCTACCCCTAGGAAACCTTTCATGTCTTTATTTAACATATGACTCTTTATCTTCCTAAGATGAGAGAAAATTAGTCCCCTTTTTATAAATTAGAAGGGAATTTTACAATTCATCATTAGAGTCACTTAAGTGAATATTATATTTTATAATTATTTATTACAATGAAGGATTAGAAAAAGGGGAGAGAAGAGGACGAAGAATGTGGAGAAGAGATAAGAAATGCTCTAAAACATGGATGATGATGCCTCCGCCTTTGATGAAGATCAGATCCAAAAAGGTTGAATATGAAAACTTGATCCATGATGAACGTTCTATGTGATTCATTGATGAATATACCTAATGAATACCTTTGAACACTCTTTAAATGATGAACCTCTGTGACACTTCTTGAACACACCGAGAAGGTGAGTACTGATCACTACCACAACTCTACAATATTTCACATTATGAGCTCATATCCTGAATGAGAGGTGGATATCATTGAAGATAATGAGAGAATATTTCCCTCACTTAAACAAGCCTTCAACCTTTGAAACATTGTAATTCCTCCAAAAGTCCAAGTTCTTGATGTAAATTGAGACCATTTCTTACAGAATTCAACCTGATGATCTGGATCCATCCATGAGGTGAAGAGCACTATGATCATGTGATGAATTAAGGTGATCTATTTGATGAAACATGCTTCAATCCTTTGATGAACCCATCCGGTGAAGTGAGAAACACACCAAGACCAGAATGCTCCATTGTGAGCAAAATTGGGAGCTCAAAAGGCTCTTCACCTTCTTAGGACACAATGAAATTATCCACCCTTTTCAAACAATATTTTGACCTCTGTGAAGGTTGAAATTATTGAGGAATAGAGGATGAAAAAACATGAACATTTTGATCCATTTCTTGACACTTACTATTTTTAGTAAGTTCTTCCTGGGTGACTAGTTTTTGAAATTTCACTCAATTTTAAATTTTGAGCACTTTTCCTCTTGAGGAATGAAACTAGTGTCTCAAATACATTCATCCTTTGGAGTTAACACCCTTATTAAGTGTCTTGAATGAATAATTAATAAAAAAATAGATATGAACACTTCTTTGATTTTGCTAACAAGGGTTTCTACAACACACAAACATGGTTTTGGATTGAAATATTCTCTTCTCTTATTGTAGTAGTGAGGAATGATGGTTAAATTATTTTGAGGAATATGGAAGGTTTGGATATAGAAGAAATGGAGAAGAGGAAGTATTTCTAGCATTTTAAGATTTCTTGTGCATGAATGAAGGGAAAAAGAGAAGCAACAATGACAACACGACAATATGTAAAAATTACATAATTTTAATGTATGTGAAGGATCCCAATTTTATGCACCAAGTGCATAAATTTATTGTTGCATTTGGTGATAAAAATTGTGCCCCATCCTTATTAAGCCACTTCGTAGATTCCAGTTGGATGGAGCGGGGGCTAGGAAAATGTGCACAAATGCTTAGATTGCAAAAAAGGGGCTTAGAGGATGCCACATTGATGTTTAGGGGATTAAATGGAAGGCTCACACATTTTCTTGAACTTGTTGCACCAAACCTTTCATGCACTTGGTGCACAAAAGTACACCACTCTCCCATTGGTCTAATATTTCACCAAAAAATGACTAACTCCTTTACCTTGTGGAGCAACTTGTCAAAGCCATATCATGAGTTCACGGAGGATTTTTTTGGTGCTTAATTATATTAATTTTCATGGAAAATTATTTTATAAAACAATGGTGATTTTATCATAGCTTGAATTATCCTGAAACTTCCTAAAATTTCAACATTTTGATCAGAACCACCAGTTATCCCTACGAAGAATGAGATCCCATGAAAATATCCAAGGGTTTATGAAAAATATGATGATTCCATATTGTACGGGATTATAATATATTTCCAATGAGTAATATTTTACCTCCTAACTCCTTACAAAGCTTCCACAATCTTCCACCAAAGATCAGGTACTTGTTTTGATTGCCTTATTCCTGGGGGCTGGGACTGGGTCACATGGGCGACCAAGAGCCTAAATTAGAGGGATAGCGAGTTTTGTGTCCCAAATTTCCCAAATATTTGGTGCACATGGGACATAAAAAATCACCCTCATCCTGGCTTGACAAGTGGCGTAGTGTGATTGCATGGAGTGAGGGCTTGGAAATAGAGTCTGGGGGGCTTGACCTTGCGAAAATAGCTAAACTGTGGTCATGTGGCGCCTCCATGGGCTCAAATTGGGTAGGGAAACATTTTATTTCTAATTTTTAAAAAATTATTTGGTTCTCTTGGTGAAAAAATTGTACCACTCTCCCATTGGTTGGATTTCCAACCCAAAAAATGGCTAACTGTTGGAGTTTGTGCCTTGGAGAGTGACTTGTCAGGATCATATCTAGAGCTTCCATTGGATTTTTTTTTTATGAAATGTTATATGATATTGACTAAAAAATTCCTTATGAATCCAATGGTGGGGTTATAAAATCTTTATGCCACCATTTACCCCCCTAAAATTTATGATTTTTGTTCTTTCTCCAAGGATGTGCATGAGGAAAATTTGATGGGGACATAGTGTGCCAAGGTGTTGTGAAGAATATGATTCTACCATATTGTAGAGATTTTAATTAAATTTATGATGATATTTTTTTTAACTCTTAACTCCGTTTGGATCTCCCAGAATCACTTCTCGAAGCTTAGGGGTTTTTTTTCCTTGTGCGCTACCTAGGCCTCTAAGAGTCACCTTTACTGAACTAACCTCAAAACTTGCAAAATATTCCAAAAAATTCCAAGATGGATTTCAAAAATTTCTTAGAACTCCTCCATGCCTTATTTATGGGTTTTAGATTTTCTTTCCACTTCAAAGGATGTGCACGAACTCTTAGAAGGTTAGGAAATGATCTTTCTCAAGCTTGCCAAAAAGCCTATTTTGATGGATCTGGCTTGGGAAGAACATGGAATAACTAGTAACCCCTAGACCACCTAAGAAAACACTAACATGACACTTTAGAATACTTTAGAGAGAATAAATAAGACTGACTTAGGGAATAGGATGATCGGAAGGAGGGCTCAAAATGATCTTTGGATAAATTTTTTTGGGTAGGGTATGGTTGTCACGCTAAAAAATTGAGATATTTCTTGTTGCACATATCTTTTTTCTGTATTCCAATATTAGGTGCTTCAATATTGATTAGAGGATAAGAAGAAACCTTATACTTGTCTTGTATGGCCATAACATGAGATAAGAGAACAAGAATTATCTTGGGATCTTCCGCACATTCTACTACATCTAAGTTTTCTTTCACCGATTTTTCCTTTGTTACTTCTTGCAGCTCATATTTGTATGCCTTCAAAGAATCTTATTTTTAAATTTCAAGGAAAATGTCTGGAGGGACTACTTCATCGTCTTAGGGCTTGCTGCATTCTATCAATCCTTTGTTAAGGGGAGCCTCAACTTCAAGGGCCTCAAAACTCCTTGCTTCAATTTCTTCGTCATGTAAAGAGTCTTCCTCTTCAAATGGGAAAGAAAATACCTTCATTTTATAGTTGCATCCATTAACTATTTTTTCAGGCGGGACATTAGATTTCTCATCTTTCATTATTTCAACATGGACGATCTCCACACTAGTTAAGGATTTTATATCATATTTTTTCTTGTCTTGAAGATCCATAGCTTGCATCAAGAGTTTGAGACTCGGCTCAGAGTCTTCCATGTCTTCCATATTTCTTAGCAATTCTTGTATAGATAATTATTTCATAACTTTTGTGGGTTCATCAAAATCTCATCTTGTCTCTTCTAGAGAATCTTCATCTCCAAATGGGAATGAAAATATATCCTCATCATGGGTAGGTATACAAGATGGTTTTTCCATTTGAGATTCACTAAGAACCATTTCCTCTTCTTCATAGCTCGCATATTCTGGTAACTTGGTACTACCCTCTTTTAGCTCAAACTTCCTAAATGCTTCTTCAAGGTCCATAACCCTCTGAGAAGGAATTTTTAGTTGTATCAAGATGGGAATATCCTCTTCCTCCTCAGTTGTTATGAAAAGATTCATCCTTCTACTATCTTGGTACAAAATGTGGGCTTTCATATTTCTTGATTTTTACACCGTGTACCTCATCTTATTCTATAGAATAATTTTTTCCATTTCTCCCTTAATCAAAATGGTTGTGGAAGACCAATTTATCTAAATATTTCCTCCCAACTATTTGGAGAAACTTCTACTTAGCAACATTCCAAATGAAGTCAGGATGTCTACTACCAATATCATCATTAAAACCTTATTGTCTATAAATTTGGCAAGAGCCACCTATACATCTTTGACATTCACTAAAATTGAGACCTCTTTTGACTCCATGGAGTAATAAGAGCCATCGGGGTAAGTCATGGTGAGTTTGAGAGCATTAGTGACCTTTACATGCATTACATTGTTAGAGGAACCAAATACTATGTAAGCATGTTATGTGATCGAGGTGTAGGTGGGTTTGTCAGTATTTTTTTAGAACTGGGAGGTACAATATTGGGTTTTAAACTACCAATCTTGATATACTAGAAAATTCTCTTAAATTTCTCAAGATGGGTCCACAGATATATGGTTTTGATAATCTTCACTTTGGTTTTGTTTTCATGTTTGATGATTTTAAATGGGGAAGATGCAGACAGGTGAGGTGAAGACATTTTTTTTGGATTCGGGATAGGATTGGAAATAGGCGTAGATGTTTAGGGAACTGAGGTTATTTTGAAAGGCACACTAGGAAATTTAGAAGTGTTAGATTTTATAGGAGTAGATTTACATTTAGAACTACAAGAAACATTAGAAGACTTACTTGGAATAACTGATGGCCTCGTGTTTACTAAAGGATTGGATTTTTCCAATGCAAAATCTATGCGAGGTGGGAGTGGAGATCCTCAACTAATTATTTTTTTTTGTAGATTCACCACAAGAGGATATTCAATCTTATTTTTATTTGTAGCAAGGGAGGGAGATGTTCCTTTCTCAAATTGAGAACGAGTTAATACCACACATGAGAAAATGGGTACATCTTCTTGATCATCTTCATCACCTCCAAATTACTCAAAAAATATTATTTTTGTATCATTCTCAAGCTTTTCAACCTCTAGGAAATTACTATCTTAATTTTCCTATTCAAGATCCTCTTCATATTCTTGGCTCCTATAACTTGCATTGACATGTGGGGCCTCTAAGGTAAGGTTCTAGGGTTCTCCTCTAATCAAATTTCTGTTATTTATTTGAGAATACACTCATTCAAAAATCTCTCTTCAATGATTCCATTTCATTTGATAATTTTTGTGGCAACGGATATATTCCCTTATCTCTAGCACACTGAACCTTACCCTTTAAGGGATTTTTGATCTTTCGAGAGAGGATGAGATCATCAATAAGTTCAATGGACATCCTTTGCACTTCTGTTAAATTCCTTGGTTGAAACATTCATAGGAATAATCCTACCTCTATAGATTGATAATTGATGGATAATCTCTTGACATTATTTTTATATGGTGAATCCTCTTCCAGTATCTTGTGGAGAAACCAATTGAAATGAGCCACGAAGTATCTTATAGTTTCATTTGTTCCTTTCTTCATTTGTGCCAATTGAACAAGGATATCCTAATAGTCCTCAGTAGATTTGAATATTTCCTCAAACTTTGTTTTGATATCATTCCAATGAGTGATTGATATGATGGGCAAGAGATAGAACAATTATGCTACTTTTTCTTGGAGAGATTCCATGAACAACCTTACTACAATGTCTTCATGTGTGACTCTAAGAATCCCACATGATGTGGTGAAAGTGATGATGTGTTCTTCAACATGATTTTTTCCGTTGTCTTTGAACTTTGAAAATTGCTTATAGGAACCTATTGGTAGATTGTGAAGAGGTTGTTAAAGAGTTAGCGGGCCTATATTTCATCCCCATGGAACAATGGCTTGAGGTCTTTCTACTTTGTTTGACATTTGTTCTTCTCCAAATTATTTTATTAATTCTTGTTGTAGTTCTTATTTCTCCTCAATAGGGAATTCAATAATCAATGGTGGTCAAAGATAGGATAATTTTTTGGGGGAGTATCAACAGGTGTTCGAATGGGATTTCCAGGTGAGCTCCTTGAAGACCCAGATGGAGAGGAGGCTTGAGATAAGAACTATGGATTGTCTTTGATTTTTTCTTGTTGGTTTTATAAATCCTCGAAAGTGGGGTGGGAAACTCTTCTCGATCTATTCAACCTGATATATCTCCTTTTATCTAGCTTTTAGAAATTATTGTAGTGGGAATACGAAAGGAAAATGTGGAATGTGAAAGGGAACATAAAAGAATTAGCAATGTGTCTTTTGAAAATGGGCTTAAAATAATCCTTTTTAATATGTATTTTTTAAATTTTTGATTTTTTTAAATTTTTGGAATATTTTTTTTGTATTTTCTTGATCTTTTGATCGTATTTTGGGTTCATATTGTTTCTAAGTTTGCACCATAATGGGCACTAAAAAATATTGGTGAGAAAAATTTTCAGGGGAAAAATTTATATATTTCTTGCCAACATCTTTAGGACTCTAGATCATTTTGTTTGGGTGGTGCAGCTCCACTTTATTGTGAATTATGGAAATGAGAAATCTGTGGTTGATAAAGAGGTTGGGGATCCAATAGGTACACTCCACTATACCCACAGAAAATACTTAAAAGGAGCTGTAAGGGATGAATTTTATGAAATATGGGGAAAGGGGAGTGGGAACTTAGATAAGAAAAACAAACTCTGTGAGTATAAAATCATATTCTCACCAACGTTGATTAGAAATTTCACATTCACAATTAATAAAAAAGAAACAAGTTTACTATGCCAATGACTAGAAGAAACCATACACACAAAGTTTTACACATTCATAAGTCATGAAAAGAATCAATTCCTTTCTTGATTGGAATTTTTACCAAGTTGTACAATGCAATGAATGGAGGAAAATAGTGAAGGAGAATGAAATAATGCTATCTCTCTTGGCCTTCTCAATATATCTATCTCTTGAGTGTATAAAATTGATAACACTTAAGCAAGAGTATGCCATTACATTATATAGAATTTCAGAAGGCTCCTCATCTACTCCCCTTGTGACTTTTCATATGCCTTACACAACATATAACCTTTCAAATTCCTAAGAAAGAACATTAAGTTCCCTTTTATCAATTAAGGGAAACTTACTACAATGTTTTTTAAAGCCACATTTAAATGAATAGGATGAACGTCATGATTGCTCACAAAAAAAGAATTAGAAAGGTGGTAGAGAAGAAGAGGGAGAAGGAGAGATGAGAAGGAATAATGGATACTGACGAATATGAGAAAAAATATACCTTTAAAGAAGAAATTTCCAATGATGATGATGCATGGGCATACAAACCATGAAAAGAGTGTTTAGAAACACTATTTCAAGACCTCTTGATGTGAGCCTAGGAAAAATATGAGAAATGATCATGATTATCTTCCTTGATTACTTGATTGAGGAAGCTCCTTATCTCATTAATCTCACCCTTACTGATTCACCTTGGCTCACACAACTCAACAAGAGATGGTGATAGATCCATTCATTGCACCATGTAATGCTCTACTCTAATCTAAAAAAACATTAAGCTTAGGATGATGCTTTCAGGACCTCTGTGAAGTTTTCATTCCTTTGTTTAAACCATGAAAACATCCTCTAACCCTATGTAGATTACAAAAATTGGAAAGATGAGTGAGAATGAGACCATATGTAACTTTTTACCCCCAACACTAAAACTTTCTATTTTTGGAATACAAGATCATGACCTCTCATTTTAGGACTTATCACCATATTTTACCCCAATTTCCCCTTCTAAACCTTTCTATAACAATTCATCATCTTCCATTACCAAGGGATTATTGTTTTTAGCACATTTCTATTTTTAGCAGGTTTCTTTTTAGGGACCTTCTATTTTGGGAAAGTTGTCATTTTTGACCTTACTCTCCATTTCACATCTTTCTAGATTCTTTTTAGTGATCAAACTTAAAATTTAGGGGTTCTTACTATTCATAAGATGTAAAAGAACATGAGGAGTGCTATTTTTAGAAAGTGGAAAGAAAAACCTTGGTTTGTGATAGGGGTGACACTTTGGGATTCATTTCACTATCCAGATCGCGTTCTCTAGTTTTCACTATGATTTTCCCATGAGAAAGCTCAGAAATAAAAATCAAATTTTTTGCCAGGTGAGAACTTCAGGCACATAGCTTCCATGACAACCATTAATGGAGTCATAGATATTTTTTACAAATTCTTTTTTTACCTATGATTGTAATGAAATCAACTCCATTGGGATAGGTTTTTCATTTGGATTTTATGTTCACAATTCCATCTTTATCCAACTCTTAGATTGATGGGAAATCTTATGAATGGAAGCTAGGGAAAAAAAATGGAGTTTTTGTTAAATTAAATAATCAATGACATCATTTCAAATTATGTGAATTTATTCTTTATGTCATATGAAAATTATTAAGTCTGCTAAAAAATATCATCTCGATTCGTGCTCCAAATCATGAGATATGAACACTTCTTTGCTAAAACCAATGAGGGTTTCTGCAACACGTGCATGGTTTTGGCTTGAAATATTAACTTATCTTGCTATATTAGTGAGGAATTATGGATAAATTATGGTGAGGATGCTATGGAAGACCTGGATGCAGCAACAATGGATAAGAGGAAGGATTTCAAGCATTTGAATATTTCTTGTGCTTGCATGAAGGGAAAAAGAGAAGCAACAATGGTAACATGACAATATGAAAAAATTACATAATTTTAATGGATGGGAAGGAGTAAAATTTTTTGAAAAATTTACACCAACATCTTGGTGCATTTGGTGCAAAAAATTGTGCCCCATCCTTATTGGGCCACTTGGTAGATTCCAGTTGGAAAAAGCGAGGGTTAGGAAAATGTCCACAGGGGCTTAAATTGTGAAATGGAGCTTAGAGGAGGTCACATTGAGGTTAAGTGTCTTAAATGGAAGGGAGGAGAATTTTCCTACACCTTTTTCACTAAGCCTCTGGTTCAGTTGGTGCACAAAAATGAACCATTCTCCCATTGGTCCAAAATTTCATCAAAAAATGACTAACTCCTTTACCTTGTGAGGCAACATGTCAGGGTTGTACCATGAGTTCCTGGAGGAGTTTTTTATTCTTCCTTATATAAATTTACATTGAAAATTATTTTTGAAAACAATGGTGATAGTATAATACCTTGATTTAGCCTAAAAATTCTTGAAATTTTCACATTTTGATTAGTACCACAGGTTTTCCCTGCAAAGAATGAGCTACCATGAAAATATCGAATGGTTAATGAAAAATATTATGATTCCACCTTACAGGTAATTATATTATATTTCCAATGAGTATTTGTTTGCCTCATAATTCCTTGCATATCTCCTATAATCTTCTGCCAAAGATCAAGTACTTATTGTGACTGCCTTCTCTATGGAGGCTGGGATTGGGTCACATGGGGGACCAAGGGCCTAAATGGGAGGGTTGGGGAGTTTTTTGTCTCAAATTTCCCAAATTTTTAGTGCACATGGGACATAAAAATTAACCCTCACCCTAGCTTGAAAAGTGGCGAAGTGTGATTGCAGGGAGTGAGGACTAGGAAATGGAGCTTGGGAGGCTTAACCTTGACAAAAGAGCTAAAATGCAATCATGTGGAGGGTCCAAGTGCTCAAATTGAGTAGGGGTACATCTTATTACACCTCTTGCACCAAATATTTTGTGTAATTTGTGCCAAAAATTATTCCACTCTCATATTTGTTGGATTTCCAACCCAAAAAATGGCTAATTGCTGGAGCTTATGCCTTGGAGAGTTACTTGTCGGGATCATATCTGGAGCTTCCATTGGAATTTTTTGATGAAATTTTATATGATATTGAATGAAAATTGGATTATTAATCTAATGGTTTGGTTATAAAATATTTAATCCACCATTTACCCACCTAAAATTTAGGATTTGTGTTCTTGCTCCCAGGATGTGCACGAGGAAAAATTGATGGGGACGTAGTGCGCCAAGGTGTTGTGAAAATATGATTCCACCATCTTTTAGAGATTTGAATTAAATTTATGAAGATATATTTTTTTACTCTTAACTCCTTCCGGAGCTCCCAAAATCACTTCCTGAATCTTAGTAGTTGTTTTTACACTTTGCGTTGCCTAGGCCTCCAAGACTCACCTTTGCTGAACTTGCTCCAAAACTTGTTAAATCTTCCAAAACTGATTAAAAAATGTTCTTGGATCTCTACTATGACTTCTTGATTGGTTTTTTATTTTATTTCCACTTCAGAGGATGTGTGCCAGCTCTGATAAGGTTAGGAAATGATCTTTCCCAAGCTTACCGAAAAGCCTGTTTTAATGGATCTGGTTTGAGAAGAACATAGAATGACTAGATACCCCTATATCACCTAAGAACACACTAACATAACACTTAAAAATAATTTAGAGAGAAGGAATAGGAATGAATCTAGGATTACAGTGATAGGAAGGAGGGTTTAAAATGATATGTGGATAAATTTTTTTGGGTAGGGTATGGTTGTCAGGCTCAAAATTTGAGATATTTCTCATTGGAAATTTTCTTAACAACACACCCGGATCCTCAGAAAATGAAAAATTTAACTTCTATGTATGTGTTTTATTCATTTGATAGGTAATAATTCTAAAAATTAATAGTCCTTCATAACTCCAATTCTACCTATTTTCATGGTGCAAGCAAGTACTCATTGGAAAGTTTATTTTTCAAGGATCTCATGCTATGATTTTAAGCTTATTCGGATTGTTGAAACTATTGATATTTGAGGAAGAAATTTTTCATGGCTGAAAGTTTCAGATGACCATAAAAATTGGAGGAGGTCATGAATGATTTCATGTAAAAAATCATTCTAATGGTATTCATATAGGGAATCTTTAGCTCAAATTTTGTGGAAAATAGGGCAAGGGCTTGTGAGATTTGAGAAAAAGTGTGTTTTCATAATTGGGTTTCCAAATTTGACATGACCTGGTTATAGAATAAAAGGTGGGAAAATATATTCAAAAATTATTTCCAAAATTGTCTAAAGATGATTTAAAAATTCAAAAATTAACCATGGTTATATAAAATCACTTCCCAACTCACTTTTAACACCTTCTCCTTAACCCGAATTGATGATGAGTTGGGACTTACTAAATGGGTCTAGGAGGCTCTCTTGCACCTTACCACATTTTTTATGAGGTGAAAAGGTGCAAAAACATGGAGAAAATGTGGCATGGGGGTATAAATAATGAGAGAGGGGAAAGCTTGTTGATCATAGTGAGTGGAAAACATCAACATAGTGAGCAAGTTGTGAAGGAAAGTGATGAAGGAGGGTGTGATAGCAAGGGGTCAAATTTTTTTTAACCTAGTTCATTTTTTCACTAGGTGTAAAGGTTTAATATAGCTTCCAAAATTTTCCCTGGGTATGATTTATCATGGAAAGGGGGTGGTTGAAAGGTGTGAGTTGTTAACATTCACCTAACTCACCATGTTGTCACTTAAGTGACAAAATAGCTTATATCCTTTATGTTTGAAATTTTTTACACCACATGAAATTTTCATCAGGTAAAATAGTGCATCATGGCTTCCCAAGTGTTCAATTGGTGTTCTTTATCATGGGGAGGAGGCTAAAATTACTCATGAATGCATAACACTCACCTAACCACCAAAGTTACACCTTAAGTGATGAGAGACTTCTTATCTCCTTCTCTTACCTTGGGATCACACATTTTTTCACCTCATTCACCTTTACACTAAGTTAAAATGTGAAAAACTTCATCCAAGGTGTGAAATGTGATATGGATGCTTTAAGAAATCCCACTTTCTCCAATAACTACCAAAAATAGACATAGGATATTGATCTGTTTCCCCTAGAGCTTCCCTGAGAGTTTCATGGGAAAAATTATATGATTTTGAATGGAAAATACCCAAGGAAACCAATTCCACCATTTTAAAAATCCAATTCTTCCTAAAATTTTAATTTTATTCCATTTTTTATTCTACTCAAGAGCGGTTCCCAGAAGGTCTAACTACCACTAAAGAGAAACTTGATTTTTTGTATAACATATCACTTGTGAAATGTAGAGGGTTGCATTATATTTACATTTATAATTTTAATCAGGTATCAGATCTCTTTGTAACTCCCATAATGCATATTTGAATCTCCACCAGGATTGGGGATCTTCACTTTCACTGTCTAACCAATATCTCAAAATCCGTATAGTAGAATCTCTCGAATCCTTTTGCAATGTGAATTATACATTTTAATATTTTTGATGAGTATTTTGGAACTTTAAAACATATCCTGATCATACAGAAACATCTAGATTAATATGACTATCTCTTTAACTACTTTCATTTCATGCACTGTGTTATAAATAGCCCGGTGTTATAAATAGCCCGGTGTTCCATAATTTGTTAATAAAACTATTTTGCATTGAATTTTTTTCCAAAAAATACCTCTAATGATCTCAAATATTATTCAAACACCTCTTAAATGAATTATATTTTCTTGGTTCATCTCCATAGGGTGTTCATTAGGTGTAAAACCCTAAAAATAGGCCTTTGTGGGCCTCCAGGAGCAGTTCCTTTGAAGTGAATCAAAATGAATCCATGAATTACTTCTCAACAAATTACCTACAAATGAAACAAACTTTAAAAATCAATTTGGCACATACCTCTTGACTATTATGGGTTTACATAATGTCGGTACCCAAAATTACACCCACTTGGGGCCAGACATTTTTCAATAAGTGAGTTGAAAGACTTTGAGGATGGAAGACTGTAAATGTTTTTCATTTGTAGCTGGGGAAAAAGTTTGAAAAAAAAAATTGGAGCTTACTTTCGATAGATCAGGTGACACATGAAAAAGGGGATAATATTCCCTACTACTTTAGGTCCTACCTTCAACCAGGGCGAGAGAGGCTATTTTGTAGCCTGTGTTTGCAAAAAAGGATAGATGCATTCATGGTTTCTTAGTATTTTCCTAGGTTGTTAAGTACTATTACTCAGTGAACATGGTCAATATATGCACTATTTAACTCCTACAAGTTATCACACTAAGTAGTGAAAATGTCACTGGAGCAGGACTCAGGCTACTCTAGATAATGGAAAATTTTGTTTTTTGTTGCATGGTTACGGAAAGATGAAGCGAAATTAAGATTTCCTTTCAATAGTACTTGTAAATAATACTATAAGATGACTGAAAAAACATTTGTGTAGTATGATGAGACTTCAATTTTTTAATGAGAATGGGGGGATTTACAAACTGATAGATCATTAGATAACACTATTCAAATTACTTGTTCAGACACATATAACACTCCAGACTGTAAAGAACAATCCATCAATTTATCACAAATTTCACTTAAAGAAATATTTCACACAATCCTCAAAATATCTAGCATAAAGTCTTTGGTAAATATTTTGATGAATTATTTCTTCCTTCTAATCTCATACACCTAAGATACACTTAAAATATTACAAAGATACATCAACATAATGATTTAATAAAGGATTTTATGATTGCATACAATATTGTAAAGTAAAATATCATAACACAATATTGAACAAATGACCAAATCTTAGTCACTAAGGATAGGCCGAGTGTATTTCAGAGAAGCAAGAACCATAGAATTACAGTGGAAAATGTAATTGATAAACTAAAGGTTTGATATTCAAAGTCATAATCATAAAGACCGAACCCATAGTTAGCTAAATTTCATTTTAAATCCATCAAATAATTGACAAGTGAAGAAGACAACAACTTATCTCAATGCTTGTTAATGACTATACACTATAATCATCTTAACACTATCAATTTAAAAGTGCAAAAAACTTTAAAATTACTTTTGGGAAATGGATAAGAAATTTCACATATAAATATATCGATTTTTTAGTATTTTGCAAAAGCTTCAAAAAAAACCCCCTTAGTATGACAAACCCCTCATACTTATACTACTATTCTATATAATTCCCCCCCCCCCAAAATATGTTTAGAGATCACTTCAATCCTTGCTACACGTAATTCAAAATTTTTAGAAGAAGCATATGTTAACTAAAAATATTCCCCTTTTTTCTTGATTGGGCTAAGTGAAAAAGGGGAACTATGTAGTTACAATTAGATGAAACAAAAAAAAAAAATTATTTAATTTTCTAGTTAAATATATCACTTCCTCTTTACTACACTTGCTTCTTCTCGGTGGCTTGATGTGAGATTTCCCCTACCATGTTCTTGTAGGTATCATATTTTTCAAACATTTGGGTCACAACTTGTTTGTTGAGTCCTGAGTGGTAGTTATAGATTACTTCATGTTTGATTCTTGTTTCATCAATATCATTAAAGATTTGTTTTTCTTTCTTCAACTTCCTTATCAACTTGTCAATTGTTGATTCAATATGTGCCCACTTATGCATGAGAGCTAGATTGAAAGGTATCGTCTCTTCTGATTTACCCATAACATATTCTTTGAAAATATTGATCAAGTTGTCAGTGTTATTCATTCTAATTCTTTATCCATTATTTATCCCAATCAATTTTTCTATTAGAGTATGAAGATGATTGATAAAATATATTGTTTTATGTCTTAATCTATCAAGAGATTTAAGTGAATCTGATAAGATTTCCACTCTTACTTTAGCCATGTTGTAATATTTTTTATGATTTCCCTCAGAGTCAGGGGACACAATACCTTCCTCAGCAACCAGGTCATCCTCTAATTTTTTATAGCTTCCATTTTAGGTAACATATCATTCCACATTAATTTCTCATCCTTGCATTTATCCATTAAAGCCTTGGATTCTTCTACCTTCTCAAAATTACAAGAATACCGTCTTACAAAGTTTACAATTATTGGTTTACCTATAGAAACCAAATCATTTTCCCATTGGATAGTATCCAATCCTCTTCCAATTAAATCACTTATTCTCCTGATATCTTCACTAGTGATTTTTGGGACATCGGTTCATCCTTCTTAATGATTTCTATTCATTTTTTTGACCAAGTTAGAGAGTGCCTCATGTTTGGCCTTTAAGTCCCTTTTTGTATCTTTGAAATCATCAATCCTTTAAAACACTCCTACTACTATAGAAAATTAATACTACATTTATTCAGTAGAAGTTTTTCCTAGTGAGATCATGAAGACCTAGAAATCAGATGAGGATGCTTCCCCTTGGGGCACACTAACTTTGGGAGTTACAATATCTATAGATAATTCTCCTATTTTTCTCAGGGTTTTACTAGAGATGGATTTTGTATTTTTAGGTGCTATTTCTTAGGTGAGTAGGTCCAAGATTTGTAAATCATCATCATCTAGTCATATTTCCACCTTCGTATTCTTTGGGAGAGTACTTATGATCCATTCTCTTATAGGAGACTCATGTTTATCAAGTGGTTGGAGAGTTGGGGTCATAGGGACAACTTTAATGGTCCTCAAGGAAGATGAAGGTATTGACATACTTTCTGAAATTATGATTACTTTTTCCTCTAAAGCATCTTGTTCTATAGATCCACCCTAATATTCAATTCCCTCCATGGGCTCAAACTGACATTTTATTTCTCCTACTACCAAAGGTTATTGGTTTTTAACTTCCTTGTCTTCCTATGTTAAACCCTCATCCATATTCTCACCAGGAACATGAATTTTCTGCCCTAATCCTTGAGGAATAACTATATTCATGGTAATGTGAGATTTAAGAATCCTTGCATTCATTTTATTGTCATGAAGCACCACTGTAATTATGACATCTGGAGTTTCTTCCCATAAGGAATTTATCATAATCTCTTCATAATGAGGATTTATACTTAGATTTTCTTCTAGGGTAGTCTCACCATGCTATTGTGGTGAGGCTAAAACATCAAGTGTAGGAACATTCATGGGAGACTATTCCTTGGTCAGTGGAGCTACTATAGTTGTCAGAGTAGAAAGGGTTTCCATCATTTGTACATGTTTCTCAATGATTAATGTTGTAGGAGACTATGTGGTAGTAGATAAGTCAATAGGAACATCAAGATTCATTACATGACTAGGGGTATCCTCCTCCTCTAAATCAACCCATTCAATAGTTTTAGTTATTTTCTCTTTCGCAACTGGACTTTCTTCTCTTCCTTTGATCCCTAAAAGTCGGTATGGGGGATCTCAAAAAAAAATTCCTCCTCATGTATTTTCAAAGTGGTTTCCATTAATTTATCTTTTCCTTTGGCTCCTCAAGCATATGATGGAATGATTTGTAAGGGAGTAACATGAAAAATAAGGCCTTCATTTATACCTTCCTGAAGCATCTCTCTAGTTTTTATTGATGCTTGAAGAAGGGGAGTTTTGAATTTTCTACCCTGAGCACCATCACCTGTGGCTGGAAATGATTCCAACTTCTTAATATTATATCTCCATGAAACATATCTAATGGCATAAACCCTCCGAAATTCAGGAAGAACGTCATCAATGCATCGACTACTCCTAGATTCTCTCAACAATGGGGTTTGGTGGTAACAAATATCCACTCCTTTTGAAAATAACCACCTTATGGAAATTTGGATGGGATGTGCAATATTTTCCAGGTTATATTTCCTTTCATTGAGTTTCCAATTAATTGGTGGAAAAGGTTGAGAAGAAATTTTGTTTTAGATGTATTCTTCACTAATTATATTGTCATCATCCTCTAACTCATCAGGAGTTTGGATGACACCAAAATAAATAATCTAAGATAAAGTCATTCTTGAATATTTTATTCATCTGACTTCTTTTTCATCTTCACAGTTCATCTAGAAGTCCTCATAATAAGGTTTTTTCTTTACCTGAGTGGGAACAATAAAGTGTAAAATATGAATTATATCATAATTCTTTATGTACTCAAATTTATCTATCATACATTTATTCATTTGTGCTTCGAACATTTTTTTCCTATTAGATATCAAGACATGAATAAGTCCCTATGACTATGGGAAATTGATTGGGGATGTTACGTGCTTCTAAGAAATGAAATGATGCACTCAGAGAAACTGTCTGACTAATTCCATTAATGTACATTTGTTATTGACACATCTGGGTAGCATGTAAGGTTTCCCATCAAAACCACTAACCCTGATATATGAGTAAGTTTTGAAATGGATGAAATAGAACCCATAATGAGTGATAAATATCTTAGCATCATGGGAAAACCTTTCAATATTCCAATCAAGGTGATATAAGAAAATTTTAGGTGAAAATAAGTTATTGGAAATATTTATGTAATCATCTTATAACTTACCAATCTTAACTAATAGAAAAAATCATAGACTGTGGAACTACTAATCTTCCCATCCATCTATAATTCAATTTTTTTTTATGAAAAACAATGTTGTAAACAAGGTAGGAATTCATGAAAAAATCACCCGTTCCAGGGCTTTTCTCCTTTAGCAATATGGGAAACTCCCATCATTTATTAATGAATACAATTACTTATGATTTCAGCCCAGTGGAGAGGTTTTTTTTTCATGAGTATCACCTGAATGAATTAGAACATCCATTCCTGAAATAAAATAGTAGATTCCATACCCATTACTCGGTTTAATAGTGTAATTAAATCTCCAACCTCCTCTGTAAATTCAGACCTATTCAAATTTTTTGTCATTCTAGAGGTAGAGGTTCATGGATTGTTTAACTAATGGTCATTCATGAATTTTTTCCACTTCTTTGAATGAGATTTCCAATGCTCTTATGATAAATATTTGGTGATTTACCCCTCTTCTATCTCCATAAGAAAACCCAACATTCTATCAAACACATGTTCCTGGAAAGATAAAACTAACTCTCCTCTTCCATCCCAAACTTCTCTCGCTTTAGTATTGTAATTTTAGGCACATACCCATACAAGTTCTGGGCATGGTGTAGGAGGAGGGAAAGAAGAAGTGAGGTTAATGTAGCTATTTTCAATTTGGGTAATGAAATAACTTCTTTCAGGGGAGTTCAACCTTTCTTTGAAATATTCTAAGTCATAGGATGTAACATTAGAATCTGTGATTCTGTCTACAGGATAACTAAGGCTAGAACTTGTTTTTAAGGAAACCATATTGATCTTCATGATTCTGGTCCAATTTTACAACAACTCTTTTTATGAAAAAACCCAAACTTGTTAAACCAGTTCTAAAATAGATAGAGAATATAAGAACTAATGTACTTACCTTTCCACCTAAACTCCAATCAATACTCAGAACTTGATTGAGAAGGAATTGTAACAAATTATGATCCTTGGTTCAATTCTTTCTTTGGTTATTATTTAGTTCTCAAAAAACTTCTTCAAAGCATCAAAGCCTAAACTTATTGGAAAAATTCTTTGAACTAAGTTTCCTTATTAACGGATCATAGATTTATGCATTAATTCCAAAGACTGCGTTCATGAAGAGATTTTTTGTAATTCACAAACTCTTCTTTCTTTTCAATCATTGCAATATTTTACATCTTACCGTCCATGTATCTCTCCCACATGATTCATTTTAATTAATGAGCTTTACTCCCATACGGATAGTACATTAATGAACCACCTCTTTACCACCAACAACCTTCAAAATAATTTTCTAAAATTCCACGCACATAATTATTGAAATATAAAAAAATTATTTTCTTTATCCACCTCGACGTATGCTACATACTTGATTCATTTTATAAAGTAATTTAGAATTCAAGTATGTTTTTATCAACTACACACCTCAAATAGTCATGAGACTTTTTCCCCTTTCTTCTTGAATTTCCTAACTTTTCTCTTCATATATTTCTTTCCTTTGGGTTCTAGACTTACAACTTCATTTTTCACTTTATAAGGTATAAGGTGCCCAAGAAAATAGAGGCCCTATTTACTACTCCAATAATACCTTTATACATGTTTTCTTTTGGGGAGAGGGGAGGTTTATGCACTTTACATTTTACTTTACAATAATACTCCTTGGAATATTTTGTCAAACTTTCAAGAACTATTTTGTGCCTTGCATATTTACATTACCTCTACATATATCCAAATTGAGTCTGAAATAGTGAATCAAACCAATAACATATCACTTTTCATTGGATATCGAGGAAGAGAACACAATTTACATAAGGATTAACAAAAAACAACATACCAGGAGGCTTGTGCAAAGATAAATATGACTATTTAACAAATTTTGTATGAAAATTATTTCCGTACACAGGACACAAAAATATTTAGAGGAATACTTCGAATTCCATGGGGAAATTTTGAAAAGAGTACCAAAATTGGCTCTGACTCGGGGATGGACACCCCCTATGAGTGTCACAAGAAAAAAAAAAATTTGCGGTACATAAACTGAGCGCCTTTATCCATTGGGAAACAGATTCATAACAGAAGCACACACATGGCCTTATAAATAGATACACACACAAATGATTGAAAAACCAAGAAACTTGGCCACTATAGACCATGAATTCATAAAAATGGAAACAAAAACAACAAAAATATAGAAAAATCTACACGTTAAAAAATTCATACCTGGTCTCCTTTAGTCCAAGAAGTGCTTAAGATGCCTATCGTTGATAGGAAATTCCAACAAATCTCCATCCAGGTATTTCATAAAGAAATTATGCTCACCAATCCTTATTTCAATAGAATAGGGACCCATCCATAAGGCATTAAAATTTCCATGTTTTCCTTTATCCTCATGCATGTTTTCCCAAAACAAAACAAGATCTCCAACATTGATATTCCTACGGGTCACCTTCTTATCAAATATTTTCTTAATATTTTCCCTGAATTTGAGATTTCTTTGGTGAGACTCCCTTCTTTCTTCATGAAATTCTACTAGTTGATTAGTCATCACTTTGTAGGGATTTAATTTTTCATTCTCATGTTGTTGAATGAAATGGTAGGAAGATAATTGCATATGTAAGGGTAAAAGAGCCTAAAATCCATAAACTAATTCAAAGGTACTTTTTCCAAGAGATCTTTTAGCAGTAATCTTAGTCTCCCACAAAGAAAATTTTAACTGCTTACCCCACTTTATTTTATTGAGTTCCAATGTCCTCCTAATTATTTTGAAAAAATTCTTAGTACTAGATTCAACTTGACCTTTCTCCTTAGGATTGTAATTAGATGCATATGTCAGATTGATTCCATAGTCTTGGCACATAGTTACTAGTGGTTTAGCTCTAAATATAATAGCATAATCAACAAGTACTTTTACAGGTGCTCCAAACCTACAAAATATATTTTTCAGAATGAAATCCATAAGTACTTGGTGAGTTTCCTTCTTAGTGGGGATGGTTTCAACCCATTTGGTGAAATAATTTATGGCTACTAGTATCCATTTATTCCCTACACTTTAGGGATCTAAGATATCTCCAATAAAATCCATCCCCCATTGTTTGAAAGAAACTTCTATTGATACTAGTTGCAAGGGTAAAGTAATTAAAGCTTTCATCCTCTAAGAGAATCTTTGCCAACTTTCATATTTACTGACCAATAAGGATACATCTTAGAAAAGTGTAGGCCACCAATAGCCTTCTCTCAAGATATTATGAGTAGTCACTCTTCCTGTAAAATGACCTCCATGCAATAATTTTGGGATCTTCTTCTTCTGTGATGCATCTCAAGAGGACCCCCTTGGGATTTTTACAAGCCAACCCATATTCAATTATAAAATATTTTGGGGAAGCCAATTTTAGTTTAATTCTATGATTTTTGTCTAAATGACTTGGTCACTCCAAATTTATGAGGTTAAATATTATATCTTTATACCATATAGATTTGATTAACTTCTCTTGGACATCCATATGTCCTTCCTCAATTTCATTTATTTCCATTACTTGTAAGTTTCTTTCTGCCATCAACCTTGTAAGGCCCAAACCTATAAACAAATTGGTGGTCTATATATCCATATCATATTCTTTTAGCTTATTCACCAAATGACATCATTTTCTAGAAACTTCCATCTTTGACAATATTTCCTTAACCATAGTGTGGGGAAAATAGGCTACAATCTTTGAAATAAAGATTTAAGGTCTAAAAATTTTGGTAGCTCTCACCAAAGCAAATATTTACTTTTCCATAATAGTTTACTTTAACTCAACAGCTTGCAAGGATTTACTAAAAAATGCAATAGGTCTTTCATTTCCTTCATCATCCTTTTGTAATAACACTGATGCAATGGTATTTTTCAGATGAAAAAGAGAATATCTGAAAAACAGTTTTATAATTAGGAATTTCCAATATTGGGGCATTGTTCAATGCTTCTTTTATTTCATTGAAAGCTTGGATGACTCCTTCTTCCCACTTGATGAGTTGGTCCTTTTTCAACATGCTTATTATGGGAATGGTTATCTTAGAAAACTCGGAAATAAACCTCTTGATAAAATCAAATTGACCAAAAAGGATTGAATCCCATTTTTAGTTTTAGGTATAGGAACCTTACTAATTACTTCTAATCTCTCAGGATATATCATGACACCTTCCCCAGATACTATATATTCCAACAACATCACTTTTTGAACACCAAAATGGAACTTATTGGGATTAAATGAATTATCAAACTCTCTTCATATAATCAGCATCTTTTCCACATGGTTAGGGTGGTCATTTTTATTCCTGGAGAGTACAGTTACATCAGTCTGATATATTGTAGTAAATTCATTAATGTAACCTATAAAGGCAACATTCATTAAACCAAATGGAATTCCCACATATACATACGTACCCCATGGAGTGGTAAAAGTAGTTTTAATTATTTCAAATTCCTTCACAACCACTTGATTATACCCTGAGAATCCATCTAATGTAAAGAGCAACTCAAATCCAGTGACTAGTTTTAGCATATTATCCATGTTAGGAAATGGATAATTATCCTTGATGGAATCCTTATTTAGATTCCTGAAATCTACAAACAACATTATATCTCCACTTTTATTTCTAACAAGAACAAGATTTTCCACCCATGAACAATACCTTGTGGGCTATATTATCCCCCCATCCCTCAATTTTTTCAATTTTCTTACATCTTTAGTGAGAGAAGTGGGTTAATAGGAATCTGTTTTGGTGTAAATTTTTTAGCATTGCGTTCTAAAGGTATTTCATGTTAAAATAATTATTCCCTATATGATTTTAATTCTGAGTAAGACCATGCTAAATAGTATTGATATTTTGTTAACAATTCAACATAGGATGAATTTTCTTCTTTACTTAAATTTCTCCTTAACCACACCTTTATATGTTTCTCTTTTGTTCCCAAAATATATTCTTCAAAATCCCTTGAAGTAGAGATGTGCCTATGAACCACCCTATCAACATTATCAAAGTTGGATTCTAAAGAAACCAACCCCCTGGGAATAGTGTTGGTTTTAAATTGAATGATATCCTTGCCAAATAGGGTTTCTTTACCATCACAAACAAATACCAATGGTTTGTATTCCATACACTAATTGGTGAATTCTCCTTCATTTTGCAAAAACCTCTGAACCTGGGCATCATATTCAAATACTTTCAAATTTTTCACATTATCTAGTATAGATGGTCTAGATAATATAACAACATCATATTTTCAATAATGAGAGACTATGCAATGTCCAAACCTGGATGCAAGGAAAACCAACTTGTCAGCTGCAAAATTCTTTTCTTTGTCATAATATAAGATGTTGAAAGAATAAAATAACTCAAGAAAATCCTATATTTCATGTTTGTATTGCTTCATTCTTTGATTCTTCGTATCATACAATTTCCTTACTTATTTCACTACAAGATCTAAATATACCTTAACATTTATATCCTTTATACCATATCTCCAAAAAACTATAAAAACCAAGAGCAGTGCCTCATATTTTGCAACATTGTTTATGAACTCAAACTTCAATTTGAAATAGAAATTAAAAGTCTCTTGGCGAAGAGATATAAGTACAAATGTTATCTATATTTTGTACCCCTATGAAATGGACTAACCTATAGGTCCTGACATTGGCAGTTAATGAAGAATGGTTTTCTAATAGTGTATTTTGTGGAGATATGGAAAGTTGTGGTGAAGGTCTAGGCCACAAAGTGAAAAAATGCCAATAAAGTGCCATCGGTAGCATTTTATATGATGTTGGCATGTAGCATTTTATATGTTACTGGCTAGTAGTAGGATCAACAAGACACAAAGGGAAGAACCAAAGAAAATAGGATGGTATCATTCTTAGATGCTATCAAATGATAGCACTAAAAATGCTACTGGATACTAGCACTAAAAATTCTACTGGCAGGAAGCATATATGGATGCTTCAGACCGGTAGTAGATAGTGAAGGTGTCGTCAACGGTCAGGAATGCTACTAATTATAAGAAATATTTTTACTACCGGCTTGTTACACAAAAGAAATGAAGAAGAGTAGTTGGGTGACAACAAAGGCATCGATAGAATTTGTATAGATGTTACCAAACAAAAAAAATATTTTGAGCTAGCGACCGGTTGTGGGAAAACTATGTTACCACCTAGTTGCATTTATGCAACTGGTAGACACCATGAAGAAAATGCTATCATCCAGGAGTAGAAAATACATGTAAATGACCGAATACAAGAATGAACCATGAATTAATGGGAGTGGTACAAGGTTGTTCAAATACCAACTTAATGAGGTATGACACCCATGACTTCCTGTGCAAGAAAAGTACCAAATTTGTATGGCCTCCCATACCTATTTAATGAAATTTGTCAGTTGGTGAGGAAATTTAGACGTTCTTCTTTTATATATTGTAAAATTTACCTCATTTTGAAGGGAGGATTTCTGTAATGTAAAATAACTCTGTAAAAATTGTTCCAGAGATATTGTGAGCTAAAGGCCTCAAATTTTGGCTTATTGTAAAGGATTTTTGCCTTGTGCCTATATTTTAATGGATTGTGCATGTTTCTGATTGCATATTTTTCATTCCATTATGTTTGTAGGTATATTATGCATGTTTACATCTCTTTACAGGACCTTTTAATTTGTTATGTTTTATGAATATAGGTAATTAAATAATGTCTTAAACTACGACACCTCTAACTACCCTCTCTTACCTTCTTTTCTCCATATTTTTCACTCACTTATACTATAGCACCATTTCTTTATGCATCACCTTTTCTTAGAGTAGGTTTAATTTCATGCATTCTTCTATCCCTATCTCCTTGGAAAATCATTAGGGTGGGGTTAGTTTAGTTTTCCATTCTCTGCACTTTGGAGAAGTTAGTTCTAGGTTAGGAGAAGAAGCTGACTTTCTCCAAAGGATTATTCTACTTGAAACATCCCACACTACAAGATAATCACATGTTATGCAGGTTATACTTATTGCCTCACACATAAATCAGGAGTAATTAGGGGTACCATAATTTGGAATTAATAGTTTAGCCACACCTAGTAGGAACAGAAGTAAATACTTCCATTTTATCAAGATTTAGTGTGTGTCTTGGTGAATTTTCAGTCTTTAGAGGATTTCTAGCAACACATATGGCATGTCCAATCAAACTTCAACTAGTTTTGGTAATACTAGTGGACCAAATACATGAGAAGGATCCATACTCAGTTCAAATCAAGAGAAAAAGGTGTCTTTGAATACTTTTAGTTATCACTCGGTAGAGTAAAGAGAGGAAGAAGAGTACAAAGGTCTCTATCTCCACCAAACAGAACCTTATCAATACCTCTACTAGGTAGACCTTTCCTTCAGTCAAATAGGGTTCTTAGGCTAATCAGGATGACACATTAATAACCGCCACAAGGACTTCCAAATCCTTTTATCAATTTCAAAGGGAGCATTCCACTCAATATCAATACCCAAAATCAAATTCCAGTGGCAGCATTGAAGAATATCCCATACTTCATAGGAGATAATCATACGACCCCAATTGATCACATGCAACACATTAAAAATATCTATGCCATTCATGAGATTTTTGATATGGATTTGGCTATCAAAATTCTTACCTCTTCTTTCAGAGGGAAATCACTTCAGTGGTTCAAAATCTTTGCATCAGGGTCAATTCAAAACTGGAATGAACTATGCACAGGAATTTGTACCATTTTTGGGAAAGGGTAGATAATCTCTCCTTTCTTGAGTAGCTGACTACAATCAAGAGAGTACCAAACAAACAAATAGCTGACTTCAATTTCATATTTCAAAGGACATGGGATAGGATTCCCATTGCGGTGAGACCATCTACTTAAGGTGCATTTTTTTATTTCCTTAAAGATTTGAATTATGATATATCTATTACGATACAATCTATAGGAGGGATAACCTTACCATGGGCTTATGCCATAACCATTAGAGATGATAATTTATTCATTCAAGATGGTAAACTTTCACCCAGACCACCTATGCCTATTCATCCAGAAATGATGAATCCTAGTTCTAGACAGGCTCCTACATTAGCCCATATTCCTGCTCCTATAATTCAAAGTTCCAATGAGGCTTTCACCTCTTCTCCTGGCACCTCAACCGAACTCCTAGAGGTTATAAAACAACTGCAAAACCTATGTAATGAGATGGTGACCCTCAAGAGGAAATAATCCCAAACTTCTAGACCCTGTCAGCCTCAAGCCCAACCAAACAAGCCTCCATAATAGCCTAATAGACTCCCTATGAAAGATGTAAACAAAAATCAAGGAAAAACTCAAACTACTAGGCCATTTCAGCCATACATTCCTAATACACCTTCAACATCCCAAGCATTGGTTCCAAATCAAAATAACATTACACAAGAATATGAATGGTATTTTCCTTATGGTCAACCCCATAATCAGGAAAAATCTTTCAATGGTATGATAAGTCAGACGTTGATGGTACAAACTGTTGGTTTTCCTCAAGAGACAAACCAAGAAGAAAATCAGCAACAAACAGCTACTCAAGAGGCACCTTCTAGTGAGACCACACTTTTGAACTGATAAGAAGAGGTTTTTTGTGGTATAAATTAGTCTCCTTTTCATGGGGTAGTAGCCAACATAAGGTCTAAGAAAATAAATATAGAGGGAGAAAAATCATCAAAAATTGGTGTTTCTCAACCTTCTATCATACCCCAAGAAGTTGGTAGATCAAATCCAGCCCCAGATTAAAAAAATCAGCCTAGAATTTCCATTGTAGCAACTCTGCTACATAAAAAGGTAATGCCAAATAGGGGGAAATAGAAAGAAAACCCACCTTCATTAAATATCATTGACCACATGAAGAAAACAAATGTAAGCATCTCTATGTGGGAATCTTTTAAAATTCTGGGGAAAAGGGACCTTTTGCAAGCAACCATAGCTAACTTTCCCATCTCAAATGAGTCACCCAAGGATCAAGAAATGGTGCTCACTAATATAGCTCCAAAAGAAGGAATTCAAGGAGTTTAACAAGGTAAAAACATGAAATTATCCTCCATTATATATTTATCTAATTATTGGGGGGAAAAACTTTCATAATTGCATGATTTATTTGAGAGCAAGTAGTTCCATAATGCCCAAACAAATCGTTGATTAGTTGGGCCTTCAGTATGAAGTTATTTCTAGAGGTGTAGTGTAATTAGATGGAACAATAGTCACAAAAAATAGTATTCAAAGGGTTGAGACCTACACTACATGCATGCCCCAATGTCATTCTTACAAGATGTGTTAGTCTTATACTTTTTGCCACTCTTTGCGATGTGTTTTTTAAGAGACTTCACCACCAAAATTGGAGGATATTTTTATGTTCATTGGTCCCATATTTTTTTAGGACAAGGTATAGAGCTAAGTTTACTATCAGGTCCAAACCTATTGAAAAATTTCATATTGAGCTTCATGTACCAAGTCCAATCAATGTCAACTATTTAGAATTTGATAAGGAATATTTCCCAAGAACTCAGGAAGTAGATACTAAGAATGAAAGCATTCCAGACTTAACACTGGATGAGTCGGATCAAAAAAGACATGATTTTAACCCCTACAAGGAGATGGAAGAAGAAGATATAGGAATTTATTGTCTATATGAAGAAAATACATCTCTCCCCGGCATTACCAAAACAAATGGTAAAGATGTTAATGAAGTGTGAAAACTATTCTTTGATGGTTCAAAGAGTAAGAAGGGAGCTAGAGGAGGTGTGGTGCTTATTTCACCATAGAGTTTGAAGTATTACTCAACTTTTTGTTTTTTAGTTTACATGTTCAAACAATATAACTGAGTATGAGGCTTTGATCCATGGATTGCATTGGGAAAGGAAAAGGGGTATAAAAAACTTGCAAGTGTTGAGGGATAATGAGTTAATTGTCAACCATGTTAGAGTAAAACATGCTACTAAAAATGATATGCTTAAGGCCTACAAGCATCAGGTATGGGATAAAATTAAAGACATTGAATCTTTCAACATTCAGGCCATACCAAAGAAGAATAATGAGGCTATATAAATGTTTGCAAACGTTGGAGTAACATTTGATTTGGTGGGCAATATCAAGAGGAAAAAAATGCAACCACATATTCCTGTCATTGTGAGGCCATATGTACTAGAAAATAACACAAGATAACATGTAGTTGAGAATTATCAATAAATTATTAATTTTTTACAAGTGGAGGTTGATTTCTTAGCTAAAAATTAGGAGAAATTGGAGTGAAAGTATGGGGATCAAGTGGTGCAGCTATGGAAAAAAAAATTCCAAATGGTTTAGTGACTCTTGAGTCAATATTCACACCAAATGATCACTTCTGAAAAGAGAAGGCCAACATTTAGGTAAAAAGGGAATATTTAGATCCCATTTTGGTTGGAGAGGGTAAAATTCTACAAATTGGAAAGGTGAGCATGGATCAAGAAAAATTTGAATTCATACAACTTTGTTAAGAGTTCTCGGATGTCTTTGCTTAGAGCTATGAGGATTTGTAGACATTTAATCCTAAATTGGCACATCACACAATTGAACTGGATCATCGAGCTAAACCCATCAGGAAGAAGCAAAGGTGAGTTCATTCCTCATATAGAACCTCTCATGAAGAAGGATCTAAATAAGCTCATTGAGGAGAGTATCATTTTCCCAATCAAGCACTCAAGTTAGGTAGCAAATCTGGTGTCAATCAAGAAAAGAAATGCAGAAATTAGGTTTGTGTGGATTTTTTAGGATTTAAACAGGGTCTCCACCAAAGACCACTACCAACTTCCTTCCATGGAGTAGATATTATAGGTAGAGTCTAGTTCAGAAAGATTCTCCCTCTTGGATGGATATTCAGGATACAATTAGGTCATGGTGAAAGAGGAAGATCAATTTAAAATGACCTTGACCACAAAATGGGGCACTTATGCCTATAATAAAATACTATTTGGGATGTCAAACACTGGAGATCACAATTTCATAGGGTTAAGGATATGGCATTCAAGGGGTTCAAAAAAATAGTGTTTTTCTATCTTGATGACATCACCATGTTTTCCAAGAATGCAGAAAGCCACCTTTTTCACCTCATATAGGTATTCTGAAGGTGTAGGAGATTCAGAGTGTCCTTGAATCCCAAAAAGTGCATATTATTAGCACATGAAGGAAATATCCTAGGCCACATCATTTCAAAATAAGGGTTTACTATTGATTTGGAGAGGGTAGAATACATCCATGCTCTACAACTACCCAATCATTAAAAGGATCTCCAAATATTTTTGGGGAGTATTAACTTTATACAAAGGTTCATGCCATATTTTTCTGATCTTATAAAACCATTAACAATGATGAAGAAAAATAATTTTGCATTCAAATGGAAAAAGAAGGAAAAAGGAGTTTCAAAGCTATTAAGAAGGCCATATCTCAATCTCCAACTCTCATTTATCCAGACTTCTCCAAAGAGTTATTCCTATATGCCTTTGATGGTTTTGAAACCATCTCTACAATCTTGGTACAACAAAATAGAGAAGGACTTGAACAACCTATTGCATTCTTTAGCCAAGGCCTTGTGGACTATGAGGTAAGATATTTATTCATTGATAAGCATGTTATTGCTGTCATTATAAGTTTGAAGAAATTCAGGCATTTAGTGTCAAATAATAGGATTCATCTACTAGCCACACTTGTTGGTATTAAATAATTTATTTTAAACAAGTAACTCAATGAAAAAATAGTTGGTTGGGTAACCAAGGTCATGCAATATGACATCAATATTAAGGTGACCAAGATGGTTAGGGGAAAGGGACTATGTGAATAGCTAGCTTCGAGACAACATGATGAGTCATCTGGTAGCAAAGATGTTGTTTCGGTGTTACAAGATGGTCAAGAGAAATCAACCAATTCTTCACTTGATCCTTATTGGATTCATGCTATAGTCCATTTCCTTCAAATAGGTCAATGCCCTCAAGGGATGAGCAAGAAAAAAAATGTATTTCCGGATTCATTATATTCCTTTTGCACTGGTTGATGGTATTCTCTTCATGAAATATGTAAATGGAGTCCTCTTATGGTGCATTAAGATATATCAGATAGAAAAGGTGCTACATGAATTTCAGAATGGTGAAACAGGAGGCCATTTTCCCCCAAGGGTGATAGCTCTTAGAATTATCAAGGCATGGTATTATTGGCCTAACCTATTCAATGATTGTTATACATGGATTAAGAAGTGTAAGAAGTGTGCATTCTTCATAGGAAAAGAGAGGTTAACAACATGTTGGTCCAAAAATATGCCGTGAGGGAAGATCTATGTATAGATGAGCCAATAGTGTGCAGAGCATAGCCCCTCTTTGATTCAGCAAAGCGAAACTGGTTTATTGCTATTCTACCAGCAGGAATCTGTGCAAGTCTCACAATATTCTACCTTCGGGGGTTGGGATATCATCCCAGTAGAAGTATTTCCAACTTATAGAAGAAGGGACAGGAACAAGGTGGGGAGATAGGAAAGATCTAAAGGGAGAAAAGAAATGAATTCCAAAGCAGAAAGGTCAGAGGGTCTATGTTTTGGGCTAGTAGTAAACAGATCCGAACTTACTCACATAGACGAACAAAGCAATACTGATGAATAAATGACAATAAAGTAGAAGTAGATTCAACAGAACAAACATACAGATCTAACATAAGAAAGGTCTGATATAAAACACAGGTATTCAGCACAAAGTCTAAATATTGTATTAATATTTGTTTCTGTTACAAAAAGTTCAAAGTCTTTTCTTCTTACTTCTATTTTTCATCTGAAAAGTATCCACACTCTGAATACAACAAGTATTCAAGTATTTATAGAAGAAGAGAAGGAAAGAAGGCAAAAGCAAACCAACCACCTAATTACAAAATATCTAAAAGTCAACTGTTGACTTTTGGCAACTTGGTGGATGACATCATCCCATGGTGCAACATGGATGATGTCATCATTTATGCCAACATACTCTTAGATATTTACAAAAATAAGAAGAGAGGAAGGAGACTATTCATCATCGTCTTGTGGTTGAAAGGGAGTGTCCTGCTTCTACTGTTGCTCGGGAGAAGTGATGTTGAACTGGGCCCGATATTCCATGAACTTGCTGATCATGGGCTGAAGTTGATCCTGAGCAGGATCCTTGTGGCGATCGCTGATAACTTCACAAGTTTCACGTTCATCCATGAGCCTTTCTGGGAGCTTGGCATATTCATTTCCCACCTCTATCAGGAACCCTATAAAGTCACGACAGGCCAGAAGGTTATTGATGCATTCGGTGTCGAACGTGGCTTCTGGCCCTAACCCTTGCGAGACGATCTCCTTGAAGATCTGAATAGTTTGGTCTACCTTCCTCAGGGTGAAAGAAGGAGTGAGCAAGCCTGGGGACATTCTCAGGATGATTTACTCCATCTGGTGCATAGCCTCCAAAGCTTCCTTTTTAACTTTATCTATCTTTTCGAGGACAAACTCCAACTAATCGACCTGGTAGTCCAAAGTAGAAAGGATTTTGTTGGGCACTCTGGGGTGATTGAAGATGTCGAACTTAACCAGATCTTTGACTGAACAGTCGAGCATTTTCTGGAAGGTCTCATGCTGGAGCCTAGCATAGTCCAAATCTTTGGAGATGGGTCCCACAATCACCTGGAGTGCCTTGTTCACCTAATTGATATTCTGATACAACTCAGTGAACTTGACGATTACTCCCTCACTTTCCTTAAGGATTTGGTCTCTCCAGGAAGACACTGCCATACCATGCTCACTAATTTTGGTGTATTAATTTATCTTATCCTGGCTCAGGGGCTCAGGAGTTTTGGTGGCAGTTGTAGGAGGTGCACTGCCCATTTTCTGCAAGGCGTGGAGAAGATGTTTATTTTTCTCCTTTAATAGCCTCTTTTCTTCCTTTTCTTCCTGAAGTTTCTTGCAAAGGGCATCCACTGCAGACAAGGCCTCTCCTTGAAGGCTTTCTGAAGACGTTCCCATCGTGACTTGGGTCACTGTATAATCTATCGGAGACAGATCCTTTTTATCCTTCAAAGGATTGGGATACGCTATCTCCATTACTCTCTCTCCTGATGCACTCTGAGAGAAGTGGGTTATAGGCTTTTGCTTCTTGGCCCCCTTTTGATGGGATGATAGAGAATTCCATCGGTGCGATAGGAACTTTCCTCTTTTGCTAGCTCAGGTGCTGAGAGATCCATGTTGGACTTATGGGAGTGGGACCAGAAGTAGAAGAGGGAGTAGCTATAATAACGGAGGGAAAATGTGTTGAGACACTTGGTGGCAGCATTGAATGAGAGGCCAGCGAAGTACTCAAGAGAGGAAGGGATACTTCAGGGGAGGAAGATGAGGATATGAAAGGGAGCTGAGAGATGAGAGAAGAAATAGTGGGGGACAGCTCCGCGAGAGAAGAGAAGATGGATGACGAGGAGGGGGGAATAGTAGAAGATGGGGGAGAGGATACGACCAAAGGAATGGTTGCTTGGGTCACACGAGGAGGAGAAGGAGGAGAGGGAGAAGGGACAGAAGGGACCTCAGCAGTTGTAGCAGTGGCAACATCCTGAGTGGATGTGCCCATTGGAACATCTTCGGCCACTTCTTTCTCTGGAGATAACAGGCTCACAACCTGTTCTTGTGTGGCAGAAGGGGGACTCTCAGGAGCCTCTTCCCGAGTGGAGCTTGACTTTCCCTCCTTATCCTTGCCTTTTACTTTTGGTAGATGTTTTGGTCTGACAGGTGCGTTGCCCAATGGAGATGTAGTGAAATCTACCCCGAGGTAGATGAGGCCATTCATCCTGCACCAGTGTTCTGTCCACCACAGAGTTTCTTTGACCCTTTCTTCAATGGTCTGGGGTGCTTTGGTTCTGTCGATTGCAGTAAATGGCCAATTGTCCTTGTCTGTGTCAAGATATTCTTGATCAACTTCTTGATCAGTGGTTTGATAACCCTTCAGGACAATGGCCATGCCGTATTGAATGATCTCTACCAAGGCCAGGTGAGAATGGTCCTTTCTTCTAAGCTCGACCTCATAGTATAGGTTGATATAAATGTCCTCGATCTATGGAAGGTGGATAGGATTGAGTTTTTCCCTAAGAAGGTAATTCCTTGGATCGAAAGTGGGCCTTTCTAGGAAATTGTGCTTTAGATTGAGCAGTTCTAGCTCGGAAATCATTTCACAGGCTTTGTGATGAGACACACAGGTGTATCTGCCCACTGTGAGGGGGAAAGGAGTTCCACCCTTCTTCCTTTTCAAGCACTTCTCATGATACGTTACGAGCTATCTGGACAGCTCTAACAGGATCAACTTGGGGCCGACATATCTCGGCAATTTGGTGGGCTCACCCAGGAAGTTAGCTGCCCTAAGATAGGTGAAGGTGGGAAACTGTATGAATAAGGCCCCCCACTTTTCAGTTGCTGCGACAATGCTCTTGGTCATCTGACTGTGGGTCATGTTGGGCCTCAATAGGTAGACGATGCCGTAGAAAAAGGCATCATTGATTTTGGTGAACTGTGAGATGTTGTTCTCCAGCTTCAGTTCTGGGTAGTACTCATATATCCTTACTTGGGGCCAAACCCCGCATCGGCTCAATGCTGGATAATCCCTTTCCGAGGCTGCAGCGTAAACTACGTAGGAGTTCATGTAGAACCTCCCCATTGTGGTGAGTTGTTGGAGCTGCTCGGATATGGTACTGCTTATTATCTCCACCCACTCGAAGCGTTGATCAGGTACATTCTTGCTCATGGTCTCCAGGTACCTGAGCATCCACTTATGAAAGTAATGGGTGTCAGAAAGACCAAATACTCAGCTTAGGAACGTGATAGTATCACTCAGTTCCTTGGAGAATTCGCTTCGGTGAATAACCTGTGGCCATCTGGTTACCACCTTCTTGTTCTTTAAATACACTTCATTCATTAGCTGCATGCACTGGTCTTCATTGTCCTCCCAAGCCTTGGTGCAGTCTTCTTGGCTTATGGCCACGAAATGCCGATGGTGAGGGATGCCAAGCATGATTTCTAAGTGTTGGTCAGTCAGGTTCATTATGAATTCTCCCTTCTCATTTTGGACACACCTTATGTCTTTGTTGCAGCAGCGGGCCACTACCATCATGAATTCATTATTTACTACACTAACGGGGATCCCTCCTACAAAGTGCAGTCCACCGCCTGCTAGTTTGTCCATCCAGGGACTCCCTGTGACCCTCCTGGTTATGGCCCAGAAATCTTCCATATCTATGTGACCAAGCTCTGAGTATCTTATATCTAGGTCACATTCTGCCTGAGACTCGGGAATTCTGACCCTTTGGTACTTGTACTTCATCTCTTCCTCTATAAGCTTGGCTTTGCCCTTAGACTTGGTTGGTCTCTTGCTTGATGTAGACATATGTGGATTTGAACTCAATTGCTGATCTGCAAGAAGAAGAAGAGAAACCCAACGCAGAAAAGCCATGTCAGATGTTAGATCTCCCATTAAAGCATTGATAGAAGGAAGAGTGAGGAGTTAGCAATTTTAAGGTCTCAGGGCGCAGGGTGCATGAACACTGCAGGCTGCAGGGTTAATAGTATGGCGCACGAAAGAAGGGTGTTACACGGAACAAATTAGTGCCAAAGGGTGCAGGGTGCATGAACACTGCACATGACATTTTGTTATTGTAAGCAGAAGTGCTCCTGTGCCATTCATATGCTTTTTATGTTGGGTGCAGATAATTTTCATGTTGTATGAGGACAAGATGTACCAATGGCGCATATATTTTTCATGTTACATGGAACTTTGGTGTGCCAAAGGGTGCAGGGTTGATGTGTGTAACATAGGCTTTATATGCGCAGAAGGGGAACTTGGCGCGGTGCAGGGAAGGTTTGCATGACATTGTTTTGCTGTAAGAGGGGATGCGCCTGCGCCGTTTACGTAGTTTTATACTTGGCACAAGTAATGCTGGTGTCGCATGGGGGCAGGGTGTGCCAATGGTGCAAATATTTGCAATGTAACACAGGAGCTCGGTGCGCCCAAGGCGTGGGGTTATTGGGTGTTGCAAGCAAGAAAAGTGTGCCTTCTGAGTGTGACTGTATTTTATGCAGCAGGAAAGGTGAATGTGCCAAGAGGAAAACAACGTTTCAAATTCATCTTTTTAGGTTTTCTCTGTCCTGACAGGCTTGTGATCTTTTAGGCCTCTTTTACAGGGTTTTCTTGGATGGTGAAGGGGCACAACAAAGAGATCCAAGTGGTGATTTCGAGGTAGATCCCTCCCTACCAGCAGATCTGGAAAGAGAAGGAAGAGCTTGGGGGAGAGAGACAACCAGAACAACAAAAGTGAGAGGGGGGGGGTTACAAATCCATCTATCCTACCACACAAACAAACAACCAACAACAAAACTAAAACATGAGAGTAACAAGGACCACTTACCAGGAATATATAGAATGTGAGAGGTGAAATGGGGTCCACGAACATGACATGAGGATGACAGGCATGCTGACAGGTGCAGAGGAATAAAAGTTAATCACGTGTTTTTCTGACTGGTGAAAGTGACAGGGCGGATGCACCTATATATAGGCAAAGGTGCAATAAATGCACCAACCACTTTTTTAAGGGGCACATCAAAACTCGTGTCGACACGTAAAATGGTGTGCCCTTTGGTGTGGATAAATGCGTGTCAACACAGAGATACTTGCACCTTTGGCGCAAGTTTACGACTATCAACATCCTATTCCATGCGCCCTTTGGCGCACCAAACTACGGCGCAACAATTAATGTGCCAACATGAAGGCGCATGCGCCTTGGTGCACACAAGAATGGTGCATCATGGGAAGGTGCACCAAAACATGTGTCGACACCTAAAATGGTGCACCAAAGGAAATGAAAGGGGTGCAGATTTACTCTGTGTAACATAGATAAAAGGTGCGCCCAGCCAAAAAGGGACCAAAATGGCTAAGTTCGGAAAACTAGATTTCCCAGAAAGGGATTTTGTGACGTTCCGAACACAGAGGGGTCTACGACGAGGGACGGGGACAAAATTTGGTATGGTTACCTATAAAATTTCCCTCATCAATTTTACAAGATAACAGCTGGCTCTTTCTGGGGACTATCTTTGAACGAGACTCAAGGGTAGAGAATCCCAGATTTTCATGTGCCTATCCATTGGATTACAGAGAGTAAAAAACAAGGGCAATGACAAAAGCAAACACACGACAAAACTAAACTATACAAAGAAGAGAGCAAGCTCTACTTCCTGAATATTTTGAGGTGCTGCCCGCTATAGGGAAGCAGGAGCTCAGTTCTGTCCAGATAAGAGAGATAGAAGCTATTTTCTCCATTAAGTTGTTTGATCTTGAAAGACCCTCTCCATAGAGAATCAAATTTCCCATGCATGCCCTTCGGTTCTCTCCGTTTGTCCCACAAAAGGACGAGGTCTCCCATCTGGAAATCTCTTTGCTTATCTTTTTTATCGAACAGTCTCTTGACCTGATTCTGATGTTTGGTGATCCTGTCGACCACTCTTACTCTCTTTTCTTCGAGCTCTGCTAGATACATGATCCTCTTTTCAAGAGAATTTTGGAAAGTCTCATCTTCGATTGCTCGTGCCAAGCACAGAGCAGGGAGTTCCATAGAAATGGGAAGCTTGGTGTCAGTTCCATATAACAATTGAAAAGGTGACATGCCGAGAGACCTCTTTGGAGTAATGCGGTCCGCCCACAAAGCATCGTATAATGATTTGTGCCACATTCGCTGATTCTCATCCACTAGCTTCCGTATGATGGTCACTAAGTTTTTATTACTAGATTCCGCCTGACCATTTCCTTGGGGGTAATAATCCAAGGCGTGAGCCAAGGTTATCCCGTATTCATAGCAAAAACTAATAACTTCCCGTGAGGAGAATTTGGAAGTGTTATCAGCAACAATCTTGTTTGGAACGCCAAACCTGACAATGATATTTTCCTTGATGAAACTGCAAACAACCTTGGAAGTGGCATGCTTGACAAGTATGGCCTCAACCCACTTGGTGAAGTAATCTGTTTCTATCAGGACATAACTATGTCTGAAACTCGATTGGGGATTGAGTGCACCGATAAAATCGATTCCCCACTGCTTGAATGGTTCATTAATGATGACCGGCCTGAGGGGAAAAGCAACCAATTTTGGCTTACCAACAAATTGCTGGCAAGGCTCACACTTTGCTACCCAGGTGGCCATATCTTGGAAAAGCGTTGGCCAATAGTACCTGGCCTAGATGATCTTGTGTGTTGTCATGGAAGAGGAGAAATGGCCACCACAGGCTGAATCATGAAAACTCTCAAGTAACTTTACCTGATGTGGCTTGTCAACACATCGCAAGAAGATGCCATCTATTCCACGTTTATATAAACCATCATCCCAGATGACATATCTGGCTGCTCTGAGCTTTATAGCGTGCTTCTCCTTTGTAGTTAGATGAGCTGGGCATTCACCATAGGTGAGAAAGAAAGCAATATCAGAATACCACTCATCGCTGGTCGCGAAAAATAGAACCATAGGCAGTGAATTGGCTTTCTCCAGCTGGCTTTGTGCTCCATTGGTGCAATCATCTTTTCCGTCAGGGTCTTCTGAACCTTGGTTTTCAGCCATAAGCTGACATAGGCCCTTACCCCTTACTAGCTTGGTGGGTCTTATATCTAGATCATACTCTTGGACTTTTGCAATCCAATTTCCTCGCAAAATCCCTAACTCCTGTTGAGTTAAGATGGATTTGACTGCCGTGTCAGGAACTAGGACTACCATATGAGAGTTTAGAATGTAGTACCTGAAGTTCTTAACTACTTTGACCATGGTGAAGGCATGCTTTTCCAACTGGGACATCTTTAATTCATGAGGTTTGAGAGGAAAGCTCATAAACGCAATCAGGGATTCAACATCCTCGGAATTATTTTGCATTAAGATGGTTGACACAGTATGCTCGGATGCATAGTTATACATGATAAAATCCATGGAGAAATCAGGACATACCAGGACTGGTGTGTGAGCGATAAATACTTTTATATCTTTGAATGAATTCTTCCCTTCTTCACTCCACTGGAAATTTGGTGATCCTTTCATCATGTTCGATATGTGGTGAGTATTTTCAGCAAAGTCTGGAACAAAGCACCTAAGAAAGTTCACCTTTCTGAAAAAAGAGTGAACACCAGTCTTGCTTGTAGGTAAAGTGAGGCTCTGAATAGCCTTAACCCTTTCAGCATCTATCTTTGTTCCTTCCTTACTTACAATGTGTCCCAGTAACTTTCCTTCTGTGACTCCAAAAATAGACTTTTTCGGATTCAGGGAGATCCCATGCTCTCGGCATCTAATCAATACTTTCTCCAAGTGATCGCTATGATCATTCCACTATTTAGAGAACACAGTTAAGTCATCCACGTAAACTATGATGAATTTTCCCATCATTCCTTTGAATGTGAAGTCCATGGCCCGCTGAAAAGTGGTGCCAGCATTGGTCAGACCAAAAGGCATCCTGTTGTAAACGAATGTTCCCCAAGGGGTAGTGAATGTCATTTTGAATTGGTCTTCGGGTGAGACTTCAATCTGATTGTAGCCTGAAAAACCATCAAGCATGGACAACATTTCTGATCCAGTCACTGCTTGCAGAACCTGATCCATTATGGGAAGTGGGTAGTTGTCCTTCAAGGATGCTTGATTTAGGTTGTGAAAATCTACGCAGATGCGTATTTCACCATTCTTCTTGTGTACTGGTACAATGTTTGCCACCCAGGTACTGTGATGGATAGGAAAAATGATCCATGTGTCAAGCATTTTCTGAATTTCAGCCTGGATAGTACCTGAGATCTTAGGATTGTAGTGCCTCTGTTTCTGGCGAAAGGGTTTGACCTCTTCTTTCAATGGGATGTCATGTTGGACATCCTTCAGCCTGAAAGACTTTAGATCGGCATAAGACCATGCCAATACATCCATGTATTTCTTCAGCAACTTGACGAATTTCCGCTTCTCTTTGGGTGTGCAACATTTTCCAATGTTCACAAACTATGGATGTTCTACTGAACCTAAATTGACCGGTTCGGTTTCTGGGGAGGAGTTAGGATTATCTTGACTTTTCTTTTTGACAAAGCGATCATGCCTATCAAACAATTGCTCTAGGGAGACCAGGCCTTTTGGGATTTTATTTCCTTTGAGCTGACATATGCCGTCGTTTCCTTCAGATTCCCCATTCTGATCAGTAACAGACTCACAGCATGTGGAAGTGGATCCTTCAAAATGAAGCTCGCTAAAATTCTCTACCTTTTCCAGAAAGGCAATAAGTTGATTGTCATCGTTGAATACCTGCCAGTGCTGAGAATTATCTGGCACACTTTGGCGGAAAACCACCTCAATGGTATATTTGTCAGTTTTCAAACCCAGGTGAGGGAGCATCAGGGACGATGAAATAGCCAATGAATTAGCCATGTCATTCTGAGCTCTCGGGATGGCTTTTATTGAAAAAGTGTCAAACTCCTTGATGATGTCCCATACCACATTGCAGTAATGTCTGAGCCTTTCATTCTTCAATTGGTATATCCTTTTAACTTGATTTATGACCAGCTCTGCATCACCTTGTACTTTTAGATTCTTGATTCCTCTTTCCTTTGCGGCTTGCATGCCAAGTAGCAAAGATTCATACTCAGCAGTATTATTCATGTTGAAAAATTGCAACTTGAAAGAGAGAGGAATAATCTCCTCTTCGGGAGATATTAGCACGGCCCCAACGCTGCATCTACTAGTTGCACAAATGCCATCAAACTGCAAAGTCCAGATCTTGTTAAGATCCTCTACTTGGATGAGGACATCCATTTTGTCAAACTAGGTAGACAAGAAATAGTTTCCCATCCTTGATGATTCGAAGATAATTTGGGCTTTAGGGTCATCGGAGTTAGTAACCATGTACTTCTTTTGTGATTTAGGCTTCAATGTTTGCATTACACCTTTGACAGGGATTCTAGCCTTAGACCAGTCCATATGAATCTCCCCACCAACTTCACTGCAAAAGATCCTTCCTAGCAGAATTCCATAGGCTACTGGAATATTGGCAACGAGGATGGTCATCTTTACTCTTTTTTCTGGGAATGCTACAAATGCGAATTGCGCGTCTTTGATCTGACCAATCAATGGAACCTGTTTGGTTTCAAAAGAATAACACCTACCAAAAGGCTTGCTAAGGGTGAGGCCTAGGGAATGGGTGACTTTTGCTGGCATGACGTTATTAGAGGCCCCAAAATCAATTATGTAGTTGCTTAGTTTGTGGCCATTGATTAAGAGGGAGAGATAAAAAGGTTCTATCTTGCTTGATGCTGATGTTGAGGCCACATTTATGCGAGATGCAGGAGGAGTAGAAAGGATTCCCTTTGGGGAAACCTTAGTAGTTATGACAGCTTGGCTTTGGATGTATTCAGTCAACCTTATAAGCTACTTCGGATTTGACTGAAGATATTCAGCTTCAGACATCTGGATTTTGGTTGTTTTAGCGTGATTGATTATGTCAAATGTGGCCAAGGGTTGCATTGATGAAGGAATGAGTCCCTCATTTCGCAATGGTAGGGTAGGATTACCGATATTGATAGGAACATGAGAGGAATGATTCAAAGGAGACACAGGGTAAAAATATTTTCTTGAAAAATACCTAGTAACAGGTTGAGCAGGAAGGGGACTACCTTGTTTAGCGATGATTGGAGGTGTGTGTGACACGACCTTCTCTTTCTGCAAATTGGCTACCACTTCTGCTTATTTTCCTTGCGAGTGGGTAAAAATAGCATATGACTACCTACTTGCATATCCTTGAGTACCCTCCTCTTCGTCAAATTCTTCCTCATCAAATTACATATACCCGATAGTAGAGTCGTCAGTCAGTTCACTGACATCTTGATCATCTTCACCTAGCGATGAAGGTTCTTCATAATTTTGCTCCTCTTCTTTGATTTCAGCTAAAGCATTGATCGGAGGGGCTTCAAGCACCAACCGTGGAGTAGCTACAGGTAGGTGGGGCCTTTGTGAGATGTTGTTAGAAGTAAAGCTCCTCCGTGGAATATCCCGATACGAAGTGCCAGGAGAAGCCTGAGCTAGCTGATTTTTTAATGAGAGCAGGTCATTTGCCATCTTCTGGAATGCCGGATCGGATGAAGTGGCAGGAGAAGGAGCTGAAACTTTTGGCTTGGATGGCTCTCACTTTAATTTTCCAGATATTAGTAAGTTGTCTTCAATCTGTATGGCAGCAACTTGGGTGAGAACCAGAGTAGTGACTTGTTCTTGCAAGAGTAAGAAGCTTACTTTTGAGCTCATGGCGTTCACGAAGAAACACTTCTAATTTTCTGGCGTTGGCAGCATGGTAGGTGGAACTCAATTGATTAATGATTTGAAACGGGAAATGAAATCGCACATGGTTTCATTGACCTCCTTCTTCAGGTGAGTGATCTTTGATAGCAATGCAAATGCATCCTAGGAAGGCTTATACCTTTCTTCAAATGTAGTCCATAAGGTGGCCCAGCTAGTAATAGATTTGGCCGGAAAATGATGAAACCATTTAGCTGCTGGTCCTTGCAAGGTTTCCAGAAAGAGGTGAACTGACACATCTTCATGGGTCACATCCGGGATACTGCATGACATGATGAATGCGGATATGTGTGAATGTGTGCTTTGGTTCTTGCTCCCATCAAATTTAGGAAAATTCTTTCGATTTCCATGTGGGAGTGCATGAACAGGATGTGGTAGAGCCAAAGGGCCCATATTATTTCCCCATGGCACCGCCATTTGAACAGCTATAAAGAGAACACGTGTTGGGAGGATGGTCCCGTTGAGAAACAAAGCACTGCAAAGTGATGTGGATGCACCTTGTGAGAGATGCTTCCTTTGCGGAGTTGAGACACTCCTAGATGACAGGTTAGTCGAACTTAGTGATGAGAAGCACGTCGGTGTTACACTGAAGTTGTGCCTTTGAAGCAGATCGAAATTAGGATCAACTTCTCTGTGAACTCTCCTACTATGAGTAAATGGTTCACCTACCAGTGTACCTTCCAGATTTGCAATATTTCAGAGAAAATCCTAAAAAATATTTTTGGTTGTACTTGCTAATTTTTTTAATTTTCAAAAATCAGCAGTATGCACTCTTCTAAATATTTAATTTTATCCCTCTTTTAACAACTGATTGTGGTTTTAATGTCTGATTAACAAGGATAAAATGATGGTAAAACTTAGTAAGCTGATTTTTAGATCTAGAGTTGACTTTTTAAAGAGTTTGAAAATTTTGGTAAAATGTCAAAAAATCATATCTACGGAAAGATACAGATTTTTGTAAAAAATCAGTGAACTAAAGATCTCTAAATAGCCCAGATCTATGGACCTCTGAAGAAAATTTTCAGTTTGGGTCACTTTTGCAAAAAAATTGGATTTTAGACAAAAAGATAAAATTTGCAAACAGGTAGTGATTTGTTTCAATTTTTACAGATTTTCTAACATACCACTATCATGGATCTATTAGATCTGTTCGATCACCAGTAGATTCACCAAAAAATGTTGGTCTGAAAATCTACTGTGAGGGTAGATCTATGGATAGAAGAGCCAACAGTGTGTAGGGCATAGCCCCTCTTTGAGTCAACAAAGCAAAACTGGTTTATTGCTATTCTACCAAAAGGAATCTATGCAAGTATCACAATATTCTACCTTTGGGGTTTGGGATCACATTCTAGTAGAAGTATTTCCAACTTATAGAAGAAGGGACAGGAACAAGGTGGGGAGATAGGAAAGATCTGAAGGGAGAAAAGAAATGAATTCCGAAGCAGAAAGGTTAGAGGGTCTATGTTTTGGGCTGGTAGTAAACAGAGCTGAACTTACTCACATAGATGAACAAAGCAATACCGATGAATAAATGACAATAAAGTAGAAGTAGATTCAACAGAAAAAACATACATATCTAACATAAGAAAGGTCTGATATAAAACACAGGTATTCAGCACAAAGTCTAAATATTGTATTAATATTTGTTTCTGTTACAAAAAGTTCAAAGTCTTTTCTTCTTACTTCTATTTTTCATCTGAAAAGTATCCACCACTTGAATACAACAAGTATTCAAGTATTTATAGAAGAAGAGAAGGAAAGAAGGCAAAAACAAACCAACCACCTAATTACAAAATATCTAAAAGTCAACTGTTGACTTTTGGAAACTTGGAGGATGACATCATCCCATGGTGTAACATGGATGATGTCATCATTTATGCCAACATACTCTTAGATATTTAAAAAGAAGAAGAGAGGAAGGAGACTATTCGTCATCGTCTCACAGTCAAAAGGGAGTGTCCTTCTTCTGCTGTTGCTCGAGAGAAGTGATGTTGAACTGGGCCCGATATTTCATGAACATGCTGATCATGGGCTGAAGTTGATCCTGAGTAGGATCCTTGTGGCAATCGCTGATAACTTCACAAGTTTCACATTCATCCATGAGCCTTTATGGGAGCTTGGCATATTCATTTCCCGCCTCTATCAGGAACCCTATAAAGTCACGAAAGGCCAGAAGGTTATTAATGCATTCAATGTCGAACATGGTTTCTGGCCCTAACCCTTGCGAGATGATCTCCTTGAAGATCGAAATAGTTTGGTCTGCCTTCCTCAGGGTGAAAGAAGGAGTGAGCAAGCCTAGGGACATTCTCAGGATGATTTGCTCCATCTGGTGCATAGCCTCCAAAGCTTCCTCTTTGACTTTATCTATCTTTTGAAGGACAAACTCCAACTGATCGACCTGGTAGTCCAAAGTAGAAAGGATTTTGTTGGGCACTCTGGGGTGATTGAAGATGCTGAACTTAACTAAATCTTCGACTGAACAGTTGAGCATTTTCTGGAAGGTCTCATGTTGGAGCTTAGGATGGTCCAACTCTTTGGAGATGGGTCCCATGATCACCTGGAGTTCCTTGATCACCTGGAGTTCCTTGTTCACCTAATTTATATTCTGATACAACTCGGTGAACTTGACAATTACTCCCTCACTTTCCTTAAGGATTTGGTCTCTCCAGGTAGACACTGCCATACCCTGCTCACTGATTTTGGCGTATTAATTTATCTTATCCTGGCTCAGGGGCTCAGGAGTTTCGGTGGTAGTTGTAGGAGGTGCACTGACCATTTTTTCCAAGGCGTGGAGAAGATGTTTATTTTGCTCCTTTAATAGCCTCTTTTCTTCCTTTGCTTCCTGAAGTTTCTTGCAAAGGGAATCTACTGCAGACAGGACCTCTCCTTGATGGCTTTCTGAAGACGTTCCCATCGTGACTTGGGTCACTGTATAATCTGTCGGAGATAGATCCTTTTTATCATTCAAAGGATTGGGATACGCTATCTCCATTACTCTCTCTCCTGATGCACTCTGAGAGAAGCGGGTTATAGGATTTTTCTTCTTGGCCCCTTTTTGAGGGGATGACAGAGAATTCCATTGGTGTGATAGGAACTTTCCTCTTTTGGTGGCTCAGGTGCTGAGAGATCCATGCTAGACTTATGGGAGTGGGACCAGAAGTAGAAGAGGGAGTAGCTGTAGTAGTGGAGGGAAAATGTGTTGAGACACTTGGTGGCGGCATTGAATGAGAGGCCAGCAAACTACTCAAGAGAGGAAGGGATATTGCAGGGGAGGAAGATGAGGATATGGAAGGGAGCTGAAAGATAAGAGAAGAAATAATGGGGGACAGCTCCGCGAGAGAAGAGAAGATGGATGATGAGGAGGGGGGAACAGTAGAAGATGGGGGAGAGGATATGACCAAAGGAACGGTCGCTTGGGTGACACGAGGAGGAGAAGGAGGAGAGGGAGAAGGGACAGAAAAGACCTCAGTAGTTGTAGCAGTGGTAACATCTTGAGTGGATGTGCCCATCGGAACATCTTCAGCTGCTTCTTTCTCTAGAAATAATAGGCTCAAAACCTATTCTTGTGTGGCGGAAGGGGTACTCTCAGGAGCCTCTTCCTGAGTGGAGCTTTACTCGCCCTCCTTATCCTTGCCTTTTACTTTTGGCATATGTTTTTTTCTGACAGGTGCATTGCCCAGTGGAGATGTAGTGAAATCTACCCCAAGGTAGATGAGGCCATTCATCCTATACCAGTGTTTTGTCCGCCGCAGAGTTTCTTTGACCCTTTCTTTAATGGTCTGGGGTGCTTTGGTTGTCAATTGCTGTAAATGGCCAGTTGTCACTGTCTATGTCAAGATATACATGATCAACTTCTTGATCTGTAGTTTGATAACCCTTCGGGATAATGGCCACACCGTACTGAATGATATCTGCCAGGGCCAAGTGAGAATGGTCCTTTCTTCTGAGCTCGACCTCATGGTACAAGTCGATATAAATGTCCTCGATCTGTGGAAGGTGGATAGGATCGAGTTTTTCCCTGGGAAGGTAATTCCTTAGATCGAAAGTGGGCCTTGCCAGGAAGTTGTGCTTCATATTGAGCAGTTCTAGCTTGGCAATCATTTCCCAAGCTTTGTGATGAGACACGTAGGTGTATCTGCCCACTATGAGGGGGAAAGTAGTTCCACCCTTCTTCCTTTTCAAGCACTTCTCATGATATGTTACGAGCTATCTGGACAGCTCTAACAGGATCAACTTAGGGCTGGCATATCTCAGAAATTTGGTGGGCTCATCCAGGAAGTTAGTTGCCTTGAGATAGGTGAAGGTGGGAAACTGTGTGAATAAGGCCCCCCACTTTTCGGTTACTGTGACGATGCTCTTGGTCATCTGACCGTGGGTCATGTTGGGCCTCAATAGGTAGACGATGCTATAGAAAAAGGCATCGTTGATTTTGGTGAACTATGAGATGCTGTTCTCCAGCTTCAGTTCTGGATTGTACTCGTATATCCTTACTTAGGGAAAAACCCCACATCATCTCAATGCTGGATAATCCCTTTCTGAGGCTGTACCATAAACTACGTAGGAGTTCATGTAGAACCTCCCCATTGTGGTGAGTTGTTGGAGCTACTCGGATATGGTACTGCTTATTATCTTCACCCACTCGAAGCGTTGATGAGGTACGTTCTTGCTCGTGGTCTCCAGGTACCTAAGCATCCACTTATGAAAGTAATGGGCATCAGAAATCCCAAATACCCAACTTATAAATGTGATAGTATCACTCAGTTCCTCAGAGAAGTCACTTCGGTGAATAACCTATGGCCATCTAGTTACCACCTTCTTGTTCTTTAAATACACTTCATTCATTAGCTGCATGCACTGGTCTTCATTTTCCTCCCAAGCCTTGGTGTAGTCTTCTTGGCTTACGGCCATGAAATACCGATGGTGAGGGATGCCAAGCATGATTTTGAAGTGTTGGGTAGTCAGGTTGATTATGACTTCACCCTTCTCATTTTGGACACACCTTGTGTCTTTGTTGTAGCAGCGGGCCACTACCATCATGAATTCATTGTTCACTGCACTGACGGGGATCCCCTCAGCAAAGTGTAGTCCACTGCCTACTAGTTTTTCCATCCAGGGACTCCCTGTGACCCTCCTGGTTCTGGCCCAGAAATCTTCCATATCGATGTGACCAAGCTATGATTATCTTATATCTAAGTCACATTCTGCCTAAGACTCGGGCATTCTGACCCTTTGGTACTTGTACTTCATCTCTTCCTCTGTAAGCTTAGCTTTTCCCTTAGACTTGGTTGGTCTCTTGCTTGATGTAGACATATGTGGATTTGAACTCAATTGCTGATCTACAACAAGAAGAAGTGAAACCCAACACAGAAAATCCATATCAGCTATTAGATCTCCCATTAAAGCATTGACAGAAGGAAGAGTGAGGAGTTAGCAATTTTAAGGTCTCAGGGCGCAGGGCGCATGAACACTGCAGGCTACAGGGTTAATAGTATGGCGCACAGAAGAAGGGTGTTACACGGAACAAATTAGCACCAAAGGGCATAGGGTGCATGAATAGTGCATATGACATTTTTTTATTGTAAAAAGAAGTTCACCTGCGCCATTCATATGTGTTTTATGCTGGGCACAAATAATTTTCATGTTGTATGAGGATAGGATGCGCCAATGTCACATATATTTTTCATGTTACATGGAACTTTGGTGCGCCGAAGGGCGCAGGGTTGATGTGTGTAACATAGGCTTTATGTGTGCAAAAGGGGAACTTGGCGCGGTGCAGGGAAGGTTTACATGACATTGTGTTGCTGTAAGAGGGGATGCGCCTACGCCGTTTATGCGGTTTTATACTTGGCTCAAGCAATTATGGTGTCACATGGGGGCAGGGTGCGCCAATGGCGCAAATATTTACAATGTAACACAGGAGCTTGGTGCGCCAAAGGTGTGGGGTTATTGGGTGTTGCAAGCAAGAAAAGTGCGCCTTCTGGGCGTGAATGTATTTTATGCAGTAGGAAAGGTGAATGCGCCAAGAGGAAAACAATGTTTCAAACTCATCTTTTCAGGTTTTCTCTATCCTGGCAGGCTTGTGATCTTTTAGGCCTCTTTTACAGGTTTTTCTTTGACGATGAAGGGGCATAACAAAGAGATCCAAGTGGTGATTTCAAGGCAGAGCCCTCCCTACTAGCAGATCTAGAAAGAGAAGGAAGAGCTTGGGGGAGAGAGACAGCCAGAACAACAAAAGTGGGGGGGGGGGTTTACAAATCCATCTATCCTACCACACAAACAAATAGCCAACAATAAAACTAAAACATGAGAGTAACAAGGACCACTTACCTAGAATATATAGAATGTGAGAGGAAAAACGGGGTCCACGAATGTGACACGAGGATGACAAGCATGCTGATAGGTGTAGAGGAAAAAGCTAATCACGTGTTTTTCTGACTAGTGAAAGTGATAGGGTGAATGCGCCTATATATAGGAAAAGGTGAAATAAATGTGCCAACCACTTTTTTAAGGGGCACATCAAAACTCGTGTCGACACGTAAAATGGTGCACCCTTTGGCACGGATAAATGTGTGTCAAAAAAAAGATACTTGTGCCTCTAGCACAAGTTTATGACTGTCAACATCCTATTCCATGCGCCCTTTGGTGCACGAAACTATGGCGCAACAATTAATGTGCCAACACGAAGGTGCATGCACCTTGGCACACGCATGAATGGTGCATCACAGGAAGGTGCACCAAAACATGTGTCGACACCTAAAAGGTGTGCTAAAGGAAATGAAAGGGGTGTATATTTACTATATGTAACATAGATAAAAGGTGTGCCCAGCCAAAAAGGGACCAAAATGGCTAAGTTCGGAAAAATATATTTCCTGAAAAGGGATTTTACGACGTTCCAAACATAGAGGGGTCCACAATGAGTGACCGGGACAAAATTTGGTATGGTTACCTATAAAATTGCCCACGTCAATTTCATAGGATAACACAACATTTCCACTCCACCCCATTTCTATAAATGAACCATTCATATAATGGGGGATGGATTTCATTGGGGTGATTAATCCAAATTCTAGCTTGGGCCATAAGTGGATCCTCATAGCCACGCATTATTTCACCAATTGGACTGAGGTGGTGGTACTTAAGGAAGAAAATAAGTCTATCATACTATAATTTTATGAAGGGATAGAAACAAAATTTGGGGTGCCGACCACCATTATATCAGATAATGCTCTAGAATTCCTAGGTGTCAAGATCACATAGTGGGCAATCAAAATTAAGATATATTTGAGTACCTTATCAAATTATTACCCACTGGGTAATGGGAATGCAAAGTCTAAAAATAAAAATATTTTGAAGATCATAAGGATAACTCTAGACGAGAACTAAAGAATTTGGCACACAAAGTTGAAATCAGCCTTATGGGCTGATAGGATTACTCCCAAGAATTCAATAGGGAAATTCCCTTAGAGGTTAGTCTACGAAAGGGAGAAAAGGCTACCTATATCCTCGAGTTTCCCACATTAGAACTCGTGAAGCAACTAGAGCTATCAGAGTTTGAACTAATGGAAGATAGGTATGTAAAACTCATGGAGTTGAAAGAGTTGAGGGACCGAGCCATGTAAATCATGGAGAAGGACCAAGATTTGATCAAGAGGTTCTTTGATAAGAAAGAAAAGGCTAGAAACCTCCAAGAGGGAGACTTGGTCCTAAAATGGGATGCATATAGGGAAAAACTAGAAAGGAACTCCAAGTTTTATGTAATATGGATTCACCCTTATATGATTTCAAGATGCAAAGAAAATAATGCTTTTCAGCTATCAAGGTCAGACGGAGAAGAACTACAAATTCTAGTCAATGGAATCGATCTCAAGCATTGTTATTTAGTGAAATATCCTTCTTGTACATATTAGTTTAGGATTTCTATTTACTCTAAGTACTTGTAGCACATTATTCTACTGGTAGTGTAGGGTTTCTTTGTAATAAGTGCTTGTGAACTCGTTGCATATTCAATTTGGGATGTTTATGACTTTTTTGTTTATATATAGCTATTCCTTATTACTCCTGCACTTTTGAGTTTCAGGAATTTATTTGTAATGGAACAATCAATCTCCAGATCATTGTTTAAAGTCATGACATGCCTTAATATTGTTAGAAATTTGAGGGGTGAATTCACAAGTGTCAGACCAATTTAAGAAATCAAAGTGACTCCATGCCCAGTAAACACCACAAGGTCACTGGTCTTTCAAATATAATAGGAAAATCACCCCACAAGTCACCAATCATATCTATATTTTTCACCTATGAAAAATGGAATAACCTATAGGTTTGGACATCAACAATTAATGCAGAATGATTTTCTAACAGGGTATTTTGTGGAGAGCTAGAGATCTGTAATGAAGGTCAGGGCCGTAAAGGGAAAAAATGGTGGTAAAGTGCCACCTGTAGCAGATAGTGAAGGTGTCGGTAGCAGTCTGGAATGCTACCATCTGGTAGTAATTTTTGTGTTACCACCCAATTACACAAAGGTAATGATGAAGATTAGTCAGGTAACAAAAAAGGCGCTGGTAGCATTTTTACGGATGCTACTGGCTGATAATATATTTTCAGCTACTAACAGGTAGCGAGGAAAGAATTTTACTGACTGGTTACGTTTATGCAATCAGTTAACACTAGGAAGAAAATACTACCATCTGGGAGTAGAAAATATGCGCAACTGGCTGAATGTAAGAACGAACCTAGCATTAATGGGAATGGTACAAGGTTGTTCAACTACTAGCCTGATGAGGTATGACACCTATGACTTCACATACAAGTAAAGTACCAAATTTGTATGGTTTTCCATGCCTATTTAATGAAATCTATTAGTTGGTGAGGTAATTTTGAGGATCTTCTTCTATATATTGTAAAATTTGCCTCATTTTTAAGGGATGTTTTCTATAATGCAAAGGAACTCTGTCAAAATTGTTCCAGAGCTATTGTGAGCTAAAGGCCCCAAATTTGGGATTATTGCAAAGGTATTTTTTCTTGTGCCTATATTGTAATGGATTATGCACGTTTCTAATAAATAAAATTGGTATTTTTTGGCTTTTCTTTCGCTAATTCAGATTGTATTGCATATTTTTCCTTCCATTATGTTTGTAGGTATGTTGTGCATATTTATATCTCTTTGCAAGACCTTTTAATTTTTTTTGATTTATGAATATAGGGAATTAAATACTATCTTAGACTGTGGTGCCTCTAACTTCCCTCTCTTACCTTTTTTGCTCCCTATTTTACACTTGCTTAGATTTTCTCACCCTTTCTTGGTGTATCACCTTCGCTTAGAGTAGGTTTAATTTTATGCATTCTTATATTGCTGTCTCCTTGGAAAAGCATTAGGGTAGGATTAGTTTATTTTTTCATTCTCTGCACTTTAGAGAAGTTGGCACAAGTTTAGGTGAAGAATTCATCTTTCTTCAGAGGATTATTCTACTTGCAACATCCCACACTACAGGATAATCCCATGTTATGTAAGTTATGCTGATTTCCTCACAAATAAAGCACAAGAAATAAAGGGTGCTGTAATTTTGCATTAACAACCACTTTAGCCCTATTTCCCATATTGGAGCAAGATCCATCAAACATATAGGTCTAAGGGGCACCAAATTTTTCAAATCACTTACTCTCATTGATACTATGCTCCTCAGAATTTGCATAACCAGCACAATTGTTCACATCTACATCTACATAAAATACTTCATAAGAAGTATTGTTAGGATCTTTAATCAGATGCAACATCTTTTTCTATCCAAACAACTTGACAAGGTTCCCTTCCACTGGTATAGTGGTTTATAACATATCCATTTGAACAATTCACCCCACACTAGCATCCCACATCCTTGACAATAGCATGCCCCATTTTGCAAGGAAATCAACAATGACTACATTCATAGTTAGATACTTTCTAGGGTAAAATGTTAATTGCACCACCAAACCTTTGACATACCCAATTACTAGAACTTCTCTTGAATCCATAGCAGTGCATTTTCCTAAGGTTCTTGTTACTTTGATAACTAACTCATTTATCACTTCAAGAGGCATTATATTGTATGAATCTCCTAAATTGAACATGTATTTGTGAAAACGTTTGTCTTTAATGATCAAAGTAGTTTAAAATGGATCAACATCAATTTGAGACTCAACTGGGGTAGTGCCTAAATATACTTTAGGGGATTCCCTCAAAATTTCCAATGCTTTTAGAACTTCAAATTATGCAATAATAGAGGGAAGATCAATAATTTTAACATCATTTCCTAGGGTCATTACCTCCTCCTTGAATCACAAATACTCAAACGCTTGTCTTCTATGCTTAGGGATCTTGAGAAAATCAACAATAGGTATAGTAACTTTGATTTGACTCAATATTTGAGCCATATCATAGGGGGTATACTTGGTTAGTGTTGTATTAAGAGGTAGGGTAATTGCCTTTTCTTGTGGTATGAGGTTATTCATGGCTATGGTAGGGGTAGGGGTACTAATTTTATTGGTAATAACTGGGCCTTTTTTGGAACATCTTTCTTGGGAGGATCTTTTTAGATGTTAGTGAGGAGGGGAGTCTTTTGTTTGGGATGTGTCCCTCCCCCTTTAATAGTTTTTTTTCTTAGATTGTACTCATTTTCTTAGGAAACCATTGCATTCATTAAAAGTTTCATTTCCTCCTTAGAAGGAATTCCTCCATCATACTTCTGAATCATTAATGTTCTCAAGTATTCAAAATTGTGATTGTGAAAATCAAAATCTTAAACCATATCGACATCAAGGCTAGTAGTGGAAGGGATAGAAATTACCCATTGTATATAGTCCCAAAATCCTTATACTTAGTAATTTGATGGAAGTGGCTCTTTGTTGTGAGCTATTAGTGCATTCCATGATACTAACATTACCATAAGTGGTACCGTCATCAACATCCTCACTTTCCCCAGTACGGTCACATGGGGAATGTGGGAGAAAACACTTATCACACCAATTAATCACATGATCTTCTTCAACCAAGAAAACTATAGCAATTAAAGGATCTGGGACCAATTTATTTTCTCTTGGTGGTTGTTTCTTATTCCTTGATCCCATGGGTTCCTTTCCTCTATAATCTGACTTATGATCACCTCTAGGATGATTACTAAATTTTTTTTGACCTTGAGATTGATATTGGGCCTGAGAATTATGACACATCCCCTTCTATGCCCTAGAAATTTTGTAAGAAATTTCTTTTACTACTCTACTAGATTTTTAACCTAGTCTTCCAGATCTACTCCCTTGTTTTCCTGAGGCTTTTCAAGATTAATTAACTTCACACCCTCCCTTTTGGTATATTTTCTCATATCCTTGATATTATTCTCAATTTGTACTGCCATGGAGAAATCTTGTCTTAAATTCCTAGAGGTTTTTTCCCTCATATAATATGCTTATTTCTTGTCAAATGCATCAAAATATTTTATCAGGAAAGATTCATTACTTGGCCTTAAAATCATAGGAAATCTGGTCAAGGTTTTATTGAATTTGGTGTTAAAATCTTTGATAGGTTTATTAGGATTATTTTTTATATTTTCAAACTGAGAGAGAAGAAACCTTGGATCAATCTTGTCCCCATATTGTGATCTAAATGTATTTTTCATTTCATTCCATTAATCAATTGAATTTTCGGGTAAGTATTTGTACCAATCATGGGCATCCTCTTCCAAGGTATGAATAAAAAATTTCACATACATATCCTCATGCTCAATCTCAAAATATTCCATAATATTAGTAAAGATATTGAGGTGTTGGTCACTATTGATAGCATTATTCCCTTGAAAATTAGGTAATATATTCCCTCACATCATTTGGAACTGCATTGGGATAACCTACCATAGCCTGGAAGTCTATAGGTCTGTATACATTTACAATAAAGGGAGGTATAGGTGGAGGGTTAGCCATGTTATTTTAAGGAGATGTTCAAACAAGTCAGTTAAAATAATGGTGAACTAGAGGTCTTTGAGGTAATGGTGTATGATCTTCAAAGTATTTCTCCTTTAATGATTCATTTTTATAGAATACTGTATTATTTCTAAGTAATATAGGAGGTAGATGAGGGATACCTGTATCAGTTGAAAATGAAGGCCCCTATCGAGTTGTAGTGTAAAAATTTGTGAAAGGACTACTTGATCCATAACATTCTGAAGATCTATAATAATCCTCTATCAAATTTTGATAACCCTCAGCAATAGGAACCACATTCTCTTCTGACCTTTGATAACCTAAATCTCTCCATACTTATTTCTTCATTTGATTTATCCTTCCTAACTCTGGGAATGAATTTCTACTAGGATATGTCTTGATGAAGGATCTTCTTTCTTCCATCTTTGTAAATTTTACCAAAGGATCTTCTTCCTTCCATGATCTAAATAACGTGGAATCACAACTAAGGTATTGCACTTTATATGTATAAATCACTATAAACAACTTCCCAACTCAAGCTTAACAATCAATTTCAAAAAAACTTGGAAAATATTAGTATCCTTTATCAATATTTACCCCTACTCAAGTAAAATTTAATGGAAATATTGCTTAAACTACGAAAATAGTGATCAAATAACTTCTTATTAAGTACATGTTTTGTAAATCTTAACAAAGTATGATGTCTAGATCATGTATTTACATCTAAACATATTCAGTATGTTACTAAAGATCGACGTATCTTTATATTTATGAAAATAGTCCCTAGAAATGGTAAATGAAATGTGTTGGTACCTGAAATTACACCCACTTAGGGTAAGGAAATTTACAACAGGTGACCTAAAAGACTTTAAGGATGAAAAAATTGAAATTTATTTCGTTTGTAGCTGGGGAAGAAGTTTGATAAAAAAAATTTAGACCTGACCTTAGATGGATTGGGTGACATGTTAAAAAGGGGATGACCTTCCCTACTACTCTAGGTCATGCCTTTGACCAAGGTGCAGGAGAGCCCATTTGGTAGCTTGTATTTGCAAAAAAGGGTAGATGCATTCATGGTTTCTTAGCTGTTTTCTTTGGTAATTAAGTACTAGTCTTGAGTGAAACATGGTAAATATATGCACTATTTAACTCCTAATGAGTTGTCAAACTAAGCAGTGAAAAATGTCATCTTGAGTAGGACTTCGAGCTAATCTAGAAAGTGGAAAGTTTTTTTTTGGTCTTGCATGGTTATAGAAGGATGAAGCAAAATTAAGGTTTCCTTTCAATAGTTCTTGCAAATAATACAACAAGATGACCGACATAACATTTATGTAGTATGATGAGACTCAGAGTTCATTTTATGAGAATGGGAGGATTCACAAGATGTTAAATCTTAAGATAACACTACTCAAAGTACTTGTTTATACACATATGATGCTCTAGATAGTAAAAATAAATTCATCAATTTATCACAGTTTTCACTTAAAGAAATATTTGCATTCATTGATATTCAATTAAGAAAAATATTTCACAAAATCCTCAAAATATCTAGCACAAAGGCTCATGCAAATATTTTGATGAAGTATTTCTTACTTCTAATCTCATATGCCTAAGATACACTCAAAATCTTACAAATATCCATCAACATAATGATTTCAGCAAGGATTTTATAATTGCATCCAATATTGTAAAGTAAAATCTCACAACACAATATTAAACAAATGACCAAATATTAGTCACTAAGGATAGGCCTAGTGTACTTTAGAGAAGAAAGAAACACATAATTGCAGTGTGAAATGATATTGATTAACTAAGTGTTCAATATTCAAAGTGTAAATCATAAAGACCAAACCCATAATTAGAAAAATTGCATTTTAAATCCATCAAATTATTAACAAGGGAATAAAACAAAAACTAATCTCACTGCATGTTAATGACTATACACTGTAATCATCTTAATATTCCAAATTTTAACGATTAAACATCTTAAAAAGTACTTCTAGGAAATGGATAAGCAATGTCACAACAAAATATATGAAATTTTTGTCTTTTGAAAAAGCTTTAAAAAACCCATTTAGTATGAGGACAAACCCCTCATACTTATAGTACTATTCTATATAATTTATCCCCTAAAAAATATTTAGAGATCACTTCAATCCTTTCTCCACGTAATTCAACATTTGTAGAAGAAACATATGCTAACTGAAAAGATCCCTTTTACTCCTAATTTCGGCTAAGTGTAAAAGGGGAACTATGTAGTAACACTCGGAAGAAACAAATTTATTTTTTTTCTAGTGAACTCTGTCACTCCCTCTTTACTAAACTTTCTTCTTCTCTGTGGATTGATGTGATATTTCCCCTACCCTATTCCTATAGGCACCATATCTTTCAAACAGTTGGGTCACAACTTCTTCTTTGAGTCATACGTGCTTGTTGAAGATTACTTCATGTTTCATCAATCTCATTAAATATTGGTTTTTTTTCTTTAACTTCATTATCAACTTTTCAATTATTGATTCAATATTTTCCTAGTTACACATGAGTCCTATATTTTAAGTTTAGGGATCTCCTGATTTACCCATAACATATTATTTGAAAATATTGTTCAAGTTGTTTGTGTCCTCCATTATAATTATTTCTCCACTATTTATCCCAATAAATTTGCCTATTAGAGCACGAATATGATTGATAAAATATATTGTTTTATGCCTCACTCTGTCAATAAATTTAAGGGAATATGCTAATATTTCCACCCTTACTTTAGCCATAATGTAATATTTATGCTGATTTCCTAGAGAATCAGGGGAAAAAATACCTTCTTCAGCAACCAGGTCATCATCTAAGTTTTTGATAGCTTCCATTTCAGGTAACATATCAGTCCACATTAACTTCTTAGCCATGTATTTATCCATTAAATCCTTGGTTGATTTTTCCTTCTCAAAATTATGGGAATACCATTTTACAAAGTTTACAATTATCGGTTCGCCTCTAGCAACCAAATCATTTTCTCATTGGATAATAGTCTCTCCTCTTCCACTTAAATCACTTACTCACTTGATATCTTCACTAGTGATTTCTAGGACCTTAGTTCCTTTTTCCTGAGAAAGTCTAGTTGATTTTTTGACCAAGTTAGATAGTCCCTCATTCTTGGCCTTTATGTCCATTTTTTTCTCTTTGAACTTGTCTATCCTTTGGAACAATCCTTCTACTACTACATAAAAATCATACTTCATTCATTTGGTAGAAGTTTTTCCCAATGAGATCTTGGAGACCTAGAAATCAAACGGGGATGCTTCCCCTCAGGTCATGCTAACTTTGGGATTTAAAATATCTACAAATCCTTCTCCTTTTTTTCTAAGGGTTGTCTTGGAGATGGATTTTGTCTTTTTAGGTGCTCTTGCTGGGGTGATTTAGGAAAATATTTTAAAATCATCATCCAGTCATATTTCCACATTCTTCTTCTTTGGGAGAGCATTCCTCATCCATTCTCTTTTAGGAGACTCATGTTCATCAAGTGGTTTGGGAATTGGCATCATGGGATAAGTGTAAGGGCCCTAGAGGAAGATAAAGGTATATAGCTCTAGGAACATGCAATTGTGAGTACTGGTTCCTCCTGAGAATTTAGGTCTATAGCTCCACCCTGAATTTTGATTCCATCCATAGGCTCAGATTGACATTCTATTGTTCCAACTGCCAAAGGTTGTTGGTTTTCAACTTCCCTGTCTGCCTGTGAAAAACCCTCATCCATCTTCTCACCAGGTACAAGAATTATCTCACCCAATCTTTGAGTAATAACTCTAATCATGGCAATTTTATCTTCAAGAAGCCATGCATTCACTTCATTGTCATGAGGCATTGTTTCAATTGTGACATCTAGAGTTTCTTCCCATGAGACTTGTATCAGAATATATTCAGCATGAGGTTATGTACTTAGATTTTATTTTAGGTTAGTCACACCATGGTGGTGTGAAGTAGCTGAAACATCAAGTGCAGGAACATTCATAGGGGGTTGTTCCTTGGTGGGTGGAGAAAATGTAGTTGTCAGAATAATAAGGGTTTCCTTCATCGATACAAGTTTCTCAATGGGTAAATTTTGAGGAGAATGGATGCTTGAAGATAAGTCAATAAGAACATCAAGATTAATTACCTATCTAGGGGTCTCCTCCTCATCTAAATCAATACATCCAAAACTTTTAGTTCTCTTTGTCTTTCACAGTTGGAATTGCTTCTCTTCCTCTAATCCCTGCAAGTTGGTATGGGAAATCTCAAACAATTTTTCCTCCTCGGGTAATTTCAAAGTGGTCTCCATTATTTTCTCTTTTCCTTTGTCCCCTGAAGTAGATGTTGGAACAATATGTAAGGGAGTAGCGTGAACAATAAGACCTTCATTCATACCTTCTTGAAGCATCTCTTTGGTTTTTCTTGATGCTTGAAGAAGGGGAGTTCTAAATTTTCTACCCTAAGAAACTACATCACCTATGGTTGGAAATGAGTCCAACTTCTTAATATTATGTCTCCATGAAACATATCTAGTGGAATAAACCCTCCAAAATGTAGGAAGAACATCATCAATGAGTTGACTATTCTTATATTCTCTCAATAATGGGGTTTGGTGGTAACTTATATCCACTCCTTTTGAAAATAAAAACCTTATGGAAATTCAGATGGGATGTGTAGTCTTTTCGAGGTTATATTTTCTCTCATTGAGGTTCTAATTAATTTGTGGAAAACTTTGAGAATCAATGTTGTTTTAGATGTATTATTCACTAATTATATTTCCATCATCCTCTAATCCTTCAGAATTTTGGATGACCCCAAAATCACTCATATGAGATAAAGTCATTCTTGAATATACTCTTCATCTAACTTATTTTTCATCTTCACAGTTCATTGAGAATTCCTCATAATGAGGCTTGTGCTCTACCTGAGAGGGTACAATAATGTGTAAAATATGCCTTATATCATAATTCTTTTTGTCCTCAAATTTATTTATCATATATCTGTTCATCTCTCCTTCTAGCATTTTTTCTTCTAGACTTGAGGAAAGGTATAATTCCTTATGAATATGGGAAAAATTATTGGTGATGTTACATGCTTTTGCGAAATGAAATGATTCATTGAGATCAACTATATGACTGATTCCATTAATGTCCATTTGTCATTGACACATCTGGGTAACACATAAGGTTTCCCATCAAAACCACTAACCCTGATATATGAATAAGTTTTTAACTAGATGAAATAGCATCCATACTAAGTAATGACTCTCTTAGAATTAGGGGGAAAATTTCCAATATCCCAATGAGGGTGATATAAGAAAATTGTAGGTCCAAAGAAGTGATTGAAAATATTTATGTAATGCGTTTCATAACTTGCCATATTATCTAATAGAAAACATCATAAACCTTGGAGATATTAAGCTCCCCATCCATCTGTAATTCAGGAAAATTTCTATGAAAATCAATGTTGTAAACAAGGTAGGAAGTCATGAAAAATCCCAGTCAGTTCTGGGCTTTTATCCTCTAGTAATCTAGGGTAAGCTCCCATCATTTGTTCATGAATATGAGTTACTTATGATTTCAAGCCAAGGGAGAGGGTTTTTGTTCATGAGTATCACCTACATGAATTGGAACATCCATTCCTAAAATAAAATAGTAGATTCCATACCCATTACTCAGTTTAACAATGTAATTACATCTCCAATCTCCGCTGTAAATTCAGACCTGTTCAAATTTTTTGTCATTCTAGAGGTAGAGGTTCATGGATTGTTTAGCCAATGGTCATTCATGAATTTTTTCCACTTATTTGAATGAGAGTTCTAATGCTCCTATGTTGAATCTTTGGTGATTTCCCCCTCTTCTCCCTCCATAGGATAACCCAACATTCTATCAAATTCCCATTCTTGGAAAGATAAAACTAACTCTCCTCTTCCATCTTAGACTTCTCTGGCTTCAAGATTGTAATGTTGGACACATACCCATACAAGTTCTAGGGGAATGGTGTAGAGGGAGGGAAAGAATCAACATGAGGTCAATGTAGTTATTTTCTACTTGGGTCTTGATATCACTTCTTTCAGGGGAGTTTAACCTTTGTTAGAAATCTTCTAAGTCACAGGATGTAAGATCATAATCTATGATTCTGTCTAGAGGATAACTAAAGCTAGAACTTGTTTTTAAGGGCACCACATTGATCTTCATGATTTTGGTCTAATTTTACCACAATTCTTTATATGAAAAACCCCAAATTTGTTAAAACAATTATAAAAAAGATAGATTATATGAGAACTGATGTACTTACCTTTCCATCAAAACTCCAATCAATACTCAGAACTTGACTGAAGAGACACTGCAAAAAGTTATAATCCCTTTGGTCAATTCTCACTTTGGTTATTCTTTAGTTCTTAGAATCATGTTTTCAAAGTATCAAAGCCTAGACTAATCTTGGGAAAATGATTTGTACTAAGTTTCCTTATTAACGGATCATATATTTTATGTATTAATGTTGAAGATTGCATTCATGAAGATATTTTTTGTAATTCACAATCTCTTCTTTATTTTCGATTGTTGCAATATTTTCACATCTTATTAGTTTTGTATCTCTCCTACATGAGTCTTTTTCATTAATAAGCTTTACTCCTATATAACTAGCGCATTAATGAACCACCTCTTTTTCCACCAATGTGCTTCAGAAGATTTTTGTAAATTGATAGGCACACTGTTAGTGTAATATAAAAAATTCACTTCCTTATCCGTCCTTGCGTATGATACATACTTGATTCATTTTCTCAAGTAATTCAAACTTCGGGTATGTTTTTATCAACTACACACCTCAAAGAATCATGATAATTTCTTCCCCTTTTTCCCAACTTCTTGAATTTTCTCTTCATATATTGCTTTCCTTTTGCTTGTTGAATTTGACCTGTGAGATAGCATATGTCTTCCTTCAAGTTCCAAACTTACAAATTCATCTTGTAATTTATCAGGTATAAGGTTCCTAGGAAAATAGAAGACTGTTTCCCCATTCCGATAATAACTTTACACGTGTTTTCCTTCAGGGAGTGTGGATGTTTCCATAATTTACATTGTACTTTATAGGAATGCTCCTTAGAATTTTTTATCAGACTTTCGGGAACTATTTCATGCCTTGCATATTTACATTTCCACTACATATATCCAAATTAAGTCCAACATAGCGAAGTATACCAATAACACATCACTTGCCTTTGGGTATCGTGGAACAAAATAAAGTTTTCATAAGGATTAACAAAAGATGACATATAAGGAGGCTCGTGCAAAGATCAATATGATTGTTTAAAAAATTTTGTATGAAAATTATTTCCATAAATAGGGCATGAAAAATATTTAGAGGAATACTTCAAATGTCATGGGGAAAGTTTGAAATGAGCACCAAAAAATAGTCATAAATTGTCCTGAGATAGGTTTACATTACCGGTTCATCGAGTTTTGAGTGTGGGATTAGTTGACATGGAAAAGTTTTTCAATTTTTCATGCTAGACATTTAGCATGAAAACAATTGGATCTATTTTGGGGACATTTTTTGGTTTAAAAAAAGTGACAATGAAGAAATTAGGAACCTTAACATCTCAAGGCACTAAGAGGACCAATTCCTTATACATTGGGCTATAGAGTAATTACATATCAAGGATGGATATTAAAAAACCTATTTATTGAACACAACACACAAAAAAACAAACAAATGACACAAAGGGAAACACACATCATGAAGGAAAATACATAAACCTAAATCACCTATGGTACATGCAAGTGACACCTGATTTCACTCAATAAATTTTCTCTTTGAAAGTTACCCTTGAATGGGTAACATTGAGTGATGATGTTCCACAAATCCATTGATTGGCTCGAGGAAGTATCCTCCTTTCCTCAACTACTTATGAAAGTCAAGTGATTTCATGAGTTCCTATATGCATGGAAGGAGTGATCCTATATAGTTACTTTAATGCTCGTAGCTTCGCTTAAAAAATACATCAATATCATATTACAAATTATCTTCTACATTCACCCACATGTTGATTTCTTTCATTGCATTACACCATTTACATAAGGCTGATTTGTTACTGAATTGTTTAGATATTCCAAGTGTCTCTCTTTTCCATGTTCATGCTTATTGAAAAAAAATTCATGAGAGGCCTTAAATTCATTTTTTTTAATTTCATCATGAAACATTTGAGTGTTCAAAGAAGAATCCATTTTTTTTCATACCTACCTTGCATTGCCATGACATGCACTAAGATGTCAAGACCTATCTCAGGATCATACGTACTTTTATGTTTTTAAATAGTACTTTAACAAACCACAGTCAAGGGACAACAAGTCCCTCCTCTTTAATAGGAGAGTTTCCCTTATTGAAAGAAAGCAACAAAACTTATATATAAATGTACAACTTTCAAAGTGTGGATTCCTAATACTTTGAAATGTTTCATGCCTGAAAGATCATCAATATGAAAAAAAAGAAGAACTAAGGAGATGAGAGATGAAGAATATAACAATACTTTCAGGAAATATAGATAGTAGAGTATAAACTTATATGTATTGGGCCAGGGAGATGCAAAATAGAATCATTCACTTTCATAATAGATATAATTCCACGGACACAAAGTTACAGAAATCATATAAACAAGAACACAAAGTTTATTATCATAAAATATGGATGATTCACAAATTCAAAGAAAGGAAAGAAGGAATAGTGGAGGAAGAAAGGGAAAAACTTCTATATTGATTACCTCCGAATCTATTACATCTATAGAGTATTAGTATCCAACCCGAACAATGTCATAGAGAACCCGTTAAATAGCTTTCAAAAATGGTTATATTAGGTTACAAAAAAAATGATGAAACTGATTCTAGAAACCAACGTCTGAACTTCTCTAACACCTTGTCCATTCCCATACCTAGTGGAAAAACCAGATGCATCATATCACAACTATTCATTCTACTTCTAAAAACTTTGAATTTGAGTCGTCCACTGGGGAGAGATTTATTGAAGCGGGCCTAGGGAAAAATTTTATATTTTGTGCCTTTTAGAGAAATGGCACTTCAGAACATTTAATCCCACCCATCCACTTCTGATATAGGCCTGACGCGTGCTTTACTTGAGTAGCAACGGATTCGGGGCTCTCTTTTACAATTTTAACTCTTTTCAACAAAATCCCAAAAACTCAATGTGCTCTGCCGACCTGCCTCCCCACTTTGACTTTTCAACGTAGACTCAAGACCCCAACGGAGTCATGGATCATTTTATAACTTTTCACTCTCTTTTTGGAAATAAAACCAAAATTCCCATAGTTGCTCTGACGGCCCGCCTCCTTCTTTTGAATTTCAATACGGGCTTAATATTTGACTTTATCCCTTGGCATGAGTGGGGTTGCAGGTCACTTTATAACTTTACGCCCTTTTGGAAACAAAGGTAAAATTCCTAAAGTGTCCTGACAACCCACCTCTTTGCTTTTGACTTTTCAAAGCATCAAAACACAAAAAGGGCATGCCTTTCCACCACCACTTGAAACATGGCCATGTGTCCCTTTGCAGGAATGTTCTATATGATTGTGTTTTAAATAAGTACCTCTATTTGGAAAAGGATTTATGTCTAACCCGAGACTTGTGGAGGCTTCCCACTCATTTGGAGACTCTGTTTGGACCTGACCTTCTGAAGCACACTAATTTGACACATGGAGAGTTGGCACACATTTGGGACCTGGTTTTGGATCCACCTCCTGAAAGAGCACCAAAGGGACACGTGGGGATTTCCACTGGTTCTCCTTTCCTTAGCTGATTCAATGGCTGGCTCTACCCCTTTTCACTTATGTGGGACCTTAGACACATGGAGATTTGACACTTGTTTGGGAAACTGCCTTTGGCTTTGATCCTTGAAGGTGCACCGATGATACATGTGGCACCATCTTCTGGCCTTATACTTTTCAACTACCGATTTAAATTTTTGAGGATTTGACCACATGGAGGGTTAGTGCTCATTTGGGGTCTATCCCTTAGGTCTCACTTCTAAAGTTATGTTAATGAGGCATGTGGCGCCTTCTGCCAAATCTCTTATACTTAATTGAATAAACAGCCAGCTCCTTCCCTTTTCTAGACCTTGGACACGTCGAGGGCTAGCGCAAGTTTGGGGTCTCTCTTTGGGCTGCACCTTTTGAATTTGCACTGATGAGGTATGTGACACCTTCCATGGGTCTGTTGCTTTTCCTTGAGTCAACACACATGCAAATTCTAAAAACTTTGAGTCCTTTCTTTAATCTTATCCTACGTGCTATGATCTCCTTTACCAACCCTACCCCTTCATTGTTGGATTTGGAATGTGGAATCACATGACTGAACCACCCCTTCCAATTTTCTTCTATGCGGGGTCATGTTTGATCAATTTTTCCAAGGGGGAAAAATTGGGATAAAAGGCACCAACTCAAAATTTTCAAAACTTGACTTGAAAAATGAGGGTAATTTTGATGGTGACAACACATAATTTTTTTAACTTTAAAGATTTTATGCACAAATTCATACTTCAAATATGCCAGAAGCTCATCTTCATATTCATTCGTAGAATCTTCATCTTGAAATTCAAGGAAATAATTTGGAGGCATTGATTCATTAGCGCAAATTTTATTGCATCTCATTTCTTATTCTTTATGGGAGGCATCACCTTCAAAAGACTCAAATAATTTGGTTTCAAATTTCTCCTCATAGAGAGAAATTTCATCTTCAAATGGAAAAGAGAAAACTTCACTTTCATCATTGCATCCATCAATCATTATTTCACGAGAGATATTTGATTTCTCATCTTGAAATTTTTTGGAATCAATTGACGAGTCAACACTAGATTCATACCTATATTTTAATTCCATGACTTTCTTTAGGATTTCAATGCTAAGTTGAGGATCTTTTTCTTCTTTCATAGCTCTCAACATCTCTTACAAATATTATTTGTTTAAACCTTTCAAAGGTTCATCAAATGTTGTCCTTACTTATTCATGGATGACATGATCAAGATAATATTCATTTTCGAATGGGAATGATAACACCTCTTCATCATGGATAAACACATTGGATAATTTTTCAGCTTGGGACTCATCAAGAAATATTTCATATTCCTCATGGATTACATCATTTAGAAATTTAGGACCCTCCTCTTATAACTCAATATTTCTCCATGCTTCTTCATACTCATCTCATCATAAAGGAATTCTTTGTCCTATTAAGAGAGGAATTTCGTCCTCTTGTTCGGATGTTGTGAAATAATTCCTATTCACACTATCTTGGTACAAGATGTTAGCTCTTAGATTTCCTGAATTTTGCACCGTACATCTCATATTTTTCACAGGAGAACATTTTCCATATATCCCTTAACTGGAATGGTTGTAAAAGGATAATTCATATATCATTTTCCTCCTAAGTTTTACCAGAAGCTTCTACATAGAAACATTCCAAATGATTTCAGAATGTATGCTACCAAGATATTTAATGACATATTCTTGCTTGTAAATTTGGTGAGATCCACCTATGCATCATTAACATTCCTATTAAGTGGGAATTGGTTTGAATCCATGGAGTAATATGAGCCACTAGCCCATGTCAACATAATTCCAAGATATTTGAAAACTTTAATGGGCATTATGTTATCAAAAGCACCTAAATCTATTAGGAAATTATTAGAGTGCTATCTTCTAATGAGAAGGGATAGATAGAAAGGATAAACCTTATCAGTCTTTGATGCACTCATTGAAAGCATGTTTTTTAATGTATAAGTAGGTGGTGTTGGAAGTAGCCCTTTAGAATTAGAGATTTCAGTATTGGGTTTTTAACTACCACCCTTGATATGATGGACAAGTTTGTAAAATTGTTCAAGGTGAGTCTATAAATACTCAAATTTATAAATTTTCTCTTTGGTCTTGTTCATATATATTATGATATAAAAATTGGTGTATGAAGGTGAGGTAATATGAGAATATTCTAGAGGAGAAAATTCTGATTTTGTGGGAACACCAAAAAATGTTGAAGGAATATATTTTTTAGAAGTAGAATTAGAATGAGAAGGATCATTGACAGAGTTAATTTGAATAGAAAATGAACTCTTACTTACCATGGAGATCCTAGAATGATTATTTTGTTTTGTATAGTTGTCACATGACGATATTCTTTCTTATTTATTTTTCTATCAGCGAAGGAAGAAGATCCATTTTTAGACTAAGAAGGAGTGAATAATGCACATGAGAAAGTGGGTGCATATTCATCATCATATTATTCACCTCCCAAATATCCATAGAATCTAATTTATACATCATTCTCTACTGATTTAACCTTTAGGAAATCATTATCTTCAATTTCTTATTTAATTACTTATCTATCGTCTCGAGTTCTACAAATTGCGTTGGCAGGTGGAACCTCCAAGGAAAGCCTTCAGGGTGCTCCTGAAATCTGATTTCTATTATGATTTTGATGAGATGTTCATTAGGAAACCTCCCTCATAAAAAAAATTGATTCATTCACTAATTTTCTACAACAATAAATCAGTTCTCTCATCTTTGGAATTCTGATTTCTATCCTTCATTGAAGTATTATTGATCTTTCTTAACAAGATGAGGTCATATTCCACTTCAGTGGAATTTTTTTGACCATAATCCATATCTCTTAGTTATATTTTTTGTAGAAATAAACTCACTTCAAGCATCTAGGCGTAGACAATAAATCACATACTTGGGTACATTTCTAGGTCCTAATGACATGCATTGCATTCATATGTTTTTTAAGGGAGAAAAGTAGTAATTGATCACTACTTTTGGCCTTTTAGGTTCCTTTCTAGTCTCCTTCTTAGCCTTTCACACCTTAGTTCCTAGTGTAACCTTTGACACTTCACCAGTTCTTTCTCTAGACACCATTGCCCAGCCAAAATGCCAATACCTAGCCAGCCTTGTCCCCTTTAGGTGTCGTAGACCTCTTTATATATTTCTCATTATTTTGAGTTCCTTTCTAGTTTTTGGGAATCCTCATCTCTTATAGTTTGGCCTTTTAGTGACCAATTACGAAATTCAAGCAAGGGAATCATAAAAATACAATGTTATTGGATCAAATTAAAGGACCAAGCTCTAAACATATATTATTATCAGCTAAGGTTACATCCAAAGGAATATAAAGAAAATCATTGAATCCATATAACTTATCTCAAGGGACAAGGCATTGGTTATTATGCATACACACATAGGAGGGAAAGTTTATATCTCCATGCACGCATGTATTTACATTTTCTACATCTATATATTTTCTTGCTATTAAGTGCAACACACAAGAACCAACTGGGGCACAATTTTGAGACACACACGCACATATAACTACATTAGGTCTGAGATGTAGTGCATTTCTTGGTCATAAGATCACTTTATTGACATCCAAGGAAAGTCCAACCCCCATTGTACATTATTTTCCTTTTAGGATTTGATGTGTTTTGGGGTTTTACAGGTCATAACTTTATTATCAGTTATAAATTACATCGATGATCCATGTGTGAAATTATATAGACAGACAACAAATTATTGTGAAAAGTTAGTGACCCTACCAAATTCATTTTCTGAGCATTTCCATAGACTCTGGAACCCAGACAGGGATCTTAGTACCCAAGCACCCCAAAACTACCCCAGATGCCTTGGTCCAACATTCCTCTGCAATTCTAAATTTTTTTGGGTTCACGTAAGACCCCTTGTGTTCCAATTCTCCATCTTTGAACAGTCTAGGATAAATTATGAAAACTAGCTAAGTATTCTAACTCTACGTTACACTTAGGGTTTTATTTACTTTCTTATTACTTGTGTTACTTCATGTAATTTATCGCTTTAGTTATCACTATGACTCTGAAATAGATTATCTAGTGTTTAAATAAAAAGATTATTTTTGTTAAATCACTAGGCATTCATGAAGAACCTTTTCAAATTATCCATAGTGGGAAGATTAATGATAGGAATCTTATTAAACAACTTGTTGATGTTTTCCATGAAGTATCTCATGGATTCTTGAGGTTCTTCCTTCATTTATGTTAATTGAGAAAAGAGGGCATGAGCATAATATGTCGACTTGACTCTATCTTCAAATTTAGTTTTCATTTTCTCCCATCCTCTAATGGAACCTCTTGGTAGATGATAAAACCAATCAGCAACATGATCTTGAAGTGATTCAAGGAACAAATGGAAAGAGACGTCTTCACGAGAAAATCCCAACAAACCACATGAAGTTATGAATGCAACGATATGTTCATCCTAATATTTTTTACATCACTAGTAAACTTGGGTAAAGTTTTTCTTAAATCTCCATGAAGTTCATGGAGTGGTAGGGAAAAATCCAATGCGCCAATTTTTTATCCCCAAAGGAGAGGTCCTCATGATGTCATGTAAAGTTCCCCTTCTTCTTCTCCTTCTCCAAATTTTTCTCTGGTTCTTCTTGATCTTCTTCACTTAGATATTTGATGTTCAAAAATGTTTGAAATATGAGAGAATAAAGAGGGTTTGAAGAAGGATTATCAGTAGGATTTTGGACATGATTTTAAAAAGTATCACTTGATGAAATGGATGGAGATAAAGCTTGAGAAAAGAAATACGAATTATCATTGATTTGTTCTTGCTGATTTTTCAAAGCTTAAAAATAAGGGTCAATAATTCCTCTAACTCCATTCATCTTGGTGTAGCTCCTTTTATCCATTTTTTGCAAGTTTGGGTTCAACTCAAGGCATATGTTTACTCACTCTTTTTATGGGAATTAGGACTTTCAAATTTCTGATTTTATTTTGGTTTTAAGAATATTTAAATTATTTGGATTTTGTGGAATCAATATTAGGTGTATATATGCTAAATCTTCCCCATGGTGGGTGCCAAACATTTTTGGAAAAATATTTTTTCACAAGAAAAAATTATGGGATTTCAGCAATGCTATGGGACTAGGCCCCTCTCCTTGAATGGGGTAGCTCCATTTATTTAAAAAAGGGAAATTATATACACTATTCTATCAACTGGGGGTGGTATTTCAACCATGGATCACACATAGGTACTTCCCTACACCTATGGAAAAGTTCTTGTATAAAATACAAGCGAGGAAAAATATTGAATAAAAGGTGTGAAAAGAATAGAAAAGAGGGGGTTTTGCACAATAAATATTATAACAATGTTTATTGTTTGAAAACTAGAGAATTACCCATGAATTCAATGACAATACACCATGAGAATCAATAAGGAACAAAAAACACAAATCACAAAGTATTAATGCATGAAATTCAACAAGTACATTGCTCATGTAGTATAGTTAAGATGGAGAGGAAACATAAGAAAAGGAAATAGAGGAAATTTGATCACTTATTTCTAGAAAGATTTTGGGAGATAATAAAGAATATTAACCATCCATTTATAATGATGAGGTCATATGATTGAAAGATATTTTCAATTCATCTCTTCATATATACATTATGTGACCTTTCATGTCTTTATTTAAGCTTTGACTCTTTTTCTTCCTAAGATGGGAGAAAATTAGTCCCCTTTTTATAAATCAAAAGGGACTTTTACAATTCACCAGTAGAGTCACTTAAGTGAATAAGATAATTTACACTGATTTATTCCAATGAATAATTAAGAAGGGGGAGAGAATAAGAGGAAGAATGAGGAGAAGAGAGAAGAAATGCTCCAAAACATGGATGAATATGCCTCCACCTTCGATGAAGATAAAATATAAAGAGGTTGAAGATGATAACTTGATCCATGATGACCCTTTACTAGGATGCATTGATGAAGAGCCTAGATGAATATCTTTGAACACATTTTAAATGATGAACCTCTATGACACTACTTGAACACATTGATAAGGTGAGTTCTTGTAGACACAAAATCATGCACTGGGGCACATTTCTAGGTCCTAAAATCAAACTTGCATTAGTATGTTTCCTAAGTGATAAAACTAGTAATTGAAAACTATTTGTGGCCTCTTTACTTTGTTTTGGGTCTTCTTTTTGGTATTTCACACCCTACATCCCAGTATACATTTTATTTATTTATCTTTCATGACTTTGAACACCAATTCCCTCATCCCTTTTGGGTTCCCCCAACATCTTTCTATCTTACTCACTCTTTTTGGGCTCATTTTTTTTGGCATCTTATTTTCTTGTGGGTCATCCTTCCAGTTGTCAATTAAGAAATTCAACCAAGGGAATCATATAAATACAAAGATATCTAACCAAAATAAAGGACAAATCTCTAAGCATATATTATCATCACCTAAGGTTGCATCCAAAGGAATTTAAGAGCATTAAAGGCATCCATCTAGCACTCATACAAGGGAAAAGGGGAAGTATTTTCTAAATACACTTCATAGGAAGGGTAAGTTTATTTTTCCATCCACACATATATTTACATTGTTACATCTAACTAGTGTTTTCTATCATGTGCACTTGCACAAGGGCATCTTAGGGAATGAGTATATCACAAACTAATAAGAAAAACATGGAGTCTAAGTTGTACTGTAATACTCGGTTGTAAGTTCAATCAGACGGATGAGCATCATGTTAATTTTGAATCCACATATTGCATCTTTTTATTTTTTGAATTTGATTTAGTTTGAGGGTTTTATGGGTCATAATCTCTTTGAAAGTTACATGTGAATTTTGTATTAATAGTGAAACATATAAGTGAATATCACTAAAAATATTATGACACTAGAAGATTCTATTTCCATCCATTTTCACAATTATGAGTGCCCAATGGAAGACTCTAGTTCTTAGGAACCCCTTACTTGATTCAGGTTCCCTATTCTAGGCATATCCGATAGCTCCATAATTTATTCTGCATAGTTGTGATAGTCCACCCTTCCTGTTTATTAGGTTTTCTAGTTTTCAAAGTCCCAAAATTAGGGATTAAAAAGTTAATTCCTTCACTCTCTCTCTCTCTCTCTTTTACACAGGGTTTCACATTTATTATCTTTTTTCTTGTGTCATCTTATATCTAGCAAATATTTATCATAGATTACATCTATTACTTTGGAATATAGGGTTAATACAATATTCTATTTTTGTTAAATGATTTGTTGAACCTGCATTAAAACACTCTTAGATCCTTATTTTTCTTCTTATATTAAATCTTCTTTCATGGATCCTAAGGTTTCTTGAATCTCTTTTCATGACTTACTTCAAATGCATCCACCTTGCAAATTTTTTCTTCAAAAAACCCTAAACACTATGTATTTGCCTAGCAATATGTCACCTTCACAAGTAAGTGTTGTTGTCCTAGTAAAATATTACCTATGCATTAAATGCACATATGAGAGTGGATCAAAAGAAGTGGGTGTGTGGATAGAAGAAGAAGGTTGATATGTTTGTGCCCTTAGGTTTCACACCCGAGAAGGAAATTTTTTGGGACTTAGCCCCTTTAGCATACATGGAATAATAATAGAATGGAGTGCACAACATGCAAGGATAAGAACAAGAAGACTTCTTAGTGAAGGAAAAGCTATTTTTGGAGCAAGTGGAAGATCAATACACATGCATTGGTAGAGCTAATAATAGGATTGGATATGGAGTTAATTATAGATGATCTATTATTAGATGAAGCTTTCATGCTTCTTTATTTATCTTTTTAAATGAAACATGGATATTTTGAGCATGTAACCTTTTTGGACAGTGCATGGGTGGTGAAGGGAAAGTATGCACCCCTATATATATATATTGATTTACACTATTTTGAGAGACCGATGACTACATGTAATAGAGTTATGATGTTGGTATGATTTTACGCATGTGACCTTAGGAAAATTTGGTAATTTATTCAAATACTAGTTTGACATGAATTAATATAATGTATCTTTATGGATGGATATTGATTTTTGATGTCTCTATTCATGGTCATTGTATGGTGAATCTAGTATTAATCCTTCTGTGATCTATATGTTTTACTTATTATGTGTGTTTCCGAATTGAGATCTCATTATTATGGTGAGATATGTAATTTGATTTTATTAATTATGAATATGCATGCTATCACCCTAGTAAGAAAAACAAAAAGAGACATGGTTCTATTATCAGCACCTCTTTTCAAATTGTTTACCATAATTTTGCATGATGATGACATATCAATTAAATCTTGTGACTAGTGAAGATTGGGTAATTGAAGGACAAGATTAGTTTTCTTGGAGATATGGTTATGGACCTGATTTCAAAACGCATGCATGGGTTGAAGAACATATTTCTCATGAGATTTATGATAAGTTATTTTTATTCTTTGCAATAGAGTTGTATGAGTTGTTTTCCACATACACATTGAATAAAATCTACATTTACAAACCAAGGGTTCAGAAGCAGGAAGAGTATCAGGATTTTTTTATGTAGATGAACCTTGGACATGTGTTGTAGATAATTGATGGGTAGATGTTGTGCATAGTTATAATTTGGAGTATGTTGTTTCTATGTATTCTTATAAAGAATTTACTTAGATTGAATTCTTGTGCAAGCCCAGAGGATATTACATCCACTCTATTCCTTTTTCATTAAGATCTAGATGGTGGCGTTGAGTTTAGAGTGCCTCCCTATAACAATATAAACATACCGACGTGCACAGGGGTAGGATAAAGTGTGGTGAAATATGGTAGACATTGTGGTAGAAAGGTAGAGAGAAGAAAGGTGACTTAAGTATAATGAATCGCAATATATGGAATTTACAAAGCAACCCAATATTGAGGAGTATGTGGAGCTGGGGAGGATGATGTTGCGAGAAGGATTTATTGATCACATGGAAGACGTGGAGCTAGATCATTAGGTTTTCCCCCACTTAGGAAAGTACAGTAGATAATCCCCTTCATCTTCTAATGAGAGTGTGTCAAAGGAGGAAAGAGTAAGGACCACAGGCACACATCTGATCCCACTTCATGACCTATCTCTTACACCCAGTATTCTAGTTCTAGAATTAATTATTAATTAGAAAGGGAGTATAGGTAATCTATTAGCTTTAGGTAGAAATTATTTTCCTTTGAATACATAAGTGTATCAGACATCATATTTGTTATTTAGGGGTCTGATTGGAGGAATATTTTCTAGAACCTCATTAGGACAAAGTGTGGGCACACAAAACAATTGGAGCACATATGGAAGTACTAAAAATTTACATAATATGGGAATTTAATGTAATAATACTTTTGGGACATAAGGAACTACATCCACTAGTCTAGCACCCACTCTAAGAGGTGGTTTAGGAGGATCAAGATGGTCAAGATAAGGTGGATCGTGTGGTGGAATAAATACTAGTGGCAATTCTAGTTTTAGATCTAGAGGACAGGGACCACATCCCCAACAACCCCCACCTCAACATCAACAATTTTATTATGATATTTCCCTCCAATTTCAAAAATAAAGAGGTATTGAGGATGTTGCAGATCATTTTCATAAGTTTGATTTCATATGGCATGCTAATAGAATCACTTCTTCTAATAATAAGGAGATTCATTTTGCTACTACTCTTCAAGGGGGTGCGCATAGTTGGTATAGAAAGTATGACCTGTACAAAACTATGGTGGATAATGATGATTTTCACTCTATGTTTTTAGTCAAATTCCATATCCCTGAGTTTAAAACAAAAGTATCAGTGCACTTAAGGACATTAAATAACACTTATCAGAAATCATTTGGGAGTATGATGCGTGTTTTAAAACTTTTTTGGAAAATTTATCTTATGACATACATCTTAGTCAACATGCACAATGGTTTATTGGAGGGATTTTTACTCCATTCAAAAGGGAACTATCTCATAAGACATTTGTAGATCGGTGTAAGGATTTAGAGGGAGTTATACGCGTTGAGGAATTTAGGAGTGTGGACACTAGAGTAAGTTTTTTTAAAAGTGCATATCGCAAAAATCGTGAAATAGTTGGAGAACCTCTCTACTAATTCAGCTCGTGAGACACACAGTGGAATAAAGTGTACAAATTGTGAGGTTGAAGGGCATACCAAGGATAGGTTTCCTTGTAATTAAGTGCATGTCATACTATTGGATGGTGAGATTTTTAATTTTGACCATGATACGAGTAGAATTCCTCTTTTGTAGCACACGATCCATGAGAATGTATCTATGTATTATAAAATTCGTAAAACTCATACTCATGATATTGTTAACTATAGAGTGATTGATCATATTCATGAGCATATTAAAACTAGTGTGCTCTAGACTAGTGTAGCAGGTGGATCTAAAGAACAAGGAGAAAAACATAATGAAGGCTGAAATAATGGGGATAACTAGAATAAAGGCTTCTGAGGACGATATAGAGGTAGAGGTCACAAAAGTGGAAGAGGATGATTTATTATAGGAACCTTTTTTACTTTTGGATCTCTTGATCATTATCAGTGCAAATTCCCTCATAATTTAGTTTTCTCATGGTGTGGAAAATAACACAAATTTGAAGAATGTCCAGACTTGTATGAGCATATGAGAAAGCAAAAAAATCAATATAAGGGAGTATATATGATTAAGATACAATGTGTGGATGGAGATCAATGGATTCCAAAGGTTGGGACTAATTCTTAATTACAACCAGTGTTAGTTACCACACTTGTTAAGGATGCACATGCTCATGAACCTCCGAAGTATAAGCCAACCATAATAAAGTAAGTAGTGATTAATGTCAAGTAACCTGATGCTAAACACCAGAAAGAATTTTACCCGGAGACTATCAACGTTATCAAGGATTTACAAGGAGAAGTTAAAGGCTTGAACGAATAGGCATATGGAATGAGAAAAGAATGTTTAACTCCCACAAAGGACATAAATGACTTAAAGGAGGTATGTCGAATGATACAGCAGGAGAACATAATCCTCTTGTTAGGAGAGTGGTTGAGAGAAAAAGTACCATGCGTTGGTAATGAGCATGAGAGGTAGATCCCTTATGCAAATCTACCTCTCCATAATAATGAGTATGAGAAGGAGATTACATTGAACGCTGTTACTGAGGGATGAATTCTGAGAAACATTATGATAGATACATTTGTAGAAGTTAATGTACTCACACTGGATGCTTGGAATCATATGGGAAGACCACCATTGTATCCTTATTTGAATGTGTTGTTTATGGAAAATAGAGCTAGGGTTAATCCTATTGGGTTATTAAAAGATGAACCTATTATGATTCAGTGAGCCACGTTTATTGGGGAATTTGAAGTATTGGAGGTCGTGAAGGCTGATAGTTTCCTAGTGTTACTTGGGCTCCCTTTGTGTTATGCAAATAATAAATATTTACACTTCAACAAGGGGTACATTAAATTTGAGAAAAAAGAAGAGAACTTTATTATACCTTTGAAAGATGAAAGAGATGCCCCATATGTTGATCCTTTAAGTGAAGAATAATTCAACATGATATATGCACGTATAATCAAAGACCCTGAGGTAACTAAGCCATTTAAGGAAGGAGTGATACAGTGAGATAATGCTCATTCCATTAGTGATACTATAATTATTTCTTGTGATAAATGGGCACATGGAACATATCAAGTATTTGGGTGAGAGATCAAGAATATTGTTACTCATGTGATTAGGACGCACTTTTTTTGGTGCCTGATTCACAACTTGATACCTTGGTACACAAGTGAAGGGAACCTTGATGTACTTTTGCTTGGCATGGAATCCTAGTGGAAGAATGAGGGTGACATAATAAATATGCTTATTTATTCCCTACACAGGATATTATCATGTTGATGGGCTACCGACAGAGATAACCTATTAGAATGGTGAGAGGTGAGAATCTCCTTTTATACTAGGTTTCTAAGGATAAATTTACCTTCACAGATATGTGAATTACATGGGAAGTCATCTTCTTCATACCACATCCAGGAATGTGAGATACTTTAGACATAGGGCCAGGAGGCCTTACCACCATTAACTTGGGTATATAATTTCTACTCTACCCTAAGAGGATGTGCATGCACATGGTGTGTCCATGTATAATTGATATGAGAAATAGTTAATTGGTAGGACATGACCTCAAGTATGATGCATACTTTTGATTACTTTTTTACTAAACCTCCAGTCAATGAAGCACTACAGATTATGAATTTACATACTTTGGGAGATAGCTCAAAGGATGTAGAACTTGTGTTATATATGTTTGGCAAGCTAGATTTAGAGGTGCACCTTGACCTTGAAGCAAATGAAAAAAGAAGAAATGGTCCGCGCCTAGGAATAAATGGAAAATGGTAAATTTATATGCATATTAAATTGTAATGATGATGAGGATAATAATTTGGATGTTAACCACATTGAAGGTATGTGCAAGGTGATGAACATAGCAGATGCAAAATTGTGCATGTATCATGAGCAAATGAAAAAAAAAGGGTTAATATTGTGATGGATCCAAAACCTAAAGAAGAAATTGTTGGTGATAATTGGTCTGACCAAGAGGTGGAAATGATTATTGAGCTACTGTGTAACTTTCAAGACTTATTTCCACAAGGCTATCACAAGTTAAAAGGAGTGCATCAATCTTTGGGTGAGATGAGGATCAAATTAAAAGAAGGAGCACGCCTAGTTCGGAAGAGACATTACAGGATGAATCCTAATATGCACATCATTTAGTAAAGAAGAAATAGATAAGATGTTGAAATCTAGAATCATTGATCCCATTAAGGAGTTAGAGTGGGTTATCCTGATGGTAATAAGCATAAATAAATCTGGTAGGAAAAGTATCTGTGTGGAATATAGAGACTTGAATGTTGTTTGTGTCATAGACCCTTTTCACACAGCTTTTACTTAGGAGGTCTTAGAGGGCATTGTAGGGCATGATATTTAATCCTTCATTCATGGATTCTTAAGTTATCATCAGGTGTGTATTACTAAAGAAGATCAAGAAATGATAACTTTCACCACTGAATGAGGAAGCTTTGTATATACAATGAATCCCTTTGGGTTGAAAAATACGCTAGTGGTGTTCTCGCATATTATTGTGTAGGATTTTTAGGAATTCAATCATAATTTTTAATAGGTGTATCTCGATGATTGTGTTGGTGCTTGATTATAATCTCTCCCTCTTCATTTAAAATTTTCAGCCAACCTGGTTTGATGTACTCGATGTCTTCCTATATAGATGCAAGAAAAAGTTTTCCTTCATTTAGGTGTCATTTTCAATCCTTTCCTATGGTTGTGGATCATGCTGAGTCAGAGTATTATTTAAAGTTTTCTTTTCGTGGGGAATTTTTTTTTAGTTTGGGCATGAATGATGGGGTTTTCCCTTCATTTACTTTTTCCACGATTGCGTCTCCTTTGTAAATTTTGTTTTGACATCCATGGATACGTGGTCATCTCTAATTGGATGCGGTGTAGCAGGTCTATTTGATGAACTTGTCATTTTTTGTTATATTTGTAAAATTCCTGAATTAGTCCCAGGGCCCAATGAATTCTAATTGGATATTCATAACTATGAAGCGGCATGAGAAAATTTTTACATTAGCCCCAAGAGGTGTACACTTTTCGTAAATCAAGTGGTTATGGGAAGGTGGGCCTTTTTATGTTTTTATACATTATGGTGAAAGGTGTGAAAATATAAAATGAATTCCTAGGACCCACAAAAGGATAGGTGGCCATTGTTTATTTTAAAAGTGAGGAAGCGGGTCACTAGGGAACTTTGGAAATTTCGGCTTTGTTTTGAAAAGGAGTAAAGTTGTAAAAGTAAGTTGTTACCCCACTCATGCCTAGGTAAAGCCACGTGTTGAGCCTGCATCAAAAGTGGATGGGTGGGCCAAAATGTCAAAAAATACATAATTTATTTGAGCATTAAAAAAATACAAAAGATACCCTCAGGCCTGTTTTAGCTAGAATTTGTTCCACGTGGACAACTCAAATTTGAAGTTGCAAAAAAGCAGAGTTAACGGCTGTGATAAAATGCATTTTATTTTTCCACCATTAATGATCCTACATGAACGAAGGGCCTTAAGGGATATGACTACATTCATCCTTTATTGTTATTTTGATGGTCTCTTGTCATTTTTATCAGTGAAGTGTAATTGGAATTATTGTGGAGCTCAATTTGCAAACCTAAGAAGTGTGAAAGTTATTGTTTCAAGTCAAAATTTCTCAGGCACTAGCACAAAATCAGTAAGGGCTTCAAACTCCTGTGTATCATGTCTGTTCCATTGGAAAAATATTTGAATTAAAATTAGGGTTTTTTAAATGAAGACTATGCCATTTTATTCTTCTATTCCATCGGGGGTCACGAGTCACCTAGACAAGGTAACAAACACAGATCTGATGAGTGCCGACTTAAATGATTTTCATCAAATATTAAATAGTTCTCATTTGAGTGAATATTTAAAGGCAATTCATGATAGCTGCATCACCTCAGTGGGTGCCATCCCACCCTATGTTCAATGCCTAGAACTAGTATGGTTTTGTGCCATGAATTATGACTATGAAAAGAGGTAAGTGTTAGATGGGAGCGGGAATGTGGTGTTGAGATTAACACCGGAAGCCATTAGAGTATTACTAAAATTACCTATAATTACTGAACCAACTATTATTGGCATCAAACTAGCCTTGCAGGACTATGAAACAAAGAAGAAGGATTATGCCAAAATGATAAACACATAATGGCTCCTTACAGAGAGGAAGGCATCAGCTAAAATCCCCAAAAGGTTGGTTAAGGCACAATTCGTTGAGGTGGTTAAGGATATCATTGTGATTTTGAGTTGAATGACAGGTTTGGAAACTCTAAATGAGTTTAAAGAGTGGATGTCCACATTTATATGCATTTTTCTTGAGATAAAAGGAAATATTTGTTGGGTGACCTTTATTTCAGATGCAATCCATGATCATATGATTACTCTGGTAGGAAGGATTGAGATAGGGGAGACTGTAGATTTGGAGTTCTATATGATGACATATCTGATTTATAATGTTGCAGTGCACAAACGTTTTCTAGCATTGTCACCATGCGTTGATTTTAAAAAGTTCCCAATGCATGAATTTTTCCCTCAATTACAATTAACCAAATGGAGTGGAAATGTCAGATTGGTAAATGATGCTTTCTTTGCATCGATTATTTTCTTGTTCGAACCAGAATGGGGGCAATACAAAATGTCCAAGCATGTAAGGTAAGTGATTATGGAGTATGGGTTCTAATTTATTTAGTATAAGAAGTTCACTTATATTAGGGTTAGTGTTTTTGAGGGAAAACCTTTTAAATTTCCTAGGTATGTCAATGACAAGTTGTCTTTATGTGAATTGGTAAGGCAACTAGTACTTGTGCACAAGTTAATTGCTTGGAGGCACAAAAAAATGTAAAATTCCTTATCATAATTGGAAGTTATTCATGCTCTTCCATTATAAAGGTCAGACTAATTGGATAATAAATGAAGGATTTGGCCATGGATACATTTGAGGCTAGATCCAATTATGACATTCCATGGGTATTTAACAATGTTACTAACACTTTAGAGCATGAGCCTCACTTTGAGGACTACTGGATGAATTTTAGGGATGAAGAAGATGTCTAGTTGAGGGATTTTTCAATCATGACTTTATCATAAGTGGTAGACTTCAAAATTGTATTCATTCTAGAGGGGGTTGTAGATGACTTACACACAGTGAGTAAATTCTACATTGATCAAAGGATATAAAGTAAACCTATAGCTCCCTTAGTTTTGAATGAAGAGGAGTCTGATGATCCCTATATGAGGATAATTGATGTCATGAGGAGAATGGTAAATTGGCTAGTTTAAATGAATATTGACTTGTCAGTATAAAATACAAGAGTCCTAAATAATTTCAGAAATATTAGAAACTTAAACGATGATATCCTACCTTTGAAGGAGGGTGCTGATAAAATTGACCCATTAAAAGGAAAATCCCCTCTATTACCCTCCAAAAGGCCTACTGATGGGCTTATCAATGAATGGATAGTAGCTACTAGCAAGACAGATACTTCCATGTTAGTCCTCAGGTAAACAACTGAAAAAAAAAATGGTTTTAAAGTCCATGGAAAATGCCCCTATTACTCCTACAGTGCCACTCTAGGCAAAGGGAAAGGGTCTAGCATCACATGTGGTTAGCCTAAATTTTTTCCCAAAGCCACATAATACTGAAAAGTTAATGATTTCATCCATTTCAAGTGGTCATATTCAACCCAGGTTGCATAAAGATGAAAAGAGAGCACCACCAGAATTGAAGCAGTTTGAGCGAACACATAAGAAACCCAAAATTATCCACCACCCAATCCTGGTAAGGGTAGGTTCCCATACACCAAATAAGTTCAAACATGGGGATGGGGTAATTAATCCCCTAGAACTGGAAATAACTGATAGCATCCAGAAGCATCAGGATACATCATTGTCAGATATGGGGCAATCAAGTCCCATGATCCCTCATTAATTCTTCATGAAAAAAGAGTTGGAATGCATTTAGAGATCAGTTACCTAGGGGAATACTATGGTTGATCTGGTGGAAAGTCATTTTCTTACCCCAGGTATGAAAATCCCTGAAGCGCTACTAGTTAAAGATATCAATCCACCACTAATTGAAACAATGCATAAAGTTGTAAATGTACAAACTGAGGTGATTGATATAGATGTTGATGAGGGATTATCCATGCTAGATGCACTCATTTTTTCTATTGATGAACCCTTATTAACACCAGTGGTTAATATTGAAGCAAGTAAGAAATCAGAAAGAGGTCCTCATGTACTAAAAACTAAAGTAAGAGATTAGAAAGTGAATTTTTCTTCCCCAAAATGAATGTTTTTGGAACTGGATAAACAAGAGATATTGGTGGAAAAAGGTTTTAATACTAAGTTGGTGGTAGAAAATGTTGTGCCCATTCCTGTTGAGGTTACTAAGAGTGATGACATTCTTTAAGAAGAAAAATTATTTTTTGAAGAAAATTTTAAAATGTCATTGGATATAATTACTGATGAGGAAATTGTTATTAGTGGAGAATCACAACTTTCAATGGGAAACGTGGGTTCACTTCCAATAGAACAACCTACCCTAACATTTCCTGAGGTATCAATAGGGCATGAAAGTAACATTTTGGTAACTCAACTAGTTTTAGGAATAAAGGAATCCATTTCCCAAACTTTGATACAAAAGGGTGAAGGGGAAGAAACTCATGCCACAATGGTTTCAACTGGAGAAATAGTAAAGGAATTCCCTTTGAGTTTTGATGCAGATCAAGTTAAGGATGATCAATCTGAAGTTCAAAATCAGTAAAGGAAGCATCCAAAGGAATTGATGGTACAAAGTGAAATTGAATTAGGGACAATTGGGATAATTGGTCAAGAAAAAATAGAATTATTGGTGCAATAAGAACAGGAGATGTCCAAGCAAATAATATTTGTTCTTGAGAAAATATAGTGAGGATCACATGAAATAAAAGTTAGAGAAGTTTTGAAGAAGGGATGGATCAATGAATTAATTTCAAATGAACAAGTTTCCCTTACTATACAAGTAGTTGACCTTACTGCTTTATCCTTTCCAAAAATAGTGAGATCCCCAAAAAGGGCCAAAACCATCACAAGGACTCTTACTGATTCATTGAGGGAAAGAACCCTAGAGATAGAAACTCCTTCTGAGGGTAAGACAAGAAAATACATAACTAATAATGATTACAACATTCAGATTATTCCCTTGGAAAAACCTTCAAGGGAACAAATAAATCAAGGAGTATATGAAGAAGTAAATGGACTTTTACAAAAGGTGTATGAAGATGGGATGAAAAAGAAGAAACTTAAGGAAAAAATTAAGGCTTTAAGCTCATGATTGCAACGACTGACAGGACAAACTAGTCATGAACAAGTAGGTACTTATGTGAACACCCTTGAGGAAATGGATAAAATAAATAATGTTGTCAAGAAGGTCCAAACAGTGGATACATGGGTTGAACAACTAACTGAGAAGGGAAAGGAAGTTATCACATAACTAAGGAAAATATATGAGGACCTGAGTGAATGATTGAATGAAATTTATGGAATAATTGAATACTGTGACAATGATATTTTTACTTTAAGGGAACTCTCCCCAAGCTTAACCGCATAACTTGGCTTAGTGAGGATATAGTTGAGCAAGAAGGCATCGTATCAATAAGATGTAGAGGGAGTCAATATGCCCTTGAAGAATTGAAAAAAATTAGGTTAGATACTTTAAATGGAATCAAGAAGAGGCTTAAAGTCAGAAGGAACTAGGTTGATGATCTACTTGATGTAATTGATCAAATATTAGAAGACATAGTGGTGGAAAAGTTCAAAAAGAGGTATGGGGACTCAAGACCTAATTTATTACTTAATTCCTTTGAAAGTAATATCTAGACAGATGACTTCTCCCATGAAACTATTAAAATTTTGATGAAGATTGAGAATAGGATTGAGGATTTGAAATTCAGGCCACTGGAATATAAGTAGAAAATGGCTCAATGTCTGGACTTAATATCAAGAAAAACATTGATTTTCCAGCATCACCTTGGACCTGATGAGGATGAAGTAAATAAATTATTCCAGAGGTATGATGCTTATGTGGCCATATTACCAGGAGAGAAATATGTAGAGGAAAAGGGTGAAGAGGAGGAGGATGATGGCACAAAAGATGATGAACATGTTTAAGCACTTTCTTCCTCATTTTATATTTTCTTTTCATACTCCATTGAACTAATATTTTGAATTTATATTTCTGATACATTAAATGTAATTATTTCTCTAAAATTTTATTGTTTCTTTGTTTCAATTGTAAGTTAAAAAGATGTAACAATTCATATTGGATTAGATTAAAATTTCATATACATTTGAAACAAATATGTGAACTATTGACATCCTTGTATTATTTCCAATGTTGAACAAAGAAAAAATAAGATAGGGTTCTATAGGGGCCCTTACCGATGATGAAAAGATATGTACATACATCAGAAATTGAAAAAATGGAAGGAGAATAACACCTAAACATTTGTTATTCTTACTTCATAATTTCCCCTTAGTAGGGGAAGTTTATTCAAAAGTTTTTTCTTCCTCAGTACAAAATCATCCGAGACCTGTGTTATTTGTATGAAGAAAATCAGCCCTGCCAAGGCCTCAGACATCCCCATATCCATCAAAGACTCCAAATTCATCCTAGAGTGGCCCATGATTTCCTCAAGCTCAATTCTCTTTTGGTCAGATGATACTCAATCCAAGAGGTCCAGACCACTTGAAAAGAAGTTCGTTTTCCCCTTCCCCTTGTGAAGGGTTGACTTGCTAGGATTACTTTAAAAAGGGATGTTTGGAGTGATAAGGGGGATGTTTGGAATGAAAAGAGGGGTAGATACTGCATGTTGGTGATTGGATGAAATGTGAGGCTTTGAACTAGTTCATGCTTCCCATTTCCTAGAGAAAGCTAGGTTTTCCCTGGGAGAAGGAATTGGCTGAGGTCCTTAAAATTCCCACTCATAATGAGGGGCACAATGCATAAAATGTGTGGATAGCTGAGTTGCAAACCTTCCTTTGCTATCCCGAGCTGAAGAAAGTGCTTCCCTTGAGTGGTGAGAAGAAATAGATTGGCATTCTTCTCCATCTGAGATGATGATTGGAGACTGAGATTTTGTTTCTCCCTTCATCTTACATGAAGGCAGTGTTGTTACTAGACCTGGTGGCAGAGGCACATTTTCTTCATATTTTTTTCCAAGGACTGAATCCTCTTCTCCAACTCAATCACTTTGTTGGAAATTACAGGAACTGTATCAATGGAGGTTTTTTCATATAATATGTATGATTCCTTAGAAATTTATTTTGATGAAAATTCCTAGTTGTATAAGAAGGGGTATTGAAAACTAGTTTTCCCAAAGACCTAAGGCCTCCTTTCAACCTAGTATATTTTTAAATCCTCAGGTGTTTCCATATGCTCCCATATAAAAATATCGAAATACATGACTTGGAAAGATGCGAATATAGGATTGATTTTGATAAGCCTGGTTAAAATCACTAAGCGGACTTGTTGATATGTTAGAGATCCTTTTGTATATTCTACGCATTCTACTTCAAACAAGGCCCTAAAAAAGGCCTCGTTTGGTCCACTCAGATTAAATATTTAATTCAAATCTTCAGAAGAGATTTCTTTCAGGCTGTGTGCCACAAGTGTCTTTGCCATTTTTTTGGTAAAGATTCTACTATACCCAAAATTTGGAAGGAGATATATAATTGCAATAGGGTAGGGTTGAGCTTTATAGCCCGAAGGTGGCACATATCTCTGGTCTAGAAAAAATCTTTCCCCTGAGATGAGAAGGATCTTCCTCAGTTTGCACAAGGGAAAATTAAAAACTAAAGGAAAGTATAGGTGAGCATAACTGGTAAATTATGATGATTTGACAAACATCATGTATGGCATTTAAACCAGTAAGATGTGAAGTGAAGTGCATTGAGGCCAAGTAGGATTTCAAGAAATGAGCGTGAGTGTGCGTCATGTCCAAAATCATATGGACATGCTCAGTGATCAATCTGAAATTATTTTTAATCAATATTAGAAGGGAATGTTTCAAATAACCTGCCAAAAGTGAAGACCAGACGTCCCAGTTAGACATAGATGGAATACATAAAAAAGACTCATGTTTCGTACATCTGGCAATATGGGATGAGGTTCATAAATACCATTTTTTAGAACATTTTTGTAATGAACAAAGTATTCCTTGGAATATTATTTTTTTTGGGGGGGGGGAATCTTTGAAGTAAAGTGAGTGATATAAAAGTATGTAAAATCCATGCCAAATGGGGGGGTTATTTTTTTTGAAATTTAGTCAGAGAGAAAAAAGGAGAGAAGAGCCAAGAGAAGCCATTTTCTGGGAATTTTTTTTTAGAAGATAGTTATTTCTTATGTGCAAAGCTTTCAAAATTGATCATGTCAAGATGGTTGCAGATGTATAGCCATTAACAAAACTTTGATATTGTAAACAAACTTTCCCTTGTTGATCAAATTTGAGAAACCTTGAGTACTTCATGTAAATAAATTAACTATGTTATGTCTATTGTCATCTTGAGATATTTTCAAATAGTTATCTATGTGACTATTCAAGTCTTACATTAGGAATCCTTTTGAAATCACACAAAATCTCATCCTTATGACAAGTATTGTGGAATTTGGAATTACATTTTGAAGAGATATTTCATTTCATGATGCAATAAGCAATTTAAATTCACTTTACTTTCATTTCAGTTATACAGTTTTTTGTCTGTTTATGAGTGTATCATGAGCATGATATAGTAGGGGCTTTCTAAAATTTAATTGATTCTTTAACATGAGTTATTTTGTTAAAACCTTGAAGAATGTGTGAAGTCGTGTGTCTTTGAGCCTTCATAGATGCACAAATTTCTATTTGAAGGTTTTTCTTGACTATTTCAAGATATTCATCTTTTTGACTTGTGGATCTGTTAACATTTGTTTAAAGTTCTCAGGTATTTGGTATAATCAACTTTATCTTGCTTAAATTCCCAACCATAAAATACATATCAAGAGATAAACCATACATGAACTACCCCTGCTTGCACTATCTATTCATAAATGTTGAGGGAATTCATCGATTTACCCATCCCTTACATCAATATGCAAGAGCAATTAGTTTTTACCACTGCCTTTAGTAACCTAGATCTTGTTTAGAAGGTTTCTTCATCCTCTATAGTGACAACTCGAGAAAATTAGACTACGGTGTATTAACCATACCTTCTGAAGATCTCCTATCAATTTTGTGAAAGGAAATAAAAATACTATAAATATGTAGACATTATCCACCAATATGGGTTACAAAATGGGTCCTCTCACCTTGGTTGAAGGCACAACCTAAAGTAGTCGGTGTAGGTCAAAATCTATACATGGTGTTATCCATTTCTTCAAGGACTAAGTGAATGAAGAGTTAGCTAAATCCTTCCCCAGCTATAAAATGAAGCACACTCAGATTTATCTATCTCTTAGCATCTTTCTCAAACTACGGTGTTACTCAGTCGTAAAGCGAGAATCAATTTGGGTACCAACACAGGTTGGATAATGTATGGTTTTGTTAAGGATCATTTTGACAATTTGAGGCTTATGTTTGAGAGGTGATGTCAATTTAGCATCTTTCTAAATATTAATAAATGTATCTTTGCAACACCTTTTGGCACTTTTCTTAGACATATTATTTGTAAGAAAGGATTTTTGGTAGATCCGACCATGGTCATTGTGATCTTGGGATTAGAATAACATAAAAATAAAAGTGAAGTGTGTGGATTCCTTGGACATATAGGGTATGAAAATAAATTCATTAAAGTCTATGAAAATATTTCCATGCCCTTGGAGGAACTTTTGAAGGCTAAAGGAAAATTCTATTAGGGTGAAGTGCAACAAAAAGCATTTGAAACAATGAAGGAAAGGTTGATCAGTGCACCTATTTTTTACTTTCCTTTGTGGGAAAAACAATTTCATGTTCATGTGGATGCTTTTGGGATGGAAATTGGTGATGTGTTAGCACAACCAAGAGGATGAATTGTAGACAAACCTATTTTTTTTGCGAGGAAGTTAACACTAGCTGAATAGAACTATATAACTACTAAGCATGAACATTTTCGATGATTTATGTGTTGCATAATTTCAGAAAATACTTATTGGTGACATTGTTTATCTTCTTCACATATCATATGGTACTTAAGTATTTATTCAAAAATCCTTTTTTACAAGGGTGTATTTGTATGTGAATACTACTATTTCAGGAGTTTCAATTTATAGTGATTGTGAAACCAAGAAAAAGTAACTTAGGACCTGATCATTTTTCAAGGATAAATTCTAGTGAGGAAGTGAAAAGTATTGAGGACACAATAACAAATGCAAAAATATTTAAATTGAATCACACACCCACTTAGTTGGTAGATATTGCAGTCTTTATGCACACAGGACATGTGCCTAATAGAATGAAAACCTGAAAGAAGAAACAAATTGCAATACACATGACGAATTACCAGTTAATAGGTGGAGATTTTATATAAGCTAGGTTGTGATGAAATTTTGCACCAATTTGTTCTATATCATGAGAGTGAGGGGATTATGGAAGAATCCCATGGTGGAATTGCAGGAGGTCATTATCCAGGAGATGCCACCATGCGTAAAATTCTGATGGCTAGATTATGGCGGGAAAAAATTTATAAGGATGTCAAGGAGTATGTCACGGTGTGTGATCATTTTCATTCCCTTGGGAATCTTGGAACCATAGATGAAATTAATTTTAGTCCTATCGAAAGTGTTGAACCATTCAAGAAATGGGAAATTGACTTTATAGGTCCTATTTCCCCACCCACGCATAAGGATGACACACACTATATTCTAACATGTACAGACTATATGACAAGGTGGGCAGAAGTAGTACCTAAAAATGATTTTATGATAGCTACAACAACAAGATTTCTATGGGAGAACATTATCACCATGTGTGGATGTCTGTTAACCTTGAAAAGTGATAGGGGCACTCATTTTCTTAATAAGAACATCAATATTGTTTTGGATGAATTTATGGTGGCACACCATAAAACCACACTCTATCATCCATAGGCCAATGTAATTGTTGAGGATTTTAATAAAATTCTAGGAAAAACTAGAACACAAAATTTTGATGTTGGAATAAAGGATTGGGATGATAAATTTTGTGGTACTTTGAGAATACATGACAATTTACAAATGGTTGAATAAAGTGACACCCTTTCAATTGGTATTTAGTGCAGAGGTTGTATTTCCTTTGGAATTCATGTTGCCAATAATGTATATTTCACACACATGAGGATTGGATGATGAAAAAGTTGTTGAATATCACATAGACAAAATGATACAATTAGATGAGAGGCACATTATTTCCTAGTGGAGCTAGAAGATAGAAAAAGTGAGACAAAAGGCATGACATGATAGACATATTTAGAATAAGGAATTTAAGGTGGGAAATATGGTTCTTTTGTATGATTCAAAGTTTACATTCCACCCTAGGAATTTTAAAGTTCATTAGTTAAGACCCTTTTTAGTAATGAATATATTGGAATCAAGGGATTGCTAGTTACAGGCGTTGGATGACTCTTTCTTTCCCAGTTACTTCAATGAGAGTAGCATGAATCCCTACTATAAATAAGTCTTCTTGGTGTTTGTAATAAGCCATAATTTCCATTTATATTATATTTCCATTAAATTCATTTTAATTTAATGTGTTTCATCTTGTCATTTCTATGCTTTGTAAATTTAGTTTAGTTTTTGGTTGTAATAAGTGCTCTTGCGTGACAGGAGCTGATTACTATCTATTGGATTCATGTGCAGAGGACTGCAAATAATTTATCATGGGGTGAATTGGAAAAAATAAATTATTAGGGCTTTGATACAGATTGGTGTGTATTGGAACAATAATACAGGTGCTCAAAGTTTAGGTACTTAAAGAAAATTTCTTGTATTGGAGACCATGCATAGATAGATGGACACATAGTGTGACATGAGGTAGGAAAAAATATGGGAAACTACTTGGTATAAGGTGAAGTGGTTTTGAACATTAGTGTAGGGAGGTGTGTGAAAGGAGATATGAGGTCGAGAAGTAGTTGGTGCACCATAAAATTATGACTAGAAGTGTGGAAGAAAATGGTGCGATGCGTGAAAGAGAGGAAGGGAGGAATTAATTCTATGAATGGTGGTGGTTGAGGAGTAATTAATTCACAGGGTTTTAATGGATATATAAAAGAAGAAGCTGAGAAGTGTGACAAAGTGTGAAGTGCGAAGAGAAATCATTTGAACAACGAACTAAGTGATTTCAATACATGGTAGTACTAGAGCTTTGCATGGAAGAAGTGTTTATGCAAGCTGGGATTGTGTAGAAGGAAAGATTCAAATTATTAGGGTTTTGTGAAGGAAACGTTTTCTATCAAGATACAAGGGCATGGGATATTGTGAGGAAAAAAGAAAAAAAAAGGTGCAAGGGTAAGTCATTGAAACATTTGTATTTTTAAAAGTACAATTTTTACTTAAGAAGAACAATAGCACCAAAGAGATCTCTTTTTGTTGAGGAGACCAAGGAACACCACATGAATGGTTTATAGAAATGTAATACCCAAAAAAGGTTATTGAAGGGAGATCATGGACATCGCAATTGAAAAAATGTAAAATAATGATTTCAATCATTAGACAAAGAAGACCTAGAAGGATATAAAGAAAAATACAACGTTGAAGAAAAACAAGAAAACCACAGACAAAAAGAGGGTTGTCATTTCTACACCCATAAAAGAACAAGGAAACCCCATGTGTGCCAGCCTATCACCCAGCGGGCACTGGGCACTCACCCGAGGCATGTGTGGGAACCAAGTCTCTCCTTTATGTGATTTTAGTGGGAAACATCATCTATGATCTTAGTTTAAAATATTTGAGAGGAAATAAGACATACAAGTACCATAGAGATTAGAACGGATTCTAGATCCTTGCAAGAATTCCAGACAGAAAAGTGCTCAACAAATTATAGAACTTACACCAAAATAGAAAGGAAGTTGTACAAGCATTCATACTTAGTTCATAAACATAAATGAAAAATATCTATGAAGAATGATGTATACATTAGAACCATTAATGTTCATATTCACATAAACTTGTAACCTCATTAAATTCATTAGGCCCATTACAGAATGTCACAGAAGGGTAGACTATAGTCATGCATTATAATTGGATTCATATAGTTGGGCTCTTAAAAGAAAATTTATAACCCCTAGACCATTGATACATCCTTTACTACACTTATTTACACAATCTATCAGAGTCCTTGCAGTATTTCTCTAGAGCTCTACCATCTATCCACTTTCTTCTTTCTTCTCCTATTGTCTCCTCCTTTACTTCTGTAGGATCTTGTATATATAGCCTTCCTAAACTGCCAACTTATTCTTCCGTGACCTTAGATCTGTCGCCAAGTATTTGAATGTGGTCCTCTATGGGCCCATGCTCCTCCAAGCCTAAGCTCACCACACCTTGCCATGATGTCCTTATGGAAGCTTCTACCACAGAGTATATTCCTTCCAAGCCACCCTGTCACCAAGCTAGAACCTTATCCACTCAGGTCATGTTTTTCTTGTGTCCTTCCCAATAGGTCAAAAATGGCTAAGTCTCATATTCTACTCGACAGGCGTGCATCTCGGGTTCTTCCAAAACCCTAATTGAACCCTTCCTTGTGCACCTTATCTTGCGTGAATTTTTCAACCTTACACGCCTATGCACCCTTTTTGGACTTAGTTACTATTTTAGGGGCCCAACATCACCCCACACTTTACCTATTTTCCACCCTCAGAAACTTCCTCAAATAATAAAGATTACAAAAATACTTAACATCTTGGAAAAAGAATAAAGGGGACAAATAATGGAAAAAAAGGAAGAATGGGGAATGATGCTACTTAAAGCAATAAGAGAGGAAAGTTCTTCTACAAGTCAACCTCCATATTGTTGCAGGTATCGACCTCATTCTGTGCTCTCTGGAAAAGATCACCTACTAAGGAACTCACCTGATCAAAACCCATCCCATCCCCTTATGCGCTCATGGTGTCAAATTTTTTCTCTAACTCCTTGCCTATATCCTCTAGTGCATCCATCCTTCATGTAGTATGTGGGTATAGTTCCTTTATCCAGTTTTTAACTGATCTTTGTAATGCCTTAATAGCTTCTGATTTATTTTCTGGCTCAGTGAGGATATTTTCTCGCTCTTCTTTGTTCCCCTTTTCCTTCTCCTATAACTCTTTAAGTTCTACTTCATGATTGGTGACTAGCATGCTTGTCACTTTGTTTCTTTCCATGTAGTTTTTGTACATGGCCTTAACAGCCTGGGAAGTAATCTTTACATTAGTAAGACCATTGTTGTATTTAGCTACGAGCACCAAAACTTTCAATTTATCCTCCTTTTCTAAACACGCAGCCACTTCTTCTGCAGATTCCAAGGCTAGTGGCTGCCTCTCCATGGTGAGGATTATTGTTAAGTCCTCCAGGAATTCCAGGGAAGATCCACACTTCTACGCGAGAGGTGCTAGGTCTTGATACTTCAACACTATTGCATTTGTAATGGACTCCACATTTTTGTATACTTCGCGCACTCTATCCTTATTTTCCCTTAACTCATGCTGCAACTAGGCACTAATCAACTCTTCTTGTTTCAAGCCCTTAGTTTTCTTAGCCAGCTCCTCTTCCTTATTTTCTAGTTTTTCCTCTAGAAATCTTACTCTGTCATTTCTTCCGAAGAGCCTAGCCTCAGTCTCGACCGAAACCTTGTTCAATGCATTACATAACTGCTCATTCGAGATCTTTTGGGAATTTACCAAGGGGTTGGTTCCCTTAGACTCCAGTACCAGTATGATTTTCCCTTGGTATATTTCAAACTATGGCTCATCAATATGGGACTCAAATGCCCAAGAGAGTATCTTCCTTATTTCAGGGTACGCGCCCTCTTTGTCAAATGACTCCATAGCTAGAATTTATTTCATGGGTACAATGCTCTGGAAGCACACTTGCAACACTTTGTTGGGATTATCAATATAACCCTTACTTGGCCTCTCTTCCTTTACATGCTTTCCTCCCGTGCACATGCCCTTAGGAATATTTACAGTTAAAGTGGGGTCTCCAGTGCTATTGTTTTCATTTTCCGTGCTCTATTCCTTATCCTCATTCATCACTATCTCGGTGTTGCATTCCAACTCCTCTTCCACTAAGGTCTCAATGATCTTCTCAGCCTCTATTTCCACCACCTTGTTTACCTCTTCACTCCCTTCCTTGTCTCGGGCACCTTCATCATCCCGGCTGCCCTTTCTCCACGTGAAGATCTACTCATTCTTCTCTCCTTTTCCCTCCTTTGAGTCATGTACACTAAACACAGGTTGTTATTGGTTTACCTCAGGCTCATCTTCCTCATCATCAGCCCTTTCACCCTGGTAGGCCCTTAAACTCTCAATTTTCTCAAAATCCCACTCCTCTGTCATCTTGTGCTTCTTCCTAACCGGGGATTCTAGTGAAGGTGATTATGTCTCTTCTTGTGATGAATCCTTGTCTAACGGATTCTTTGGCTTCAGAGACTTCTCTTTGACTATGGAACTTTTCTTTTGTGAATACATACTTGTTTTGGAGTTTTTCACAGGGGTAGCTATTGCCTGTGTATCCACTACACTTGATACTTTCTTCTTTGGTTCTCTTTCCTCTTGTTTGGGCGCGGGTCTCTTTCTTCTAGTTGGGTCCTTAGGTATAGACACCTCATTCTCCAGATTATGTGCCCTTATCAAATTTGGGTCTTATGTATAGGTATACTCATGCTGCAGACCCTCCTGCAATGGGGAAAGTCATGGGTTTCACCATTTAGACTTCATGTGACACGTACTTCTCCATGTACATGTGCTTTCTTTGGTAGACCAATCCTTTTTGCATTTCTATTTGGTCCCGGTCCATATTACCAAGGTCTAGCTTCAAATTCTTGGACTCTTTGAACTTGTTCACTCCCACTTGGAAGTGTTGAGCTGTGAAGGAAAAAGGGATCTTGCACCATGGGCTCCATGTCTCATTTATCAGTTTAAATCTGCCAAGGTAGAAATTTTGGTACATAACAAACTTTGCTTCTCCCTTGGTGGTTGCTATATGTTGTTCAAGTATCCTCCATTCTTCCCCGAATGCATTCCTCAAGTGCGTATACCACTTCTCTAGGTGCAGCTTGTGCATGGCTATCATACTATCATAGGTGTACTTATCAAACCTCTTTGTGGGTGAAGGGTCTTCAGTAGGGTACTCCCACATGAAGTTTTCTTCTGTATCCGACACTCCAATCTTAAAGAACACAATGGCTAACAAGATATTAAAAATAGGATTTTATCACCTTCTTGTGCACTGCTAACAATATTATCTGTGATGTATGCAGACAGGTTGTAGATGGTGCCCTCTGAAATCCTCTTGCAAACATTTAGCCAAGACTTGTTTACCTGGGTCCATCTCTCCTAGCCATTTAACTTTGTCACAAGGTTCACGTCCATCTTCATCATTAGGTCCTTGATGTTTGTGATATCAAAGTACCTTGATCCATTTTTGTACACATAAGCAGTGACTCTTTCCTTAATTTCCTCCTTGTCGCATAGGCCATCCTCCAAACTTTCTCCTTCCCAGATGAGGCCTGTGAAATGTGAAACAAGCTAAGGGGTAATGTGCATCTTATGCCCTAAAAAGTGAAATTAATCTTTGTGCACACGTGACATCAACCACTGATATAGGTGCTTAGGATTTTCAAAGTAGGGAAACTTAAAGAGTTGTAATAATCTTGACTTCTCCAACTTCAATTTTACCTTATCGTTATAGATGGGTAAACCCTCTGATGTCCTTTTATCTGTCAGGAACACTAACTCCAGTGCCATTTCCTTCTTGATTATGCTCAAGCAATGATTGTAATCATTTACTAACATTTTTATTAAATGGGAATCTTATTCTTGCTCGAGCAATACTTCATCTAAGTACTACTTTTCTGCATACCACTCTTCATTTGTACTTGCGACAGTTTCTTGTTACTTGCTCTTGCCTTTTCCCTTTCCCTTCTTTGGTGTGCCAATTGGTTTCTTAGGTGCCATTGTTTATGTTAACACTTTAAATTCTTTCACTTTCTTTGTTTTACTACCCCTTTCCAAGCAGGGATAATCTTAGTGGTGAATATTCATAATATGGAAAATATTCCATTTTTGAAAATTTTGAAAAAATTAATTTTCTGGCACAGGTCAGTGACCTGTTCGCCTAAAAATTACAGTTTAATTTTTTTTTAGGGTTCAGATTTTCCTACCCTTAAAACTATCCCCTATATAATCCTAGATTATTCACCAGGATAAACACTACCAGATCACTCATACCACCTAATGGCATATGTAATATCAAATACATTAAATGCATGATAGGAGGGCAGAGGCTACAAATGCATGATAGGAGGTAGGAAGCTACAAAAGCATGACATGGAGATTTTGTTGACACGTGACATGGAGAGTTTGTTGATGTGTGACAGGATTACGGAGGAAGTAGATGCATGATAGAGAGTTTGTTGACGTGTGACACAGAGATTTTGTTGTCGCGTGACTAGAGGGTGGAGGCTGCAGACACGTGACAGAAGATTTTTTATCACACATCAACCACCTTGTTGATGCATGATAGTAAATCTCCTGTCGTGCTTCTACAACCTTCTGTCACACGTCTTAAAAATGAGGAAAAAAATTTGTTGTCAGACCCCCACATAATTTTCCTTTCCGTGAAAGCGGTTCTGAGGATATTCACCAGGTATTTTCCACCTCTGATTTCTAAGAGATATCTTAAAATGAACCTTGTTTCCAAGTTTAGATCTCAAACTGGTGAAGAAACTCTTTTTCAACCCATGCCGTAGATACCAAACCCTAACTGGAATCTTTTTTCACCGGACGATGCTTCTCTTCAACTCTTCCCATGCCTGTGAATCACTTCCTTTCTAGTTTGTAAATCCAAATTGGTCACTCACGCTCAAATTCTTGTAATTTTTTTTCACACAAATCAACTCTGGAAACCATAGTTTACAAAATCTCTTATCTTCATATTCATAAAGTGAATAATGAAGTGTCTGAGCCTCTATTTATAGTTTTTCCCATTTTTAAGAATTAAATGCTACTTCACCTACCACCATACTTTTAACTTTTAATGTGGATTTTTCAAACAAAGCCTGACTTTTACACCCTAACTAATGTACCCAACCTTGTGCTAACAATATTCTAACCTTTTGGCATGTAACCAATCCATCTTGACAGAAGACTCTTGCGCATGTGTCACCGGTGCCGAAGGAACTTCTTCTGTCATGATTTTTTCTTTCACCTACCTCATGTTATTTATGCGCTTATTCTTCTCCTATACGTGGATCCCCAATGTAGCCTTATCTTGAAACCAACCATCATTTTCCACCTTTTCTTTCATGCACCTCTTTCAACAGGGTGATTCGACCGGGCTTTCCAACACAATCCTCCTTGGCACTTTACCCACACTTTCCTTCACATTACTCCACCCCACCTTAAAATGATGTGCGATCCTCTGCACATTCACAACCCTCAATAAGTAACAAGATTACCGGTTCCCAAGGAACAAAACAAAACAACCACGTGAAAGGGAAACACAAGAAAGGAAATGCATAAAGGAAATTCTAAACTATCTGGAAAAATTTCCTTATTTACAAACACCAAGAAGCCTTATTTATAGTAGGGCTTCAACCTACTCCCATTGAAGTGTCTAGGAAATTTCATTCCATCCAGTGCTTGTAACTGGTATGCACCTAAATCAAGGATGTACAAGATTATATACGGACTGTACGCCGGAAAAGCAATAAGCGAGCATAGGAATCTACGGGAAACTCTTCCGCGTACCCGACCTCCCGAGGTCGTGCCGAGACAGCTGGTGGGGATGGAATATGCATGGGATGCAGACAAACTAGTTAGGAAGTCTAATGTCTTTGACACGCACTAATCAAATTTGTGAATCTAAGGCAAAGAAAGCCTTTCTAACTTGGACTGGTGTAATAGATCGATTGGCAAGGATGACTGCTCGAAGGCTCCAATCAATATCAAGCTCTGGCATGATTTGATCTATGGGTTGTGGAATATGTGGGAAATGACTTAGGATAGTTTCGTGTATGTCTCCAGATAAGGTCATATGGTCGATGGTGGAAACAATTGACTCTACAGACGATTCTCTAGCCTAGTCCAGAATTCTCTAGCTTTGTTAGCCGCTACATCTAGTAAGGACAATTGTTCGATGATGATGGGTGGAAGTGGAGTGGATTGGAATACTAGTGTGTGTAGGCCAGTGTTTATATCTGATTGACTTGTGGATTTGCTAGGTTGTGGGACTTGTGGGTCACAACCATAGACTCTTGGTTGTTGCGGTCCTGTTATGGTCATATACAAAATCAAGTCCTGATTCCTAGTATCCAGTAATCATATGCTTTCTTAGCTTCTATGTTTAGGACCAACAACTGCGTGATTTTCTCAGAATATTTCACAGGCATTCGTGCAACCTGGATCCTTAGACTAGTATCTATATCTGTGAGAGTGTCTCCTGCACCTAGCTGTGGGACCAAAGGATCACAACCAAAGGTTTGTTCTCTTTCAAACCCTTCTATAGTCATGTGAATATTTGTCTAGGGTAATCTGTAATTCAGTTGATTTGACCAAAACGTGTATGCTTGGTCGTCTTCTATATTTAACCCTCTCAACTGAGAACTGATCAATTGTAAATCTGTTGTTGTTTGGAATACTTGTATTCTAAGGTTTTGGTCTATGTCAACTATTGTTGTGATGAGGTTTGGTTGAGGCACGATTGGCTCAAATGTGTACTCCCTGGGCTCCTGAGGTCCCGTGATTGTCATACAAAATAAAATGTAAATCTAACTGTAACAAAGCAAATTCTAACTACGTGGAATAAATCTAAAACATATATAACCTCTATTTTTCTAAGAAACCTTTTAAGAGTTTAAGGAAAATAGCTATTTCAAATGTATCTAGAAATAACAACTAAATAACAATTTAAAACAAATAAGATAACTGAGTGTAGTTATTTGTCTGTGTGATTTGTATATTTATTCTAAATAATGCAATAAATTTCCTAATCTACTTGCAAGATTCTCGATCCTACCTCAGAAGTGAGGAGTGAATCATAGTTTCTCAGAAACTATCAATCCTCACAGCTTCCCTAGCAATATCAAGAATAGAAATTTTACCGAAATAAAGCAATTAACTATTCTATTTGATATGATTCTAACTAGAACTTTGAAAGCTAGAACCTGGATTCCGCAGAACAGTGGCAAATCCGATGGTGTGTGTGATCTTGTCCCCTCAGCGTGACCTCCTCGTTCTTTCATATTCACGTGGATCTAGAAAAGTGTGTAATGCTAGCATCGACAAGAATAGATATTGGGACAAGGACAGCTAAGAATACAGACTGAAAAAATGTGAGTAGGAGAGGGATAGCGCAAGAGTACAGAGCTTGGCTTATGTAATTCCTAGTGGGATTTTATTGTGAGTCATGCAACATAAATGACCAGAACCTGAAACTATCCTGTTTGAAGAGCAAAACCTGCAACTTTAATGGCTTCCTAAGCTATTCTACTCCAATGGAATGGATAAAACAACAACACTACTTGCACAAGCTAGATATGTGGCTTACCAACATCTGGACAATGCTAAATAAGCATGCAAAGAATTAAAACTATGGCTCTAAACAGAACAAAAGACTGAATCATGAAAATGAGAGCTTGAAAGTGAATGAGGGGCAGACCTGGCAGACATCACTTGCACAAGGTGGATATGTGGCTTACCAACAGCTGCATAATACTAACTAAGCCTGCAAATGAACTGAAACTATGGCCTCTAAGAAAAACGATAAACTGAACTATGGAAAATGAGAGGATGAGAGCAAAAGATCAAACCATTTGTTTGTGCACAAACCATTTATTTATAGCTTTCATTCACCCAAAGATCAAAACCAAAATGAACTCTAAAAACCATAAACAATGGCCAAACACTATTCCAGGGGACCAAAAACATAAATGCATGCCCAAGTCGGCAAGGAAAGCTGGTGAAATGTTGATATTTTAAGTGAGTCATGTCAAAGTGCATTCTGGAAAATACGTGCAAGACCATTGCTCTGAGCAGGGTGGCGGTTATAAGACCGCCGCCCTGATCAGGGCGGCGGTTTCGTAACTGAAGGGAAAAAGGCCAAGAAAAGAGGAAAAAAGGGGAAGACAAAGGATGCGGGGGCTAAGCGGGGCATGTGGGATGTTAACACATACTCCGAGGGCTTTTCCAGATCTTGAACACCTTGCGAGGAGACCTGTATCATCATTGGGGCACTTATCACGTTGTTCTTGCAGTACAGTACCTTACAATTTTGGGTACGTACATATTGCCCCCTCGAAGAAGCGTTTTAGCCATGAAGAGGCATAAAATGGTGGGTCCGAGTATGGTAGTCCCGAAATGGGAAGTTAGAAGTTATACCTTACACATCCGTGTGTTGAAATGACGCCATCCAAAATTCCCGCTCCCTGCAAAATGAAAAGAGAACTCAAGTGCAGATAGATACAATAGTTCGAAAAGTAAACGCTAAGAATAACAGGGAATGAGAATGTACCATTCGTGTGGGGATAGGAACTTACCTCCATCAGTGCTCCAAACCTGTGAAAAATCATTTTAAAATGAAACAGAGTGCTATATATATGAAAGTGGGCCCATTTTCCTATTCATTTGCGCTAGTTGATTTGATTATTTTTGAGCTCTGGGGCCCACGGTGACAGTTTCTTGCGTGAGTAGAGTCAAAACATCTGCAGTGAGATCGTGATCATGCCTCCACATGTGGAACACCGCCCCGCTAGATCACAGGTTGGTTTTTCTTCAATTTTTTGTTTTCCCCCCTTTAATTTGAAATGCTGAATACTTTGTAATGGGGGGGGTTATTTTTGAAAATGCTTGTGTTAAATGGTCATTTTTGGGACTTTTTAGGTGTTTTTAGATTAAAAACCCGTGTGGGTTTTCAGACCACGACCGCCACCCTAGCCAAGGCGGTGGTTACATGACCGCCACCCTGTTCAGGGTGGCGGTTACATGACCGTCGCCTTTAAGGCGGTGGTTACAAAACCGCCTCCTTGCTCAGGGTGGCGGTTTTGCATAGAATGCAAAAGGAACTTATATTTGAGATTGCACTTGTATTTTTAGCCTTTCTACATGTTTTTATGACTCTCTCGGTATTGTTCAGATATTAACTTGCTTTGTTTTGTGTATTTTTGGGTGTATGAAGGCGAGAGAGGAGTACATTAGATGGAGCAGAGAGAGAGTGTGATTGGCTCTCAGGGGTACTGGATGCCCTCTCACAGGATGAGGAGGACACACTTCAGAGGGCTGGTATACTGCACATATCACGCGTGCCCCATGTTGCAGCATCTAGTCACATCCTTTGTGACTTATTTTCTTACTGGGATGCAGATCGGAACACCTTCCGACTGCCAGGGGTTCGTGGTGAGTAGACCATCACATTAGAGGATGTCTACCCCATTCTGGGGGTCCCTATCATCAGGAGGTGACTTACATTAGAGACAGCAGGCTCACAGGTACAGATTGCACAGTGGGCGGGTTATATGGGAGATGCAGCCATCTCCATGGGGTCGAAGAAGGGGGTGAGAGTTCGATCCACTCCTTCTTTTCCTATCCTTGTATTTCGACAGGCCATCATGGGGATCCTTGCCTCGAGATTGATCGGGGACAAGGGAGGGGGCACATTGTTATATTGCTGGGCCCCCATCATTGCACAGATAGAGTGGCATGGCCGGATATACGCCTGGGGTGTAGATATTCTGGGGACCACCTACCATGATCTATATAGGGTGGTCTATTTACAGGGACAGTCATTGAGCCACCCAACTCTAGTCATGAGTTAGGTGTATGAGCATTTTATCCCTTATGGCAGGGGTGTGGAGGTGGCAGATCCTAGGGCTGTGAGGGCAGCCAGATGGATGGACATGTCAGTGCTCAAAGCACCTCATCAGCCAGTTACCTCCCTTACTACTGCAGACATGGAGGTGACACTGTACCAGCCTATGGCCAGCATATGGGGCGAGGAGACTCTTACCCTGATCTTCTACTCCACCACAAGGCAGCTTATCGATCGAGTGGGACGAGTGGAGGTACATCCTTTCGGCCGGGTTCCTCAGCAGTTTGGTCTTCCATATGCGGGTATGCTTCCCCCAGTGGCACCAGTTTACAGATCAGTTCACGAGGCCAGAGGGGGGCCTAGAGGCCGAGGTTGGACAGTGATTACTCTTGGCATTCCTATTATAGCCAGGAGGATAGTTCGTGCTAGAGGGAGAGCCGGTGCGCCTCGGGCACCTTTGCTTCAGATTGCTGCGGGTCCTGCTCATAGTAGCGATGACCCCATAGATATTGACTCTGACTCTGAGGAGCTCACAAAGGGAGGGTCAGAGGAGGAGACTGATGATAGTGATCCTGAGTGGCATGACACTCAGGACATTATGCAAGCAGAGAGGGATGAGCAGAGCACAGAGAGGGTGACTCTAGTTTTAGAGGAGCCACTCTCCTAGGGCCATGGTGGAGAGGATGAGTCCGTTGTAGGGTGACACGTTGCTCCTGCCACAGGAGCAGCCCCTTAGTTGGTAGCGGCATCCGCGGTGGGTGCTGGTCCCAGCGACCCATCTTGGAGGCGTGGTGATCCGAGTAAGTTACCCTTTCTCCCTTTTAATGTTTATATGTAGGCACTCCTTAGTTGTTACTGTTGTATCTTTTAGCCTCTTGCTTGGTTTCTAATTCATTTTTCTCCTTTGTTTGTAGAGACTGTTGACGAGTGGCGGGATTTGATCCGCAGGGTATGTACTGACTCCCTGATGATCCCCATGGATAGGACCCACACGGAGCTGTCCATAGATGTCGGGGAGCCCTCAGCAGCCAGTAGGCATACCGATGTCTTCGCTCCCATTTAGCACATGGCCAGGATGGTGTCGACCCTCCGCAAAATGTTAGCAAGCTACAAGACGGCTGAGCGCCTCATGAGGAGCCATTCTCATGGTGAGACCGTGGCTGCCCCTTGGGACCCTCAGCCCTCAGTACATTCAGAGTGCCGGTGTAGCCGGAGTCCTAGGCGTGGGCATGCACCTTCGGAGGGGTCTCACAGGGATTGAGAAGCCATTTGGCTCTCGTGTATTTTGTATTATATATTCTTTGTATATCACGAGATCTTTGAGCATTTTGACCATGCTTAGAGCATGATGGCATTGTACATAAACATTGATTATTTATATATATACGCATTCGTTTTGGATTAAAAGCTTGGCACTCATGTTTTCCTTTCTATTTACAGTTTCCTTGTGTATACTACGATGTATCTTTTTATGCTTTTTAGAATGTATGCAATGGAAAACAGATGATGCAAATGTTTGCTTTCTTTTTGTGTTTCATGATGCTGATACATGATAATGTAGATATATTGTGATTTTGAATCTTAGCTTCTATGAGCAATTTGGATACCTCATGTTTGTTTTACAGAGTGATGAATATAACTAGTACGATGAATAGATTAATTTGCCCCATTCCTAACTCCACGCAACTAGTAAGATGCGAGGGCTCATCACCGAGATTCAAGAAGGGCGCAAGTTATGAAATGTGGTGAAACGATAGTGATGAAAGACAGACAAAGCTTTAGCGGAACCAAATTGGAAGCTACAAGCTTACTCTACCTGAATGACTTCATAGTTTAGAATGCACTTGCTTTGTGGTTTATCCAGACTTAGACCCGTAAATGGCCACATAGTAGACAAGATCTGGGTTTTTAGGATTTTAATTCTTTTGGGATTTTACACACCTGATTCATTTTTTTTTTACTCAAAGTTTCAGAGTTTGAATTGTTTGGTATGATCGTTTGTACTTATTTGTTAAGAAGACCCCCTACACTTTGCCCCATGCTACTAGTAAGAAGCGTAGGTTTATCACCGTGGGAAAGGTATAAGCGAGTAAGGGCATTTCCATCCTTTCCCAACCCTACGTCACTAGTAAGAGACGCAAGCTCATCACCGAAGGTTGGTGGGGCAAAGAAATGTGTAAAATTAAAATTTTTTGTTTAATCAATTGTTGACTTGTTTTCTTGAGTAAAATGTCAGTATGTGCTTATTTCCAAAGAGATATATATATATGGGATAGATGTGACACCATGAAGCTTCTAGAACAGACCATAGGCAAGACACCTATCCTAAGAAGAAATCAAAGCGAGAATAAACTTGCAGATCTTGGTATGGTTACCATTAAGACTTTGTCATGTTTGACTTTATTTGATAAAAGATTCTGAGATGATTCGATGATGTATGAAGATGGAGAGGTATGATTAAAGATCTTTATGCCAAAAACATCATGAGTTTGTAGTGAATTGCTGTGAGAATAGATTCCTTGATCACAATTTATGTAAGAAACAAGCGGAAAAAATGATCTTAATCTATATGAAAATGCAATGTAGATAATTATACAAGTAGTGCTAGTTGCTTATGCGTAGAACCGCTTGAGGTGCAGGGAATTGACTATTTCACCAAATTCCTCACCTTCTAGCGTACATAAGAGGTAAGCACCATTTCCATAGTCCTTCATGACTTGGTATGGGCCCAACCATTTGGGCCGGAATTTCCTTCCTTCGCCGGTCTTCTTGTCGATCCGGCTGTCTAGCCTTAGAACTAGATCACCTTTGTATATGTCACGTTTATAGACCTTCTTGTTATACTACCAGCACATTCGGTCAGCATAAGCTCTATGCCGTTGTTCAGCATCTAACCTAGTTTCATATAGGCTTTCTAGTTGGGAAAGATGTGCTTCTCTGTAAGCGTCTTCATCCAGAATCCCTTGTAGTGAAATGCGGAGACTGGGTATTTTGACCTCAAGCGGGAGAACTGCTTCTACCCCAAATACCAGTGAGAAAGGAGTTTCTGCCGTTGGTGTTCTTATTGAGGTTTGGTGGGCCCACAAGGCTGGATATAAGTTCAAATGCCAATCTCATTTGTTTTCTTTCACCGTTTTAAGGAGAATGGATTTCAGTGTCTTGTTTGTCGCTTCAGCCTGTCCGTTGGCCTGGGGATAATACAAGGAAGCCGTATGATGGCTTATCTTAAATTTATTGCATAGTTCGCGAACCTCTTCATTTTTAAAAGAAGTTCCATTATCGGAGATAATGATTTGCGGGATACCGTACCTGCAAATGATTTGGTTCAAAATGAACTTGGTGATTATAGAACCAGGTACAGTGGTAAGAGGCATAGCCTCTACCCATTTGGTAAAATATTCAGTGGCCGTGATTATGAAATTATGGCCATCTGTGGATGAGGGAGAGAATTTCCCTATTAAGTCTAGACCCCATGTAGAAAAGGGCCATGGAGTAGCGATTGGTTGTAGAGCTTGTGTTGGCATGTGGATCTCATGGGAGAATTCGTGGCACTTATGACACCTACGTACAAACTCTATCGCGTTGTGTTCTAGAGTGGGCCAGAAATAGCCCATTCGGTGTATTTTTTGAGCAGTGGCGTGGCCATCGAAGTGGCCTCCACATATTCCACTATGAGATTCATAGAGAATCTTTTTGGATTCTTCTGTGTCGACACATCTTAGGAGCATTCCATCGAATGCTTTTCGATAGAGCACCTGCTCTATAATGACGTATTTAGCTACGATTATGCGTAACCACCTTCTTTGTTGTGGTGTAACTCCTTCTGGGTACGTATGGTCCATGATATAATTAATGATATCAGTGTACCAAAGACATTCAGAGATAGAGGGTTGGGCTTCAATGTAGTATATGCACTCATCTGGAAAGTCTAAATCTACTAAATCACCTCCATCTAATGGGTTGTCAACTAACCAATCCATGATGATTTGTCCCTTAACTGATTTCTGATTTACAAACGTTAATTCGAATTCTCCCATTAAGGTTATAAAACATCCAGCCTTTTTAAACAATGACCCTTGTGTGAGGAAAGTCTGTAAATGGTCTGTTTTTACCATGACCCTCGTTTCTTGATTCAGCATATAATGTCTTAGGCATTTAGTAGCAAAGACTATGGTAAGGCATTCTCATTCTACCTATGTATAGCGTGTTTCATAGTCGAGCAGCGTTCGGCTGATGAAATAAATCACACGTTCTTTCTTGTTATCATCTTCTTTGGCCAACATACAGGCCAGCGAGACATTGGTAGCTCATGAATATAGAATTAACGGGTGATCTAGCTTAGGTGGCATTAGCGTAGGTGGTGATAAAAGGAAGCGCTTAACTGCATCAAAGGCTTCATTACAGTCTTTGGTCCAATCAATGCTATAGTCTTTCTTGAGTAAATTGTTGATTGGATGAACAACGAAGCTTAAGTCCGGGATGAATCTTCGGATTGCACCTAGCTTTCCGAGGAATGACCTGACTCCAGATTCATTTGAAGGTGGAACCATTTCGAGGACAGCCCAGATTTCGGTTGGGTCAACATCTATCCCTTGTGACGATATGATATAACCTAGGAGCTTCCCTCTCGTTACACCAAAGATGCATTTCTCTGGGTTTAGCGTGACTTTGTATTCTATTAGGCGTGAAAGAATGATGCGGAGTACTTTCGGATGGTCACAACACTTCTTGGCTTTAGCCAATAAGTCATCAACGTAAGATTCCATGATTTTATGGATTAGATCATGAAATAAATATGTCATAGCTCACTAGTATGTAGCACTGGCGTTCTTGAGACCAAATGGCATAACAGCGTAGCAATAGGTTCCCCAAGGAGTTATAAATGTGGTTTTAGCTTGATCTTGCTCAGATATTCTGATTTGATTGTATCCTGAGAATCCATCCATGAGAGACAAAAGCTCAAACCCAGCTGTTGCATCAACAATAACATCAATAGATGGCAACGGGAAGTCATCCTTAGGACATGCTTTGTTGATGTCTCGAAAATCTATGCAGATGCGTATCTTTCCATTCTTCTTGAGAATGGGAATGATGTTAGATACCCATTGGGAGTAGTCGATTGGCTTGATGAATCCTACCTGAAGGAGTTTTATTACCTCCTCCTTTACCATGAGAGCTACTTTGGGCTTCATGGGTCTTGATTTTTGTTTAATTGGCTTTGCATCTGATTTAGTGACGAGGTTGTGCACCACAATGTGGGGTGTGACTCCTGTCATCTCCTTATAATTAAATGCAAATGCCTTCTGATGTTCTTTGAGGATCTGAGTATGTATTTCTACTTCTTCTGGGGTTAACGAAGAACCTAGTTTCAATATTCTCAGTTCATCTTCTGTCCCAATGTTGACATCGATTGTTTCTTTGATCAAAGAGGCATTACCCTCTTCGAACTTAGGTGGTGCTGGAGGTAAATCCAAATCATCCCCATTTTCTACTGCGTATATGCTAGGTTCTATTTGTGAGGGGAGATCCATCATGGGATTTCCGAAGTGGGAAGATGAGTGTGGTATTAGGGATAAATCTAGCATATGATAGGAGAGATGTAGTGCTGCATAGGCGTTTAAATAATCCAAAGTAGCCACATCACTATCAATACGGTCTAGGATGGTAGATTCACTTCCACTTGAAAGAGGATTTGTCATTATTTTTATCAATGGTTCATCACGAATGGACACCGTGAACTGGGTATCTTCTAACTCATTGCTTGGAGTAAAACGTGATGCTGAAGTTGCTATTGAATTGGCGAGAAGATTTTTCTCTCGCGGGATTGCTTCAATGGATATGAAGTTAAACGCCTTGCTTAAATCTAATACGGCTTCTTTGTAAAGCTGCAAGTGTTTGGCTTTGGTTTCGTATACTTCGGAAACCTGGTTTGTCACTAATTGCGAGTCTCCTAAGACTCTGATGTTGTCAACACCAATTCTTTTGGCTAAGGTGAGGCCAAAGAGGAGGGCTTTGTACTCAGTGCCATTGTTTGTGCATTGAAAGTTTAACTTAAAGGTGAATGGGAGGACTTTCTCCTCAGGTGAAGTAAGAATTATACCTGCCCCCACTCCATAACGGCATTTAGCTCCGTCGAAATGGAGAGTCCAATACTTAGTCGGGAGTATAGATGTTGGGGCATCTGCTGCGTTTGCGCACTCTACTTCTACCATACAGAGGTCCTCTGCTGGAAGGGAACCAACACCTAGGGAATATCCTATGCCTACTGAATCAAATGGTAAGAACATTGGTAAATCTTGTTCTATTAACTCAATGATTTTTGTAGTAGTCCCTAATGATACCATTTCTTTAGCTTTATCTTTGGGGGTTGGGGTTGTTTTGGCTATGCTGATAGTTTCAAGATCCGTTGTAGGTACCAACTTCTCCTCTGGTTTTGGGTCAGTGGGTTTATTAAGTTGGTTTGTTGGAAGTTCAAATTCTGAGTGCACACCTGGTCTTTTCTTTAAATCAGCTAGGTGCAAATCGAAAGGTTTTGGTTAACCTTTGGCAACAAATACCTTTCCTAGATGCAAGAATATTACTTCTTGGAATAACGTAGAAGGGATTGCCTTCATTCGGTGTATCCATGGTCAGCCGAGTATCATATTATAATTAGTTTCCCGATCTATAATATAAAACTCAGTCAGGATTGTTTTGGGTCCTAAGGTGACCGGGAGTATTATAGTTCCTATCGAAGTGGCTTTAAGGCTATCATAGCCTCTCAATGTATTTCGAGTGGTGGAACAGTTTGTTTCCCCATATCCTAGTTTTTGGAGGAAAGAGAAAGGGACTATGTTAACTGCGGCCCCATCGTCAACCATTGCCCATTTTACATAGTTATTATAAACCCATACTTGTAAGTGTAAGGCTGGATCACCTTGGCGTGCGATCTCAGCATCTGTGGGCATTTTACTTATTTCAAATATGAATTCGACATCCTTGTCTGGCTGCCCCGGAGGGTGGATATCAAAATCTACGTGATTTACTTGTGTTTCAGGAGGTGGAGTGATGTTAATTAGATGACCTAGACCTAATGCTTCTAAAAGAGCAGCTCTGTGAGGAGGAGAGTTCTTTAGTAAATCCAAAAATGAAATGTGCGAGAAGGTCTTTGTTAGGTCACTAATTAAATCATAGGCACCTACGGGTTTTTCTACTATTTGTTGACTCTTATCTGTTTCTGGCAGATGACTTGGGCTTGGTTGAGAGAAATATTCTCATGTTCTTGTTATAGCTTCGATAGGTAGTTCAGCGTCTAATTCTACCAAACTGACTATCTTGGGTCTCGATTGACTTCCTAACTGTGGCGCAACTGATGGATTTAGTGAAGTTGAGGCTTCATGATCATTGTTTCCTATCATTGCACTTTTGTTTGTTCCAGTTGGATTCAGCCTATTGCTATCATGATTTGGGAGTGGATCGTTAAAGATCTTGAGAGGAGCATTCTGAGGGGAAACTGTCCCTGTGAGCATATTTGGTGGTGATGACACGGGATCTGCCAAAAACAAATCTGTGAAGAACTGTCTTTGTTCTTCTGGTAAACGTTGCATGAATTTATTGTAGTCACAACACGTTCTAGTATCATGACCCCAAATTTTGTGGAAACCACAATAAGAATTGGGGTTGTAATTCCTGTTTTGTTGATTTGGTGTATATTGTGGCCTGAAATTCTGATCAAACTGTTGCCTATTAGGATTAAAATTTTGCATTTGTTGTTTCTGGCTTTGGTTTTGATAACCAAATGAGTTTTGGCTTGGCCCTTGTATAGGATTTTTCCATTGTTGTTGTTGTTGTGGATGGTTAAAATCCACTGTATTGATTGTCGGGGTAAAGTTGTTGTTTCGTTGGTTGTTTGTTTGTGATGGAGTATTGACAACATTTACCTTCTTGGGCTGGTCGGTTACTCCATCCGTTGTTACACCCCAATTTTTATTAAGGATTTTGGGTCCTTGGTTGACATTTGTGGTAGTGGGATAATTTGTAGTGTTCTGATTGGGGGTGATTAACCTCCCGTTTGCTCCATATGTTTTATGACCACTATCTATCGCTGCTTGGTCTATTCGAAGAGCGCTCTCAAGTACTTCATCGTAAGTTCTTAGTGGGAACTTCTGGACTTCTTCCTTCACCTCTTTGCTGAGAGAATGAAGGAATAAATCGCATAGTTCCATCTGATCCATGTTTGGAGCACTTGCTGAAGAATAAAGAACTGTACGCCACCTCTGGATGAAATGGGCGACAGATTCGTTGTGTTCTTGTTTGATGTGCAAGAATTCCCTGATTCCTATTCTCAACAGTTTGTTCATGTCGAATGCCTTAATGAATTCTGATATGAGCTATTTAAATGAATGGATGGAGGCTTCAGGTACTCTATATTACTAGTCGAAGAGCAATGCCTTCCAAGGTTTTGGGGAATATTTTAGCAACAACCCCATCCCAAGGGAGTAATTCACGTATGGCTGTAGCGTAAGCTTTGATATGCGCATTTGGATCTCCCTCACCTTTGTACTTGGGTAAATCAGGAAGAGGTCTTGGAAGCATGACACTTCGTATGGTGAAGTCTAAGGGTTCCTTCAGATATTCTGAATAAGTCCCTATCGCATAGTTTTCGACCATTGATGGTGGTTGTTGAGGGAGTGGTGGTGGGATGGGTTGTTGATATGGCACAGCGTATGCATTGGCAGGGGCATAGGGAAGTCCCTGTGTTTGAGCAAAAGGGGTAGGAGAGGAGAACATATCTCCCTTTGGTGATTTGGAGTACATGTTTAAGTATGACGGGATATTGTCTAGTAATGGGTTGTTTGATACTAGACTGGGAGGAAAGGTGTTAGAGATGATAGGCCTTGCTGGCATTTGTTGTGGATATTGAGGAGGCATGCCTAACGTGCCTACTCCTGTGAGGAGATCTACTTGGCCAGAGTGATATGGAGGATTGGAACTTCCTGCTTGCATGAACTGAGGATTTTGACTTGCTTGAGCAAGTTCTAACCCTCTCACTTTTTCTACTAACGTTGAAATGACTTCATTTGGTGAAGTCACAGTGCTTTTCCTGAGCGGCATTTGTTGTATACCCTGGTGTTGTATAGGCATGTGATATCCTGCTATAAACTGATCGTTATCTTGCCAAGTTTCTCTGAGAGTATTTCCTATATGCAGTGGCATAGAGGTATTTTCTTGGAAAGAGATCTCGGGTTGTATTTGTAAACCTCCTATAGGCGGGTACATGCCCCGAGAATGTTGTTCACTCCTAGGATAACGTATTGACTGTTCATCATCTAAGACCAGGTATGGGTCAGATTGCCTACTAATTTGTGGTCTAAGTAGCATCTGAGGAGACGAACCAGATTCTCTGGTAAACGTCATATTATTCGAACCTGAAGGCTCTGTTTATTGTGTTCGAGGGGGTTGATCTAACTCCCCTGTTTGGAAAGACGAATTATATCTGATTCTTGGGGTTTGTGTTGACAACTGATTAGTTGAATAGTTGTCGCCCCATACTGAGAGCGAGGGTGATGATTGCCTATTTTGTTGGGCGTAGTATGCCTCAAGACCCAAGAGGGGTCTGCCATATGCATCGAATCCCGACATATTCGGGGGGTATATGAATACCCATAGAATAATGGGAAGGAGCAAAGGTGATTTATGAAAGGACACATGATATTATGACTCTGAACGAGAAAGTAGGAAGTTTACGTCAGCTTCACTAATTTTGTTTGTTTCACGTCGGGTTCACCAATTTTGTACGCTGGAAAAGTGACAAGTGAGCATGGGAATCTACAGGTAACTCTTCCGCGTACCCGACCTCCCGAGGTCGTGCCGAGACAGCCGGTGGGGATGGAATATGCATGGGATGCAGAAAAACTAGTTAGGTAGTCTAATGTCTTTGACACGCACTAATGGAATTTGTGAATCTAAGGCAAAGAAAGCCCTTCTAACTTGGACTGGTGTAATAGATCGATTGGCAAGTATGACTGCTCGAAGGCTCCAATCAATATCAATCTCTCGCGTGATTTGATCTATGGGTTGTGGAATACGTGGGAAATGACCTGGGATAGTTTCATGTATGTCTCCAGATAAGGTCATATGGTGGATGGTGGAAACAATTGACTCTACGGACGATTCTCTGGCCTAGTCCAGAATTCTCTAGCTTCGTTAGCCGCTATATCTAGTAAGGACAATTGTTCGATGATGATGGGTGGAAGTGGAGTGGATTGGAATACTAGTGTGCATAGGCCAGTGTTTATATCTGATTGACTTTTGGATTCGCTAGGCTGTGGGACTTGTGGGTCACAACCATAGACTCTTGGTTGTTTTGGTCCTGTTATGGTCATATACGAAATCAAGTCCTAATTCCTAGTATCTAGTAATCATATGCTTTCTTAGCTTCTATGTTTAGGACCAACAACTGCGTGATTTTCTCAGAATATTTGACAGGCGTTCGTGTAACCTGGATCCTTAAACTAGTATCTATATCTGTGAGAGTGTCTCCTGCACCTGGCTGTGGGACCAAAGGATCACAACCAAAGGTTTGTTCTCTTTCGAACCCTTCTATAGTCATGTGAATATTTGTCTAGGGTAATCTGTAATTCGGTTGATTTGACCAAAACATGTATGCTTGGTCATCTTCTATATTTAACCCTCTCAACTGAGAACTGATCAATTGTAAATCTGTTGTTGTTTGGAATACTTGTATTCTGAGGTTTTGGTCTATGTCAACTATTACTGTGACGAGGTTTGGTTGAGGCACGATTGGCTCAAATATGTATTCCCTGGGCTCCTGAGGTCCCGTGATTGTCATACAAAATAAAATGTAAATCTAACTGTAACAAAGCAAATTCTAACTACGTGGAATAAATCTAAAACATATATAACCTCTATTTTTCTGAGAAACCTTTTAAGAGTTTAAGGAAAGCAGCTATTTTAAACGTATCTAGAAATAACAACTAAATAACAATTTAAAACAAACAAGATAACCGAGTGTAGTTATTTGTCTGTGCGATTTGTAGATTTATTCTAAATAATGCAATAACTTTCCTAATCTACTTGCAAGATTCTCGATCCTACCTCAGAAGTGAGGAGTGAATCATAGTTTCTCAGAAACTATCAATCCTCACAGCTTCCCTAGCAATATCGAGAATAGAAATTTTACCGAAATAAAGCAATTAACTATTCTATTTGATATGATTCTAACTAGAACTTTGAAAGCTAGAACCTGGATTCCACAGAAAAGTGGCGAATCCGATGATGTGTGTGATCTTGTCCCCTCAGTGTGACCTCCTCGTTCTTTCATATTCACGTGGATCCAGAAAAGTGTGTAATGCTAGCATCGACAGGAATAGATATTGGGACAAGGACAGCTCAAAATACAGACTAAAAAAAATGTGAGTAGGAGAGGGATAGCACAAGAGCACAGAGCTTGGCTTATGCAATTCCTAGAGGGATTTTATTGCGAGTCATGCAACATAAAGTGACCAGAACCTGAAACTATCCTGTTTGAAGAGCAAAACCTACAACTTTAATGGCTTCCTAAGCTATTCTACTCCAATGGAATGGATAAAACAACAACACTGCTTGCACAAGCTGGATATGTGGCTTACCAACAGCTTGACAATGCTAAATAAGCATGCAAAGAATTAAAACTATGGCTCTAAACAGAACAAAAGACTGAACTATGAAAATGAGAGCTTGAAAGTGAATGAGGGGCAGACCTAGCAGACATCACTTGCACAAGGTGGATATGTGGCTTACCAACAGCTGCATAATACTAACTAAGCCTGCAAATGAACTGAAACTATGGCCTCTAAGAAAAATGATAAAATGAACTATGGAAAATGAGAGGATGAGAGAAAAAGATCATACCATTTGTTTGTGCACAAACCATTTATTTATAGCTTTCATTCACCCAAAGATCAAAACCAAACTGAACTCTAAAAACCATAAACAATGGCCAAACACTATTCCAGGGGACCAAAAACATAAATGCATGCCCAAGTCGGCAAGGAAAGCTGGTGAAACATTGATATTTTACGTGAGTCACGTCAAAGCACTTTCTTGAAAATGCGTGCAGGACTGCCAGTCTGAGCAGGGCGGCGGTTACAAGACCGCCGCCCAGAACAGGGTGGCGGTTTCATAACTGAAAGGCAAAAGGCCAAGAAAAGAGGAAAAAAGGGGAAGACAAAGGACGCGGGGGCTAAGCTGGGCATGCGGGATGTTAACACATACTCCGAGGGCTTTTTCGGATCCCGAACACCTTACGAGGAGACCTTTATCATCATTGGGGCACTTGTCACGTTGTTCTGGCAGTACAGTACCTTACAATTTTGGGTACGTACAGGGACCTAACTAGTGGACCTTTAACTTCCCAAGGTGGTACAATAACTTTGAATCATACAGCAACACCATCTTCCCAACCTCAAATTTCTTGTTCCTAATGTGGCGATCATGTCATGCCTTCTTTTCTGATTTTTCAGTTGTCTAGATCTACCTAGCTAGTGAACGTCTTTCATCCAACTTCATTAATTAATCAATTATATCTTCCAGTGTGTGTTCATCATCTAACCCTCCTGCATGCATTATACGCAATGAAGGTAACATAAACTCAACTGGTACGAAATCCTCTGCTCCAAACACCAACTGAAATGGTGTGGCCTTATTTAACATTTTGTAGGTTATTTTGTATGCCCAAATAATAGCTGATACTTTATCATCCCAATCCTTCCTACCAACATCTTTTATTTTAGTCAATGTGTGAATAAGTATTTTGTTAAACACCTCAGCAGTTCCATTTTCTTGATGGTGATAGGAAGTAGTCTTGTAATGGGCCACCATGAATTCTGATAATAGAATCTTGACCATTTCATTGAGAAAGTGCATACCTCTATCACTTATCAAGTTCAATGGGCATCCATACCTGATGATTATGTTCTCCCATAAAAATCTAGCAGTTGTAGCTATGGTACAATCCTTAGTGGGTGCTGCCTCTGCCCACCTTGTCAAATAATTAGTGCAAGTAATGATATAGCACGAACCAGTCCTTTGCATTGCTGGTGAGATTGGTCCAACAAAGTCAATAGCCCATTTATCAAACAGTTCTACACTTGGTATTAGTTGTAAGGGCATTTCATCCCTCTTTCTAGGTTTTCCAAGGCATTAGAAATGGTCACAAGCCTTGTAAAACTCTATGCAATCTTGATAAATGGTCTCCAACCAAATCCATGTGAGTAGAATATTCCCTGTAGTTGCATTTCCCATATAGTGTCCTCCTACAATCCCACCATTTTCTTCTTCTATTAAATAGCAACGCACTCATGTTCTAGCACACATTGGCTCAGAACCTCATCATGGCCCATTTTATATAGGTCTCGATTAATTAACATGTAGGGTGCGGCACGTATAGCTAACTTATTTCTCTCTAAGGCCTTCATCCCTTCTGGCACCACACCTTCCTTTAGAAATATTACAATTTCTTCCAAATCTGAGGTCACACACTACAACCTAAACAGTTGTACATATGGCATAGTCTTTTCAGTGCTCTACACATCCTCCCTTGAATAAATTCTTAATAAATGATCAAGTCCATAATTACTCTTTTTAGGCTTCACAACTTCCGTGAACTCAAACTCTTGAAATAATAGCACCCAACAACATATGCACCATTGTAGGATGGGATTTTTCACCAAGTACTTTAATGCCATGTGTTCAGTGTAAAATATAAAGGGGGTTGCTAGCAGATACTATCTAAACTTTTGAAGCACATAGATCATTAACAATGCTTCACGCTCAGTCGTAGTGTAATTCTATTCTACTGGTGTCAACTTCCTACTTGCAAAGCATAGGGGTGATCAACAATTCCCTCACCAGGATGTGCAAGCACTATCCCAATGTTTGTTCCAGAGGCATCCACATGAACATGGAATGGATTATCCCAAGAGGGAAAATGTAATATAGGTGCGGTGACAAGCCTATCCTTCAATGTGTCAAATTCCTTCTACTGTGCCTCTCCCTATTGAAAGGAACTTTTATGTCTGAGAAACACTTCTGAAGGCACAACAATATTGGCATACCCCTTAATGAATTTCCTATAATAATCTGTATGCCCAAGAAATCCGTGCACTGAACTTTGGCTAGTAGGCTCCCCCAAACCCACAATAACTACAACCTTAGCAAGATCTACTAGCAACCCCTCCTTATATATGATATGCCCCAATAATGTTCCAAAGGGGGTAGTAAAGACACACTTCTTAATGTTGACAGATATCCTCAACTACCAAAACCTTTCAAACATCAACCTTAGATTATCATAATGGTCTTTTACTAGACCATACACCATCCAATCATCCAGATAATCCTAAAGACATTTATGGATGAATTCCTAGAATGTATGTACCACTATGCGCGAGGAAATAGCAGGAACATTCTTCAACCCAAAGGGCATGACCGTGTATTTAAAACTTTCCCATTCATTGGCAAAATTTGTCTTCACCTAGTCTTCCTTTGCAGTCTAGACTTGGTGGTACCCCAAAAATCCATCCGTAAAGGAATAGATTTCACACCCAGTGACTACCTCTAAAATTTCTTTAGTGAAGGGGGTTGGAAAAGGATCGATGACACAAACTACATTCAGCTCCCTATAATCCACACAGATCCTAATCCTCCCATCCTTCTTGATGCTGATTACCATTGGACTTATCCACTCTAAATCCTCCATAGCCTCTATAAAACCTGACACTATCATCTTATCTATTTTCTCCTTGACCTTCACGCGCAAGTTAGGATTCATTCGGTATGGTCTCTTCCGGACCCGGCATGCACCTTCCTTCAACTTAATTTTCATTTCCCCCAAGGAATGGTGAATTCCTTTGAGTTCATAATACCTACATGGGAATAAATCCTCAAATTCATGTAAAAGATCAATGATCTTAGAGACTTCCTTCTCCAACCAATAATCTCTAATGATAGCTTCCTTGGGTTCCACCACTAACCCAATATTAACCTTTTTTATCTTTAAAGGATCATGATATGTATGCATTCTTTCATCAGCACTATCGTCCACTTCATACGAGCCTAAAGAATGGTTAACCTCTAAATTTTTTATCTCTTCACCATATATGATATAGACCGTCTTGTCTTTTTATTTCCTTATGCATGCATGCTCAAACTGTATCTCTTTTATGTCTTCTTCCTCAAAGCGCACCTCTAGGCCATATATACCTAGCAACTCTAGTAGCCTATCTTCTTCCATGGCACTATCCCCCATCATAAGGCACTTTATCTCTTGCAATTCCATATCCACCGATGGTTTGGTGCTTCAATACTCAAATACTTGGATGAGATTAGTTTCTAGTTCTTGCCAATTCCTTGTTTGGTGGCATGTCTCAGAGTGGATGTACCATGCATGCACGTAACCCTGTAGTGTAGAATACAATTTGTGTACCTAGAGGGATGGTGGAAAAGCTTCTGCACCTCCTCTCTAGACCCTCTCACATGCTTGTATGTGGAAAGAGGTGGTATCCTTACCATGGTAGTCCTTGATGGTGGTGAGCGTGTTGCTTCTAGAGAAACAAATAGAGAAGGTAACTCTCAATTCACACCATTTCAAGAGATTATCCTGATGTGTTTCCCACTAGTGCATAGTAGTTTCTAGTAGGACGTAACTTAACATCCCCCTTCCTTTATTTTCCTCCTTCCACTAAGCTTCCATCTTCTACAAAAATACCTTAGGGGAGGCTCCTCCTGAGTACTTAGGTAGCTCCTTTCCTCTTAGTCACCGTACTGTGCACAAATTTGTTACCTTTATCACTAATCATCTTAAATGCCATCCAATTAACTCATAGGTACCATGTGCCCAATTATCACATGCTATACTAGTGGTGTCACTTACCGATTGAGCATCCTCGAACTGGATAATTTCATCGGTAGGATGGATTATCTCTGGATCCTTGATTGAGCACACATATATTCTATCTAGGACCTCTTCTCCCAAAGGTTCAGTATAGGGTGTTGACTTCCCATCATCCAGGGGTATGATGACCCGTTCCTCTTAATTTTCAAAGCTTATGTACCCCTTCTGGAACCAAATATCTACATTGTTCTTATAACACCATGGGTGCCCAAGTAGTGCTAGGAAATTTTCTACCTCGGTGAATGCCAAGACTTTGAAGTCCCTAGTAAACTTAGCTCCCTGAATAGTGATAGATGCATCCTTTAAGACACCGATGGGTACTGCCTTCATTTTTTTCATATACAACACATTCAAAGATGGTTGTAATGTAGGCCTTCCCATTTGATGCCATGCATTCAAGGTGCAAACATTGACCTCCATGCCTTTATCAATGAGGATATTACTAAGCAGCCATCCATCTATGACTACATTTAACGTGATCTACCTATCATATTCAAGGCTATGAGGGGGAAGTTTTGCATGCAAGACCTACCTCTAATGCTCTTCTCTGATGCATGGTACCTTCTCTCTCAACCATGCTCCTAGCAAGGGAATAATATTCTCTTGCCTTAGCATTTTACATACTTCTTTGACCTCATCTAGGTCATCTCTTGGGGCCTCAACCTTCCATATTTGATCCTCCTTCATGGACTGCTCCTTTGGACACTATATTTCTCCTTGTAAACTCTGAATGATGTCCATGGTATCTTAATATAACTCCTTGTGATGTATAGGTTATGGGTACTTCCCATGTACCACTTCTTCCCTTGAAACTAGGTTCTTCTGCCTTGGTATTTTCTTTGCACGCGCAGCCTCTACTCTTGTTGTTACCATAACAGATTCCAAACCCACATCACATGTCACCTGTGGCATCCATTATGTGTCTATCTTCTTAATTCTTACCATTATAGTGCCCTTTTCTTTCCAGTGTTGCTGATTCATGTTGTTAAACAACTCAGAGCACTCCTCATACGTGTGCTTCTTCCTGCACCACGAGCACTCCAATAGATCTAGCAAATCTCATTTTTAATGCTTTGTAGACCCAAAATTAAAACAAGTTCCACGTGGGAACTCACTTCGTCCTCCTATGTGAAATCCCCTTCGCAGTGCACCTCCATCTGTGCACTCCTCATAATGGTGATCATCACCTTTAGAACTACGAGTAATGTTGGTCTAGCGCACCCCATGATCAATGGCCTCATGGATCTGATTAATAAGCCTAAAATCCTCAGTATCATGGGTCATAGAGGTGTAGATATTCTAGTAGCAAGACACATTCTTCTAAATTATGTGTTGTAACAAGGGACATCTACTTAGATCATAGTCCCCATGACAAATTTCACAGTCTAATGTTATGACATGTACTATACTCTGGGGGAAACTATCCTTGACATGCCCCTCCGCTTCACAATCTATACACCATGTACCACTATGAGTCTCATGGGCTGAGTTCACAGATAACGTCTCCAGTTGCTTAGCCATAGCAGTAATTTGAGCCTCTAGGAATGGGCTATCACTAGTATCAACACTTCCAACAGCCTCAGTGTGCAGAGTAACTTCTAACACCTCGTGTGGGTCTATGAAAGTTTTATGAGATAAATCTCTTCTAAATGGAGTTATCAACCCCTAAAAAACCATTGAGCATGTTGTGAAGGGTGAATGTCATATAAAAATTTTGATAGGAGGGACTTGAACCATGCATCATACTCCCGCACACTCTCTGTCATTCCCTATTGAATCTCGTTCAGGGTGCTGATGCTCTTTTGTTCAAACTCAAGGATGTGGAATTCTAGTAAGAAGGTTTTCTTTAAAGTAATATAATCCACCACCATTTGATGAGGGTCATATTTACTATACTAGCTATACGCTTCCATTGCAACGTCGTTACAAACTAACTAGCCTTCTACTCTGGGTTGTAATCCCCTTTGCGCGCCATAGTAGCTCACACTTGTGAACATGTTCTGCAACATCTTTAATGCCTCTATAATATGGAAAATGTAAAGACATCTCAAAGAATAATTGAGGGGGTGGTTGGGGCCCTTGTCCTCCTGAGCCAGAGCCTTGGTTCCCTCCAGTGTTTCCTCTGCTGTCAGATCCACTAGATCCACTAAGTCCTATGCCTCTTAAGCCACCAGATCCACTAGGTCTTATTCCTCTTGAGCCACTAGATCCACCCAGTCTTGTAGTGGTCATGCCAAGGGTCCCTAAGGTTCCATTACAATGTGCACTGACGGTCTTTGATAATGACCCACTACCACTAGTGTACCCCGCGCCACTCCCAGATGTGAGACCAAAGGCTTTTTTACTTGCTCCTTGTCTAAAAATTCATTTGAACACTAGAATATGCGTAGCCATAGAAGTGGGAAATAAAAAATTGTATCTCCTGGGAATAGATCTGTCACTTCCACTGATACAAACTAGGTCAACAACACTCCTTTCTTGATCTAGAAAACCAAGCGCCAGGATTTGGTCACTAGGTGGATTCAAATATGTGACAACGAATCTTCTCTCTCCACGTGATGAAATCTCATTAGAAGCCGAAGGGGTCTCTCTTATGTGCTTGCCAAGATGGGGTAGCACATATTTTTCAGGTTCCACGTCCTGCATGTGAACCTCAACTCCTTCCCGTAACTTTTACATCCATAGATCCATCACACTTACAACCTCGCGTTGTCTAGAAATCTCCCTTTCATGTGCTTCACTATACTTGATCTGTATCTCCTCCCTTTATTTCTCTATCATACTATCTATCATCTTCCTCCACCCTAGCTTCCTCACCTAGTGCTTGGAATGGTTTAGCCAGCCATTGGAAATGCCTCTTAACTCATGCTCACAATCAAGATCTTCATTGCCAAATGAATAGCATGTAGAAATGATCCTCTTGGCTCCCTCAGGAACTCAAACTCAGCAACTTCCATATAAGAATACATGGAAATAGTGTATTCCAGAGTGTAGCTAGCTAGAACACCTTTCCATAAATGATCCATAGCACGAGTCCACATCAGATCTACATTTTTTAACCTCTGGTATTCTTCTTGGGTCCATGCACATGATCTATAATACTAGCTTGATCTAGACACATATGCTGAGAGCCATTCATACAGTTCTACTGGGAAGGAACGAAAAAAAATTTCATACAAATCATGGTATAGGTTCTCTTCTACCCATCTACGTGCATCAAACTCAAATCCAGTGTTGAATCTCTAAGAAAATTCATCCTTCATGCTCTTGAACCATGATTCAACACTTTCCAAAGTTAAACACTTTGTCATCACTCATTACATAGATCATGATGTATGTCATGTCCCACTACAACTTTGAAAAGAGGTCCCAACAATGGAACCAAGATGTAGTCATTTTTACACCCATCAAAGAACAAGGAAACCCCATGCACGTTGGCCTATCACCCAATGGGCACTGGGCGCTCACTTGAGGCATGCGTGGGTGGTGAGTCTCTCCTTTATGTGAGTTTAGTGGGAAACATCGTCTATGATCCAAGTTTAAAATATTTGAGAGGAAATAAGACATACAAGCACCATAGAGTTCAGAATGGCTTCTAGATCCTTGCAGTCATTCCAGACATAAAATTACTTAACAGATTGTAGAACTTACACCAAACAAAGGAATTTGTACAAGCATTCATACTTAGTTCATAAACATAAATGAAAAAGAGCTACAAAGAAGGATGTATGTATCAGAACCATTAATGGTAATATTCACATAAACTGGTAACCTCATTACATTCATTAGGCCCATTACAGAATGTCACAGAAAGGTAGACCATAATCATGCATTATAACTAGATTCATATAGCTAGGCTCTCAAAAGAAAATTTATAACCCCCAGACCCTTGATACATCCTTTCCTACACTTATTTACCCAAGCTATCAAAGTCCTTGTAGTATTTCTACAGAGCTCTGCCCTCTATCCACTTTTTTTCTTTCTTCTCCTCTTATTTCCTCCTTTACTTTTGTAGGTGCATGTATATATAGCCTTCCTGAACTACCAACTCATTCTTCTGTGACCTCAGATCTATCACCAAGTGTCTGAATGTGGTCCTCTATGGGCGCATGCTCCTCTAGGCCTGCTCTCACCACTCCTTGACATGATGTCCCTCTAGAATCTTCTACCGTAGAGTATATTCCTTCCAAGCCACCCTGCTACTAGGCTGACACCTTATCCACTCAGGTCACGTTTTTCTCACATCCTACCCGATAGGTCAAAAATGGATAATTCTTAGATACTGCTCCCTGAGCGTGCATCTCGGATTCTACCAAAACCCTACTTGAACCCTTCCCTGTGCACCTTATCTTACACACTTTTTTCAACCTTGTGTTCCTATGCACCCTTTTTGGACTTAGTTGATATTTCAGGGGCCCAACAAGGGTGTACATTTGCATAGTCATTATTTACTTCATCATTCATTATTTATAGAGATAAGGTATGAGAACCAATTACCGGGGGTGGAAATTACATTAGTATGGGGTAATTTTGGCCTGGTAAAATTTTACCTATTTATTAAAGTGCATATGATAGTGGCATAGAGGAAGAGGGAACATTGATAGGTGCGAAAGGTTGAAAATTTTGCACCTGAGGTTTTGCACTTGAGAAGGACAAAGTATGGCACTTAACCATTTTGACATACATGGGATAAAAATAGGTTAGAGTGTAGAGCATGCAAGGATAAGAACAAGAAGACTTCTTAGCAAAGGAAAAGATATTATTGGAGCAAGTGGGAGATCAAGAGACATGCAATGGTAGATCTAATAATTGGATTGGATATGGAGTTAAATATAGATGATCTATTATTAGGCGAAGCTTGCATGATTCTTTAGTTATCTTTATAAACAATGCATGGATATTTTGAGCATGTGGCCTATTTTGAGAGTGCATGAATGGTGAAGGGAAGTTCCCCACACCTCTATATATATTCATTTACATTGTTTTGAGAGACTGATGACTATATATAGTAGAGTTATGTTACTAGTATGATTTTGCGTGCATGACCTTATGAAATATTGGTAATGTATTCACCTACTAGTTTTTCAAGAATTAATATAATGGGTCATTATGGATAGATATCAATTTTTATGTCTTTATTCATGTTCATTATATGGTGAATCCGGTATTAATCCTTATGTGATCTATATGTTTTCCGTATTACGTGTGTTTCCAAATTGAGATATGATAATTATGGTGAGATGTGGACTTTGATTGTGGTTATTATGAACATGCATGCTAGTACCTTGGGAAGATAATAATAAAGAGGGACCTAGTAACTTTCCATTCTTTGGGTGAGTGTTCAAATTTATCTTGATGAAGTTTTAGTGCACCTAGGGTTTTAAGTGGGAAAATAAGGCTACAAGTTCCATATTTGACCATCTTTCTGATTAATCTATTAGTATTAATGTCAATCAATCCATTAGTAAATCAATTCAAGATTTTTAGTCTTTATTTCATGATAACATTCAGGAAATGGAATCCATATGTTAGTGTAAATTCCGAGCTTGCTTAATGTGCTCCAATTTTTCCATGTCTTATTTTCCTCAAAAAAAATTTATTACTTGAAGTCAGTGGTCTAAAATTCGATCTCTCTAGTTAGATACCTTCAAAATTCCCGTGATATTATTGTTTTTTCCCTATTTTGAAACAACAATCCAAGTTTCCCTCTTTTTGTGCCCTAGTTTTTCCAAATGGTCGGGTTGTGTCATTTTTCCTTTGTCAAATCGTGCAAAAACTCAAAATTGATCGAATCCCAAATATATGAAATTAATTTCCCAATCCCAGGGTCGAAAGCAATGTCAAGAAATGATTCATTTGGTCTAAAATTAAAAAAAATCTACCTCCCTTGTCAAAAATTTCAATTTCTAGGGCATCCTGTGAATTTTTTACGTTTTAACAGTTATACGGGTGTCATTTGCCCATCAAATCATCATCGCAACATCTAGGGCAACGTGGTAGGTTCCTATTGGCCGGGGTTGGTCAGGAAATAATTCTAACTTATCGTTTTAGGAATTTTTTGAAAAATGGCACATTTTGACCCATGGCTCTGCTTTCTGCAAAGAGTGCCTACGTGACATGTCATGATTGGACAGAGGATTAGCGGGTTGTCCTTAAGCAATTTGAATTTTACTTTGAAAAATTTTTAGAGAAAATTTGTGGCCTAAAAGCCCTCGTCTAAACATAGATGGACACGTGTCCAGGAGAAGTCAACATGAGGGGGCAGAAATTTTGGTGCATTTGAAGTTTTTAACTTCAAAATTTTAAAGTTAAAATTTGAGCCGAAGCTCCACAATGAATCATGAAGCAACACATGTCTAAGAAAGGAAAATGGGGTAGTGGGCTTCATGATGACTTTGAATTTTTTTAACTTCAAATGGTAAAAAAGCAAGGTTTGGCCCAAAGACCCGCACCGAATAGGGAGAAGACGCGTATCCAAAATTGTAAAAGGTGGAGGAAAGGGCCTAGGGAAATTCTATAGCTTTTGACCTTTGTTGTTTAAAGGGTAAAAATAAAAAATTAGCTTTGTGGCCCATCCATGATAGACACATGGCACTTTCTAAGGAGTCAAAGGGAGGGTGCGGGCCCACGGTGAGTTTTAATTTTTTCAAATTTTGCAGGGAGTTTAAAAGGTAGAATTGAAAGCTTGGACCCGTAGTGAATAGGAGAGCACCACATGGCGAGGAAGTGATCAGATGCTTCGGCCCATGGAGGTTTTGTGGAAAAAATTCCTTTTTCCAAAAAGTGGAAAAATTCAAAAAATTGGTCTGTGAATTCAATGGGACCCACCTTTGGACACGTGGTGGGCCCGAAAGACAAGTGGACAAAAGTGGTAAAGTTTTCCAAAATTTCAAAATCTTGTAAAAGTTTTTTTTAAGGAAGGGACTTGATCCAATGGTATTTTGACAAGTATGCCACCTTCTTCAAAGGTTAAAAAGGTAATTTTGGGCTTATGTTTGGGATCTCATCTACCACGTGGAGGGATGGTATTTAAAGTTATTCAAAATTGATGGCAACTGTGCATTCTTCCTTCTTGCCACCATTGGAGCTCCATAGAGCTTGGAATCATCATTTTTCCATCAAATCACATCAAATTTTATATGATTCTGCATCGTCTTGGCCTTCTGAGTGCATTGGCATCATTTTTATGACTCAATTCCTTGATCTATGGTGTTTTTGATGAAATTTCTAGTTGGGCCCAATAAAAAAATGTGAAAAGTAAAATTCAAAGGTTGCAGAGGTGAAATGATGAGGTAAAAATGTGAAAAATGATTAGTAAGAGATGCTTGCATTCCTAAATGATAAAAACGTGACCCTAGGATGGATAAGGATCTGAATTTGTGTAATAGTTTAAACTTTTTATACATCCCTAGCAAACTGCAAGCTATTTTCTAGTTTGATGTCATTATCATGCAATCATGAAGTTTTTGTAGCAAATTTTGATCCCATAAGCATATTATTTTCTTGAGAAGCAAGACTCCAAGCTGGCATAGAATATATATCATATTTTTGGAGAATTTGAGGGGGGGGGAGAAATAATTTAGAATTTCATGGGAAAGTTGGAAGAAGCCCATTACTCTTTGAGAAAATCGCCTCAGAGCCATTTTCAATTCCATTTTTGCATCATATTTTATCATGTTGAGTTGGTTTCAAGTTATAAATTCATCAACAAGCTCTGAGATTGTTCTCATGACATTCCTCTGCTGATATATTTGATCATTTTCTGGATTATCTGGTTTATTCTCTTGGAATAGTTTGCATATACTTATGTTTCAGAATGTTTTCAATTTGTGTTTCTTTCTCATGTTGCAATCTTGTGTTTAGGATCTCTTTGATCATAAATGGTATCATTTCTTGTTGATGGTTTTATGACATCTGTAATCTTATATCTAGAAGATCCTTCATCTGATTAAAGATAAATAGATTTAAAATCATTTTACTATACTTGAATCTTGAGATTGTTTGTAAACCTTTGGGGTACCTTAGGTCATGATCAAATAGTGATTTCTGGATACTTTGTTGGTATATTTGTTTCAAGAATTTGTAGCAGGTTGTCAAATATTGTGTGGAAGAGTGCAGATTTGGGCCTCCATTTGTGCACATATCCTGGTTGAAGGAGTATTTTAAACCTTTTGAAGCATTCCTGCTGTTTAAGTGTTTGAAATTTCTTGCAAAGGTCCTCAAAGAGTTTTTTAATCTCTGGTTGGTCTTTTCTAACATCTCCCAGCAACATTTTATTAAAAATAACTAACCCTACCCTATACTACCCCTGCATTGCATTGTGTGTTAACAAGATAATACAATCCATTTACAAAAGTGCACAAAGTAAATTAGGATAATACTATGTCTCTAGCAACCTCAGCCTTGTTTTGAAAACATTTCCATCATTTAGTAGTGACAACTCTTTTGAGTTTGAATAATGGAGAATTGATCATGTTTTCCCAAGGTCCCTTCCATACAATATGTAAAATACAAGGATATCTCCACCTCCTTCACCAAACAAAGGCTGTAATATAGGTTCTCTTTCCTTGGTTGATAGGAACAACCTAAAATAGTGAAGATCATATCCAAATCCTTCAGAGGTGTTACCCACTCCTTCAAATCTTAAGTGCTAACAAGTTAGATAGATGTCTCCCCAACTATAAAAACATACAAATCATTTATTTTCCTTTGAGTGTCTTGTGTAAATCCATGATGTTGCTTGAGTTGTGAAGGAAATTAAGTTTGGGTACCAACACCATGATAACATATCTCACAATTTAAATTAAACATCTTAAGGCTACTTCTCAAGATCGTGTTAGTTCTTCTATATCTTCTCTTTCCTCTATGTCTTCTACATGTTCTCATATCATTAAACTTCAAGTCTTATCGCTCCCCGAATCTCTCAATTTTGAATCAAATGCTAAGAAACAATATATTCTTCCTCAACTCCTAATTCACCAATTGATCAACTTTCCATCCACTCATTACTATCCTCCTTATCGGCTTGCACAATATCAGGGTCATCCATATTGCAATTATCATTGAATTAATGGACATAATGAAAAAGATATCTATGCTTTAAAATGAAAAATTGGCCACCTTAAGCATCATGGTCTCATTTAATTTTCTACAAAAAATTCTGCTACATGTTCATATTTGATTGCTACATCCCATAGGGCTCCTAAATTTGATTCATCTATGTCTAATGAGCATCATGCCATCATTACTCATGTTACTTCTAAAATAAGTCAATATCCACCTAAGAAAATTCCTCTCAAAATTAGTTAAACATATCCTCCTCTCAAGTCTTCTACATCATTACCAAGTCAAACTAAGTAACCACCTCTCAAAATCGTTCCAACCTCTCCTCCTCTCAAGCCTTCTATAGCATTACCAAGTCAAACTAAGAAATTGCCTCTCAAAATTGGTCCAACACCTCCTCTCAATTATTCTATAATGTTCTCAATCGTAAATAATCTACCACCAATTCATTTTGTAAAAAAAATATTCCTTATATTGATGACCAAGACACATTTCCAAAATTTTCATAGGTTTTCATCACTCACACACTTAGGGGGCATTGCGCTTTCCCCCTTTTATAACTATCTATTATATCTAGAATCTATGATCATACTTAACACTCTTTGCTTCATGATTCATCTTTCTTAGCACTTTCAAAACCTTTGATACAAGGAATGTATCATTATTACCCTATGACACACTCTTATGCTAAGGTTCACACTTGAGTGATGAGGGCATAGTACATCCATGAGCCTCACACACTACACATTTCACTTAATGATATATCTTTCCAAAACTCTAATCTCCCACATCATGCTATCCTATTCTATAATCTATGTTTTATGCTTCATTGATATATCTTTCTAGTGCACAATATCAAAACATTTCTCTATGACACACTCTTGTTTTATGGTTCATTCTTGATTGTTGAGGTATATTTTATAAATGAACCTCAGATCATACTCATCTACATCTACTGGGGGGTATGTTTCTCCTATCACATTCACATTATATACAACTCCATCTCAATCATACACTACATGCTACATATCTTGGTTGCATCTATTATTTCTTGTGTATAGGTACATGTACACTTTGCTTACTATGCTAGACGGATATCTAGTATGTCATTATATTTTCTATATACACATGTGTGTTCACTTGGTCTTTAGTTATGAATGTAGGCTTTCTATAGATCCTTACATGTAAAAATGATGCTTGGAATTACATGTCTTACCATTTCCATCATGGTTCTTGGGGGAATATAAATTTTCACACACACTATAGGTGTTGTTTCATTTTATACTACTTCCTATTCTTACTAGCACACTATTTTCACGTTGGTCTATAGACACTTTGACATACTATTTATCTTTATAACATGCTAAAGAGTGCTTCATGTGCATATTTTGTCTTGTAAGAACTATTTTCCAAAATTGTTGTCTGATAATTTTCTTACTGTTTGTTATTGATTTCTATTATATGTTATTGTTTGCAGGCTATGCTCTTTGTCTTATATGCACATTGTATATTTTTAGCCACTTCATCCCTAATTATCTTGTGACATTTTTAGTGATATCCTATGTATTAAACTCACTTTTAGTTTTCTCTCTTGTATGCACATTTTCTTATTAGATTGATTTTCTATGACATGATTTCTTCTTTTTCTAATAAAACATATATCTAGCCATCTTGTTTTCATTTTACTTGGTTTATACCATGCACATTCCCTCAAGCCTATAGGTTTATAATCTATATCAGCATCAGGTCCTCTCTTTGGGCTGCATTCTCCTAATGATGTAGCATGCACCCAAAATGAGGGGGGCATATATTGGGTGAATAATTCACCCCATACAATAGTACAACACCGGAAAAAAACAAGCTATAATTACATAAATTACCCATAATATGACTTGGGTCCTCAGTTTATCACAGACACCAACACTTAGATACATACGCTAACACATGTGCACTCTTGAACATCCCTGGGTGCCTATAACTAGAGGTATTTATAGTTACTTTCCCAAATTAGAACAATTCATAACATAGCAGTTTCACAGGATTAAGTGCTGACCTTAAAATAAAAAATGCATGCAATCTCCTACTATCTCCTTTTTAACATGAAATAATATGGAACTAAACATAGATCACACTATCTGTATTGTTGTATAAATTTAGGAAGTAGTCATGGAAGGAAAGTAACACTATAAATATCTCCCCAGCACCTTCTACCATGATGTGAGATCACCCATTAGACTCACACTTGGCGTGAAATCATGTAAAAAACTTGTTCTTGGCATGAGATTTCCAAAAAACCTCAATCTTTACTTGATATCACCTAAAACCATCTCTCTTCTACAAAATTTCAAGACATTCTCTATCCATTTCACTCTTCATAGATTAGGTGCACACTTTCCTGTTACTACTTCTTACACACATTTATGTATACTTTTGCATACTATTATAAGATTTTTCATAATACATGACTTTGACTACTCTTTCACTCTTCTTTTTTAGGTCTATCCTTAATACACAACAAGAAGTACAACATGGTACAAGACAATATGCTTCAACCATAGGGTAACTTCCTTTTCCTTAGCTCCCATGCTTCATTTTTATCACTTCACAATTTCACTTGTCTCCTGGACACATTATTGCCATCACACTCTACACGGTTATCAGGTACGCATCTCTGATCTACTTTTTATCAAGTATTCACTCAAAGAAATAAAGTGGGGGAAAATTTAAACACAAAATTGTGCACTTGGGTACATTTCTATGTCTTAAAAGAATAATTACATTCATATGATTCCTAAGTAAGAAAACTAGTAATTTATAGCTATCTTTGGCCACTTTTCTTTGTCTATGGTATTCTTTCAGGTATTTCACACCCTCCACTATAGTATGAACTTTATTTATTTATCTTTCATGACTTAAGATACCAGTTCCCAGTGAGGATGTCATCCCCAAGGCACCCTCATCCCCTCTGGGTCCCCCAACCTCTTTCTATCTTACTCACTCTTTTTGGGATTCTTTTATCTATTTTTGAATATTTTTTTCTTATGGGTCAGCCGTCTAGTTTTCAATTACAAAATTTAACCAAGGGAATCATATAAATACAGAGCTATGTGATAAAAATAAAGGACTAATCTATAAACATATAAGATCATCAAAGGCATAAATCTAGCACTCATACAAGGGAAAAGGGACTGCATTTTATGCATACACTTCATAGGAAGGGGAATTTTATTTTTATATCCATATATCTATTTACATTGTTACATATAGTTACTTCCCTCTATCACGTTCGCTTGTATAAGGGCAGCCTAGGGCATAATTCTATCCCACACTCACAAGAACTACATGGAGTCTGAGATGTAGTGCAACGCTCGGTCATAAGTTCACTTAGTCAGGTGACTGTCGGGGTCATTTTGACTCCCCATATTACTTATTTAATTTTTGTAATTTTATTTAGTTTGAGGGTTTTATAGATCATCATGTCTTTGTAGGTTATAGTCAAATTTTGAGATAATAGTGTGACATACAGGTGACCAACAATGACTATCAAGGATAAACTTGTGATACCAAAAGATTCAGTTTTTCACCCATTTTCACCGTCACGGGTGCCTAGTATCAGACTCCAATGCCTATACACCTGTGATCCATTCTAGGCACATTATTCCAACCATATCCAGTAGCTCTAGAATTTATTGTGCACAATTGCGATAGATTTCCCTTCCTATTTATCAGATTGTCCAATCTGCATAGTCTCAATATCAGACATAAATCAGATAATTCCTTCTCTCTCTCTCTCTCTCTCTCTCTCTTACACCTAGGGTTTAACATTTATTATCTTATTTACTTGTGTCATCTTGTATCTAGTAGTTATTTATCATATTTTACATATGTTACTCTACAATATAGGGTTTATACAATATTCTATTTTTGTTAAATCAGTGTTGAACATTACCCCACCTTTGCAACATTGCACATTTTGAGATAAAACCTTGAAGGAGATGTGGATACCATTGAAGATAATGAGAGAATAATTACCTAACTTGAAAAATCCTTCAACCTTTGAAACACTGCAATTCCTCCAAAATTCCAAGTTCTTGATGCAATTTGAGATCATTTCCTACACAATTCAACCTGGTTATCTTGAGCCATCCATGAGGTGAAGAGCACTATGATCATGTGATGAATGAATATGAGATATTTTAGGAAACATGCTTCAATGCTTTGATCAACCCATTTGGTTAAGTGAGAAACACACCACTCCATTCTGACCAAAATTGTGAACTAAGAAGGCTCTTCTCTTGCTTGGTACACGATGACATTTTCCACCCTTTTTAAACATGAGTTTGACCTCCGTAAAGGTTAAAATTAGTGAGGAATAGAGTATGAAGAACCATGACCATTTTTATCTTTTTCTTAACAATTTCTATTTTTAGTAAGTTCTTCCTTGGTGATTAGTTTTGGAAATTTTACCGAATTGTCACTTTTGAGCACTTTTCCTATCGAGGAATGAACTTAGTGTCTTGAATCCATTCATCCTTTATACCTATAAAACCTAGTAAGTGTATTGAATGAGGAATTACTAAAAATATACATTGGCCATGGGGTGTCGGATTGGACCAAAAAATATCTCTAAAATTTCTACTTCTCACTGGGATGCTTTGCTCAATTTTTTGAAGTGTTTCTTTTTCTTGGATCCTCACAAAACAAAAACTAAAATTATAGGTTTATATGTTATTTTCTGATAGGTTATAATGATGATAACTAGTATTCCTTAACTCCCATTATACATATTTTCATGGTGCAAGAAATTATTCATTGGAAAGATGATTTTTAGGATCTCATGCTCTAGTTTTTAGCTCATTTTGCTCGCTACAAGTCCAAATATATGAGGAAGAAGTATTCCATGGCTGAAATTTTTATAAGAACATAAAAAATGGTGGAGGGAATCACTTAGATAATGAAAACACTAACTCTAATGGAATTAATATAAGGAAAATTCAGTTTGAATTTCATGGGAAACGAAGTAAGGGTTTGTGAGATATGAGCAAAAGTGTCTTTTGAGCATGGGATTTCAAAATTTGGCATAACCTGGTTAGAAAATAAATGGAGGGAAAATATATTCAAAAATTATTTCCAAAAATGGATAAGGATGATTCAAAAATTCAAGTGTTAACCATGGTTATGGAAACTAACTTCCGGACTCACTTTTAATACTTTCTCCTTAACCCGAGTTAACGATGAGTTAGGACTTACTAAATGGGTCTAGGAGGATCCCTTATACCTTACCACATTTTTTATGATGTCAAAATGTGTAAAGGTGCAAAAATATGGATAAAATGCACCATGGGGGGTAGCAATCATGAGAAAGGGACAAACTTATTGATCACAGTGAGTGGAAAACATCAACCTAAAGAGCAAGTTGTGTAGGAAAGTGGTAAAGGAGGGTGTGCTAGTAAGGGGTCACAATTTTTTTCACCTAATGTGATTCTGTACCATGTGCAAATGTGCATCAAAACTTCCAAAATGGACCATGGGTATGCTTTATCATAGAGAGGGGGTGTTTGAAAGGTGTGAGTTGTTAACATTCACGTAACTCACCATGTTGTCACTTAAGTGATGAAATAACTCATATCCCTTATGGTTGGAATTTTTTTCACCTCATGTAATTTTTCATAAGGTAAAAAATTTCATAAGGGATTCCTAATAGTGTCATTGGGGTGGCTGATCATGGGGAGGGGGTGAAAATTACCCGTGAGTGCATAACATTCACCTAACCACCAAAGATACACCTTAAGTGACTAAATACTTCTTAATTATTCCTATTTCATTGGGATCACACATTTTTGCACCTAATGTACCTTTTTACTAAGTGAAAATGTGAAAAATTGCATCCAAGGTTTGAAATTAAGACGTGGATGCTTTTAGAAAGCCTTCCTTCACCAACAACTGCTAAAAATATAATAGGAGAGTGATTGTTTTATCCCAACGCTTCCCTGAGAGTTACGTGGGAAAAATTAATATGATTTTTACTATAAAATACCCAAGGAAACCAATTCAGTAATTTTTAGTGTCCAATTCTACTTGAAAATTTAATTTTACCCCCTTTTTTATTCTTCTCAAGAGCAGTTCCATAAAGGTTTAACTGCCACTAGAGAGAAACTTGCATTTTTTATAACTTATCACATGATGAATGTAGAGGGTTGAATTATATTTAGTTTATCATTTTAATCAGGTACCAAATCTATTTGTAAATTCTCTAATGAGATTTTTAATCTCCACCGAGATCGGGGATCTTCACTTGTACTGTTGGGCCAATATCTCAAAATACAACATGTAGAATCTCTTGAAACCTTTTGAAATGTGAATTAGGAATTTTTTAGATTTCTAATGAATATTTTCACTTTAAAAAATATGTTGAGTCTCCCATAACATCAATAACATGATGAATATCTCTTTTACTACTTTCATTTCCCTGAATCGCGCTATAAGTAGCATTTTGCTGAACAACTTGTTCCTACACCTGTTTTACCTTGAAACTTTCCTTAAATTACCTTTGATGATCTCATATCTTAGTCACACACTATTTTGATGCATTATATTTTCTTGGTTCATCTCCAGAGGGTGTTCACTAAGTGTAAAAACCCTGGAAAATAAGCATTTTTAAGCCTCGAGGAGAAATTCCTTTGAAGTAGATCAAAGTGAATCCATGAATTGCTTCTCACCAACTTACCTACACATTAAACACACTTTAAACATAAAATTAATACATCCATCTCAATCATTATTTGGGTACATAGTTAGAACTTGGCCAGAGGGTAGGTTTACATTACCCAATTCAAGGATTTTTGAGTGTGGGCTTAGTTGTCATGGATTTTTTTTTTCAATTTTTCATGCTATAAATTTAGCATGAAAAAAATTACTTAAGGAAAATTACCAAAAATTTCACATTTGTAGTTGCAATTAGGTCTTTAATGGCCTTCTATAGTTTTGGTGAAGGAGTACTAACTTTTCCCACTAACTCTAAAATTATCAATGAAAATTTCTTCTTAAATCTTATTGAGGGATATATAAAGATGGTTTCTTTAATTTTTCAACCCTTCAAATTTAGTTTAATACCTTCTAATTTCAAACCCTACTAGGGTTTCATAGTGAACCGGAGTGGATGGATTTGACCATAAAATCAAATAATCTCATTTCCAAAGTTTAATTTCTTTTTTCATAGGTCTATGCCATATTGCTAAATCTTACAACCTTTTGAGTAAGGAACCTTACCTCATCACTGGTGAGAATTGAATCCAAACCTAAGTTCCCATTCTTTTGAAATAAGGGGTCCCTAGCTCTTAGATTAGCTAATCAATGTCTTCGCCTCCATTTTTAGAGATTACAAAGGATTATTTGAAGTATTTGCATGTATATTAACTTTATTGTGCCAATAATCACCTTCTTTGGTTAATCCCTCCCTCACTAGATGTCAAGGTTTGTGTTGACTATGATATATAACAGACTGTTATAGAGTTCTTGAAATCATTTAAGCCAAATCACCTTAAAAATTATTGATCATACCATACACATAATCAAAATATCAGAGTTACAATCTTACCAATCATCAGTAACTTCTATAGCTATGAAAATATTCATTTGAATTCTCCAAAGACCATACACATATTTTGAAGCAAATAATTGTTTATGATAGAGTATTTTCCACATTCAAAAGTTCTTAGAGCTCCTCCATATTCTTCTTGAAATTATTTGAATGAATCATCATAAAAATAATTTAAAATCATGTTTTTTATATCTATTTTTCTCAAAATTCCCCTATAATTGTCAAATATGGTCATAAGAGGAGGGTCACATGGAGGTTACATTTTAAGAAAAGGCGCTCTAATCAAGATGTAAGATCCATATGACCAACTAATACCTATGATGATTCTCTCAAGACACCACTATTGTTCTAAAACCTCTAATGAGGCTATTGAAACCTTATATTCTACCTACACCATGCTAATCAAGCCAAAATGGCTCAAACTAGTTTGAAAAATTAAGATATGCCAAAAAGGAGGGAAAATGCATAATTTAAATTTTTGAATTATTGAACTCAACTAGATAACTCAAGAGGATTTATAATACTTTTAAGGACCCCTAAGCCACCTAACAAGATAAAAAATTCATGACATATCAAAAATTTGATTTATGAGTGATGCTCTTGCATCATAACCCTTTGGAAAGGAGAATCCTTCCCAATTTATACAATATGACTCTTCACCTCCACCCACATGAATTTTCATATTCCTACCACTTGTGACCTTTAATATTACATTAGGGATGAAAAATGAGCCCATTTTATTATTAATTAAAATAATCTCTTACAATGTAAAATTAAAGGTCACTTAAGTGAATAAGATGAAAAAGTCACAAGGTACAATTCCCAATGAAGAATTAGAATGTAAAGAGAGAGGGAAGATGAGAGAGAAGAAGAGATCACCCATGGATGAAGAAGATCATGCAATTGATGAACCATTTCCAAATTCTAAAATGATACCTGATCAACTCCATCAGGAACCTTGTTCAATACTCAAAGAAGAAAAGAGGAGAACTAGAGGAATGTTTGTAAACTCTTCAACTTTGGAATTATCCACAGAAACACAAATAAAACATTGTTGTTCTAATTTCTATTATAAAATGATAGAGATAGCTAGTTAATGAATTATTCTTATGCTTAGAATCCACAATTGCACGAAAGGAAATAATTTAAGCTCATAAAAACCAACAAGTTTTATCCTGGAAACCTCCATGGGAGGAAAAACCAGTCGGGAAGGGAAATTGCTCTTTCTTCCCACTTTTATTTGCCAATTAAAAATAACAAGTACATAATTTACAATAAGAATGAAAGAGAAGTAGATAATATCTCACACTTCCTCCCAATTACTTTTTTGCTCTATCTCAACACTCCTTTCTTCTACAAAACACAATTCTAGGACTAAGAACTTATTTCTCACTTGGTTTCATGTTTCGATGATCCTATTCTCTTCTAAAAACATGTATTTTTATCCTTTCTCATGTCCTCCTATGCACTGGAAAATGGGAAAGGTCATGGAGGAGAAGAGACATGGACAACCTTCCAAATTTTGGGTTGTTTGTTTCATATTTTTGTTTTCTGTCCAAAAGATCCAGGACCGCCACCCAAAGTAGAATGGAAATCCTAGGACTACCATCCTAGTTGGGTGGAAATTCTGTAACCACCACTCTACATAGAGTGGTGATCATGTTACTATAAAGACAAAACCTCTATGTATTATTTTTCCTTCTTCAAGCTGACTGATTTTATGAAGTACAGTAATTTTGGATCCCTATGGATCACACCTCCCCTACTTAGGAGGATTTTTGTCTCATAAAATATTAGTGGGGAAGTAGATGAGGAAATAATTCCATCACTTGCTTCTTTGAGTACCACTGGGCCTACCTTGGTGTCTTTCCTTTCAATGCAATCTACCAAGAATCCTGTGGACATCTCCTAGTCTCTCTGACCTTCATCTGCAGCACCACATCCTCCTCTAATTTACCTCATGAGTCCAAGACACAATCCTCAATGGAAGGTATCAACTATATTCCTTCATCTTCATCTAGGATGGATGTCTCATATAGGTGCAAGTTCTCACAGTTTACTATAGAGTACATCCTCATAAATGATGAAAATTCAAGTTAAAAATAATTCCCTTCAACCTAGTCCAATATACTAAAGGGCCCATATCGTAGCGGCTTGAGCTTCTGTGCTTAACCTTGTAGTCTCTCCTTGCTCAAGTAAAGCCAAACTCTATCTCCAATGTGAAGCTTATATTCTCTCCTATGCTGATCGTGCCTAGCTTTGTACTTGGCTTGAGATTTCTCTAGTCATTCTATGACTTTGAGATGGATTTGTCAGATCCTCTCAATGAATTTTTTTCCTCTAGTCACTTCTATATCTCTTGTCTCATCCTCGTCTTGTTGTCCAACATATTTGTAGGTAGATATCCCAAGCATGCTTCAAATGGTGACTTCATAGTGGATGTGTGTACTGCTCGGTTATAGAAATGGTGAATGTAGGCTAAGGACTCATCCCAAGTCCTTGGATATTTATTTTTATACCCTTTGATTAACTGTACCAAAGTCTCATTCACTACCTTTGTCTGCCCATCTATCTATGGATGGAAATTTATGCTCCTCTATAACCTGTTATTCATCTTGTCCCACAAAGTAGTACAAAACTTCCCCAATAACCTGGAATCTCTATAAAAAACAATATACTTTGGCAAACCAAAATGCACCCATACAGTAACAAAGAAAATATTTGTTGCCTCGTGTGCTTCTACTGTCTTTTTACATGCCATAAGAATACACATCTTACTAAATCTATCAACAACCATATAGAGATAGTCATGGTCATGTTTGGACATAGGCAATCCTCCTACAAAATCTATTGAAATGTCTTCCCATGGATGAGTAGGTACTGGAAAAGGTATATGCAAACCCTCATTCCTAGTCTTAGACTTTTTGGTACAACAAAGTTTACATCCACATATAAATTTTGATCTTCTTCTTTCATATTGGGCCAATACACATACCTTTTCAAGTGGGCTAGGGTCTTACCAAAACCGAAATGTCTGAGTAATTTTGAGGTACGTGCTTACATCATCAATAAAATTCTTTCTTCTTTAGGCAGAAAATGCTTCCCCCATCGGTAGAGCAGCTTGTCCTTGAGATAACAATCTTCAATCCCTATCCTTTTAGTCCTTTAGGACTGAAACTGCTGAAATGTCACCCCAAAGTATTTTCTTAGGCATATGCCTCTTCATAAGATTCCTTCGTGAAGGTCTCAATCTAAGAGATAGTGGCCAAACAGGAAAAATTATCTGGTGTGGGTAGACTACACAACATGTCTACCACCAAATTTGTACTACCCTTCTTCTATTTGATCACCAGATGGAACTTTGTAAGGAACCCCATCCATTTATAGTCCCTTTCCATTTAGAATGTGCTTGTAAATACTAGAGAGGTTTGTGGTCAGTGTGCACAATAGTTTCTTTACCCAACAAATAATGCTTCCATTTTTTAATTACCTGAACTATTTTATACATTTCCTTATCATATATTGAATATCCTTTAACTACTGAAGTGAAATTTTTAGAATGATAACATACGGGTTTACCTCCTTGAAGAAACACTGCACCCATAGCATAATCACTGGCATCTATCTCTACCTCAAAATGCTTCTTAAAATTAGGAAGAGCAAGTAATGGAGCATGACTAATCTTGTATTTCAATAACTCAAAGGATTTTTATTATTCCTTACCCCAGTAAAAAACCTTACTCTTTGCAGCCACTGTGTATAGAGGTGGTGCAATCACAAAGAATCCCGGAATGAACTTCCGCATGTACTTTACTACTCCCACAAAACTCCTAGTCTTTATGGGTCCTGTTGGTGTTGGCCAATTAGTGATATCTTCCACCTTCTTTGGATCCAATCGTAGCTCTCCTCCTCCAACCACATGGCCAATATAGACAAGTGACCATTTAGAAAATTCACATTTCTTCATATTACAAAGCAGTTGCTTCTCCTTGAGAACTTGCAAGTGTAGACACCAAAATTGGGACACACTCCCCTTGGCCTCCTCTCGAATAACCAACTCAAAAATATTCACCTAACCATGGCCCCTTTCACCCCACATTAATATTAGTTTAATTAACTTAATTAAATTAATACCCACTCTCACAATATACATTACTTAATTATTCTAATTAAGATAATTTCCACCTCACCTTAGACCTATTCTTGGCATGTTTCCATAACTAACTAAGACTTAGTTTAACCCTAAATAATAATGCCTACTATCCCTCTAATCACCTTCTCATTCATAAAAATGTAACATACATTATACATCTGAGAAGAAAGGAATGAACTTGAGCTAAATGAGGTGAGATCTGCCAATTTTAGTAAACCTAGGGAATCCCACCTTAAACGATGTTGATCACCCTAAAACGATGCTGGTCAACCCAGAACTTCCGTCAGTTATAATTTATTCACCTTAGAAACCTTTTTTTTAGGTTGACATATTCTGAGAGTAAGAGGACGAGAAGATATCTGCATGCAATTATAACTAGAGTCTTTTCACGTGCCCAGACATCTATAGCCAACACTAGGACATATCCAGAAGCATTTGTACTCACGGTAACATTCCAGGAAGCATCACTATTGCAATAAGCTCCATTCCACCAACCGAGCATCACCACCACCGAACCATTGGACCTGCAACATTGGTAAGTGTTTTTATCATTAATCATTTCCATTCTTATTCTACCCATAGAGTTGTTACCATTTTTGTTATCATTCTTCTATTAACATTCCCATTCCTCCATAGCCTTCTTTCTAAAAAATTAAAGATCTCACCCATCCTTTTATCAAATTACCTATAATGTCCCTTCAACCTCCCTAAGTGTTCTCAGCATTCCCACAGATCTCACCATCCTCTTCTTTAGCCCCATCTAACCTCACCCAAACTCTATAATAAGGTTTTCATTGAGCTACTGTCATCGTACTGTACCGACATCAGTTACCCATAATTGTTGTCGGTATCCCTTAAACCATCATCGGTTATACCCAACCGACATTGGTCTCTTTGTTTCATGCATTGTACCAATAATAAAACTAAAAAACCTTTTACCAAATAACCTAGACAACCCAAAATGTGACCCTGACCAATTGTAGTACCCTGACACCTACCAACCCTTTGGATCTCACTATAGCATAGCCTGTTATATTATAGTTTCTTATTATGATTGAATGAGATACCTAAATCATATCAACTACAGTAGTAATTTGCTTATTTCTCGCATTAATTTGTTTTAAAAAGTGGATTGAAATCCATCTAGGGAGTATCAAACTTCTTGGATCTAGCACATGCTAGGTAGTCCACTGTCATATATTATTTAACTATTCTTTTGTGGTGTTGTTTTCTATTTTAGGTAGTTCCTCCAAACCAAAAGGAAGCTCTCACAATTGGAATTGGATTGAGAAGTCCGAACGCGTGCAAAAACCATCAACTGATCAATAATAACAAGTATTCCTCCCCATCCCTTACCCTTATCTGTTTTGTCTCAACAAAGTAAAGAAAATAGTGAAATAACAAGACTTGTTGTAAATGAGTTAGATGTTCTTCCCATGTGCCACTAAAAATCAAGATATCATCTAGATATACAATGACACATGAATCTATGAAATCCCACAATACATATTTCATCAATCTCATAAATTTAGTGGGTGCATTGCATAACCCAAAAGGAAGTACTAACCATTCATACAAACCCTTTTTTGTTTTAAAGGAGATATTCCATATATCCTCCTCCTTCATTCTGACTTGGTAATAACCAGACTTGAGATCCAACTTTGTGAAAAATTTGGCATGTTGAATCTGGTCCAAGAGATCATCTATGCGGGGAAGTGGATATTTGTTCTTTATGGTGATCTTTTTCAAAGCACAGTAGTATATGCACATTCTCCAAGAACCATCCTTCTTTGTCACAATCACAATAGGTGAACCACATGGTGAGGTGCTCAGACGTATCACCCCTTAGTCTAGTAGTTATTGGAGTTATTTCTTTACTTCAGTACTCTAAAGCAAGGATTTCCTATACAACCCAATGTTTGGTAGATGGGACTCTTGCAATAGCTGAATCTCATGCTTTACTTCCCTTTTTGGTGGTAACCCACTGAGAGCCTGAAATACTTCCTGAAAAGATTGAATAATACTATCCAAATCATGCTTTCCGTGGTTAGAAATATCTGAAACTTCTACCCCTTCTTGTTTATGCTTTAACAAAAGTAAACAAAATTGATTATGATTTTCTTGAATAATTCATTTTTCCTAGTTAGCACTCACCATAGTAACTCGTGTCTTACGGTGGTGTGCCCGAATGTTGTAGTTGATCCCATTTGTACCAGTTTTCCCTTCTCATAAATATAGCATCCATGATATACAAGGACTCTTGAATGCAACATCAAAAGCATCAATTGGAATAACGTCAGCTTCTAAAACATCAATATACTGAGAATTTATCCCAAACTCAACCTTACATCTTCTTTTTACCTGAATTTCAACACCCTTCTTCACCCAACCCAAAGGATAAAGGTGTGGATTCTCGTAAGTCTCAAGACCAAGCTTCTTTACATTTACTTAAGAAATCAAGTTATAATGAGAACCGGTATCCTCCAAAGCATTTACCTTATTTCTCTTAATCTGGATTTTGATCTAGAATAGTCTACTCATCTCCTCTTCTTGGCTATCCATGTTGGTGGTTGTACATCCAAGCCTTTCATCTACATCAGATTCATCTTTGATTTCCACCTCCCCTTCTGTTTCTATAGTTGTCATGGACTTCTTTGAGTCCTTGGTTTAGTTCTTTGGATGTAACTCTGGATGCAACTTCCAACATGTAGCATCAGTATGACCATTAATATCATAGTTATTACACAAATTGTTGGGATCTTTATAAGTATTCAAAGTAGTGGCAGCTTGTTTACCTCTCCCTTTCCACTTACCCTTGTTACTTGTTTTCCCATACTCTTTTTTCTATTGATTTGACACCGCTTTTCCCTTGGTTCTGCCTCTCCTTGCATCTTTTCATCATTTATGTAGTATGCCTACATGGATGCCTCATTGAGATCTTTTGGATTTATGGAGATGAATTTTCTTCAAAGGTGAGTGTGAATTCCTCCTAAGTACTTAGTCAGAATATCCTCATCCTACAAGACCATGTTTAGCAACATGGCCTGCCTCTGAAAATCCATAGTATAGTCTTGCAAACTTTGACCACTAGCTTGTCTAAAATACTGCCATTTAATCATTTGGTCAGTCTTTTGGCCAATAGGATATAAGTTAGCTCTAAGTAATTCTTTAAATTCTTGCCAAGATTTCACAATAGAATGCTTCTTCTTTTCATAAGTGGTTAGATGAGTTTCCCACCAAACCAGAGCATGTCCCTCCATTTTGAAACATGCAAAGGTGATCCTTTGTGCCTTAGTGACATTATGGATGCTAAAGTAGACTTCTAACTATTTTAACCATTTATCAAGCAACTTTGTAGCTACTTATCCTTCAAAGATTTTAATCTCAACTTTTGTCTCAACTTTAAAGGGAGTATGATCAGATTTTACCTTTACTCTTACATTTGAAGTCTCTTCTTCATGCTCTTCCCCATAACTTTCTTCATGTTGGCTCCTTCCTATGCCAAAATTTTCACCTAATCCCCAAACCACTAATTCCATGGAGTCTTGCTTGACATAAGTTGTCTTCTGCAAATCTGCAAGTTCTTATTACCTTTGAAACATCCTATCCATCATGGTCTCCATCATCTCAATTCTACAGACCAAGTTCTCTTCCTCCATTTATCCCTAAATTCTATGTTTCCACTTCTTTGTAGAAATTTCTAGATCACAAGGTAAAGCCTCTTTGCCTTTAGATCTTGTCATTGTTATACAAATCCAAGAACGAATACCACAATCCTAGATACTTGTTAGCTCTAATACCAAAATGATCTATAAACTCTTCAACTTTGGAATTATCCACATAAACAAAAATTAAACTATGTTGTTCTACTTTCTATTAGAAAATGACATATATAGCTAGTGAATGAATTATGCTTATGCTTAGAATCCACAATTGTAAGAATGGAAATAATTTAAGCTCATAAACACCAAGTTTTATCCAAGAAACCTCCAGAGGAGGAAAAACTAGCTGGGAAGGGAAATTGCTCTTTCTTTCCACTTTTATTGACCAATTCAAAATAACAAGTACAAAATTTACAATAAGCATGAAAGAGAAGTAGATAATATATCACACTTCCTCTCAATTACTTTTTTTCTGTCTCAACACTCCTTTCTTCTATAAAACACAATTCTAGCACTAAGAAATTATTTCTCACTTGATTTCATGCTTTGAAGATCCTATTCTCTTCTACAAACATGTATTTTTAGCCTTTCTCATGTCCTCATGTGCACTGGAGAATGGGAAAGGTCAGGGAGGATAAGAGACACAGATAACCTTCCAAATTTTTGGTTGTTTGTTTCATATTTTTGTTTTCTATCTGAAAGATATAGGACTACCACCCAAAGTAGAATGACAGTCCCAAGACCGCCGCCTTGGTTAGGCAGTGGTTTTGTAACCACCACTCTGCACAGAGTGGTGGTCCTGTTACTATAAAGATAGAACCTCCGTGTATTATTTTTCGTTCTTTGTGCTGACTTATTTGATAAAGTAGAGTCATTTTGGATCCCTATGGATCAAGGAATGAGGAAAAAATTCATTTTTTCCCACAAAACTCTGATTAAACTAAAAAATCGAGTTTTGATTCCCATCTCATATGATTTTGAATCTAAAGGACCCATTGAATTAATTCTAACATTTTCAAAAAATGATTAAACTTAAAATTTTATTGATGGATTGAGGCATCAAAAGTGGCAAAGTGGAGAACCAAAGAAGTGGTTGAATAGTTCCTTATATTCCATGAAAGTCTACTTTGAGCCAAAATAGGAGTTGGGGGCCAAACCGTATATGATTTTGAATCAAAATTTCCTAATCAATTCATTACCATAATTGTCAAAATATGATTCAACTTAAAATTTGAGTTATGACATAAGGTGACCAAATTGGAGAATCAGAAAATCAAAGGAATGACATAACACTTCCTTTTGTCCAACAAAACTCCTCTTAGACCCAAAAATGAAATTTGGGGGGAAAACCTTATATGATTTTGACTCCAAATTACCTAATGAGTTCATTAACAAAACTTTAAATATCTGATTCAACCTAAAATTTAATTTATGTCCCACGACATCAAAAGTGGAAAAGTGAAGAACTAGAGAAATGACAGAACAATTCCTTCTATTCCATAAAAGTCCTCTTTGACCCAAAAATGGAGTTTAGAGGCCAAAACTTATATGATTTTGAATCCAAATGTGCTAGAAATTGTGTGTTTTTGCTTTCATTGATTTCAAACCAATTCATGGAAAATGGTGTCATGGTGTCATGTGAGTTCCCATATGGTGTTGTTCAAGTGTCAAACATGAAGACTAAGTGGTTTATTAAAGTTCTGGGAGGTCCTGGTGTATGGTTGAGATAATATAGTTATTGTTTGAGCTCTCTAGAGTTTGTTTTATGTTTTCATGAGGTCATAGATGGTCATTTAGGTGTGTTTCATATGTTTATGGTTATGTACGAGGTCAACATGGTCAGTTCATGGCATGTCATGATTGAGTCAGGTCATTCTAGGCTTGTTTCTAGCCCTAAAGCATGCAAAATGGTAAGATGGTATGAGAAATGGGGATGATAATTCTTGGTGGTACATGGCATCAGCATGGTAATGGTATACAGGGAATGTATGGTGAGTTTCAAGTTAGTATTCAGTGGTATGATGCATCTATGTGGTCCTTGAGAAGTAAACAGTGAGAAACAAACAAGTAAACAAGGGAAAATTATATTTTCTGGAGAGTTCCACAGAATATTTGAGATATATGGTGAGTATTTATAGGTAGAGGATGTTTTCATGATGCTTCATGACAAGTTTCAAGTCATTCTGAACAAGATTTGGCAAGTTTTAGGAAAACTAGGTAAGTTTGAGTGTGTTTTTAAAAGAAAAAGTGAGCCTTTTGATGTGTGTTGTGAAATGTGTACTTTACATGGATAAAAGATGTCTTTGTAATGGATTCTTAGGTCAGTTATAAATCTTTCACAAAAATAATGAGGTGGTTTTATTGTCACGTTTTTATGAACGATCATTAAGAAGGTAAAGTGGTTTAAAACCCTAACTAAACCCTAATTAGGAGCAACTTACATAAATGTGAGTGTATCAAACCTATTTTTATTGGTTATGAAAAATTTATGATTAGATTTTGTAGAATAATCTCCCTGATTTCCATAAAGATATGTTAGATCATGTGGTGATATGTGGGCCCCACCTGAATTAGATTATTTCTGAAGAGTTTTAGTTTAAGGTTACATTCTCCAAAGAAGGTAATGGATAAATTGGAATTTATCATATCACAATATATTTCATTAATTTCCATGAAGGTTTTAGGTCAGGGTTATCTTTAAAAATTATTAAGTGTGCCCTATTTATGAAGGCTAGTTTTTGGGGTAGTTCGGAGCAACTTGTAGTAAAATGGACATTGCAAGAGCTACATGATGAGTTAGGAGATGATTAAAGTTTTTTTTGTGAATATCATTCATATATATTTATAATGGTTTATTAAACTTTTGTTTTTGATATGTTATGTAGAAGTTATGACTCATTCTTTAAGGATCAAGTTTGGAGGATGATCATAGTAGCATGGTGTAAGTAGCTACATGAGGTAAAGTGATGATTATGAATTTTTAAAGATTGTTAAAGGTTTATGAGCTATTAGGAATCTTTTATAAGTGTTTTATATGATTTTTTCGAGTATGGAAGTGTGTTTTTAAGTTATGGAGCATGTTGGGCTAATGATCAGTTCTTAAGTCAACGAAGAGATAAAAAGAAGTTTATAGAGATGGGCTCAGGTGTAGGCCTTACACTTGGAGTTGTAAAGAATTAAAACATGTTATGGAAAGAGGATTTATATATATTTCCAATTAGGTAATAATTTTTTATTGGTGAGGTCATTTGATGTGTCTTTTGGGTTGATTTGTGAAAAAGAAGGTAATTGCATTTTAAGGATAAGGTTGTTCTTGCTCAGAGATGGAGTTGGTTGAGGCATGAAATGGTGGATTTTATGCTTTCTATAACCGAGAAAGTGAAGAGGGGGGATTTTTTAACATAAGGAAGTATTTTGGAGGTGTTTAGAGTATCATCAAGGGTGTAAACTATCTGATTTTGAAAAAATGGGTTTTGGGAAGCTTGTTTTGATGAAGGGTAAAGTTGTTGTGGTTTGAACATATGATTATTTCATTAGCTATAAATTTCTTATAAGTTTTATAAAGGTTCTAAAATTTCCATTTAGTGGTCACATGCCATATTTGAGGTGTTCTTTGCTGTGCTTGAGGCCCAAAGGTAAAATTAGGTTATTGGAAACAACTAGTTTCTGAAGGTAATGAGCCATTGGGCCCATTAAATGAAATATTTTTTTTGGTTCAAAGAAATTTAGATCATAAATGATGTTTAAATATTATATTACACATTTTATGGGAAATGGGAGCTTGAGTAAGCATGGTATTGGCATTAGTGAATTTTTCTCATCCTAGTGATGGGGTTTTGAGAATGTTTAGTGCATTATGAGTGGTTTTTGGCTAGGCTAACCTAATTGGGTCATATTTGACCATTGTAATGTATGTATTTGAATTTAATAATGTCTTATGGGTTAAATTTATCATGAAGGGCCGACCTCCTTTGGGTTATAAAGAATAAAAACATATAAAACCATGTTTTCAGGGCATTTTGAGGACTAGTGCTCTTAAAGGGAAAAGTGTGACCCAAATAGAATTTAATTACATGTATGAAGGCATGATTTTAAGGATGATAGAGTTTTTTATAGGTTGAGGAATGTTAGAGTGAATGTGTGTAATGGTTTAGAGCCCAGAAAATTCAAAGAAGAAGAATGTTGAACAAGCTAGAGGAATGAGGGTTTGAAGAATATTGTGTGAGCTAAAATTATGATCTACATTAGTTGTGGCAGAAAAAAAATTCATAGATCATCATCATTAGGAGGTGAAGTTGGTTATTATTCATTCTATGGTTTTTTATCCTCCTTGTTGAGTATTTCTTCACTAAATTATGAGTTAGTGCTCCTTTTAGGGTTGGTGCTCTACTAAACTAGGGGTTGATTCTCCTTGTGGGGTTCGTGCCTCACTAAATATGAAGTATGGAAATAAATATTGTGTCTACGAGCTCTCTTTTATGTGTTATGGTTCTTTGAATTTATTCTGCACACTTAATAAGTTATGGTTGAATGCATGTGAATGGATGAATGCTATTGATTACTAAAATTATGGTAAATTAAGTAAGTAATTTTTAGGACTTCTTGAATCCCCTCTCAATCCATTATGCTTATAATAATTGGTATCGGAGAAGGTCCTTGAGAATAAAGTCTAACATCTTTGAAGATATCCTAGAAGAATAATATGGCGAAGCAGATCAACAAAAAGAATTAAGAATTGAGAGTTATTGCTAAGAAGGATTAAAAAACCATAAAAATTCTTAAGATTAAATTGGATAAGGCTATTTCAAATTTTAAATAAAATTAAGAAGAATGTGAAAGACTAAAAAAAATCCCTGTGATGTGTGTTTATATGGTCAAGATGATATCAAAGAGGTGTTGATGGATCTACCAGAATATTTATAATTCCATAGAATGGAGAACATAAGATTGAATTTTGAAATCAAATATATGTTTGAAACACTCAAGTCCAAAGACGAATATTTTTTCAAGATTATAGATTAGATTCAAACCCTAAATATCAAGGAAGATGAGAAGTCTATTCTTGTAAACTTAGTAGTTGTTCCTAGTTCCAAAGGAAGTGAATATGATGGTGCTCATGGAAAGAAAGTATATTCAAGGCCTAATCTTATTAGATAACTAAATGTAATGAGGTATGCAATATTTTATGGTTACTATTATTATTGCAATGGTTATGGTCATAGAGCAGGAGATTGTAGGATTTTTTTCAGTTTTGCATACTCTAGGAGCAATGGAAAAGACCACAAGATTTATCAATCAAGGGAGTGGAAAGAGGTTAATTTTCATAATTTTCATCTCAAGGGTCATATTGCAAGGTTTTTCTATGAATAACCATCTCGAAAAGTGAATAAGAATGAATCTTTCAAGATGAATAAAGTTTGGAGGCCAAATCTTGCAAAAGTATAATAAAATTCAGTCAAGGGAAGCATGTCAAGCTCCAACAAGGTTGGGAAGGAATAAAATCCTGAAGATAATTTCAAGAAGGTTTATTCATAGTTAGTGATCTAAGAAATTCATCTGTGTTTGAATTCCATCCAATCTCTTGTGCATGATAAGTTAAAGAAATTCTATAAGAGGGATGGAATCCTCATAAGTTTATTGATGTTTAATAAAATCATGTTGCAATATAAGTGTTGCAATACTTATAGGTAGTGTACATCCATATGCTGAAAAAAATGTAGTTGCAACTATGAAACAACATAACTGACTACAATAGCTTCCAAAATACATTTGGGAAGCACAAATAATGTAATACAAACAAATATGACTATTACAACTTATGCAAAAAATAAACCTACGAGAATATAATAAAACAATACAAATGGTTATAATCCCATAACCATTTAATAACAATATCAAACTACCTAATTACCATAGTAAATGCTAAATTAACTATAGTAAAATATGTTTACCTAACATTTCCCCCTTAATTTTGCATTGCTTCAAGGGATGAGGAGATGAACTCTCTGAACAACTCAAACTTATCACATGCAAGTAACATTGTGAAGATATCTTCTTGTTGTTTAGATTTTGGGAAAAATTGAAGATGTATATTTTGTGTCAAGAAATCCTCGAGTATGAAATGAACATGTAGCTTGATGTACATTTTTCTCTCATGAAACACTAGATTGCAAACAATTTTGAGAACACCTTCATTGTCAACATACAAGGTGGTAGGTATTTACTATGGTATTCCAAGTCCTTTAGTATGTGACGTAGCTATATCACTTCACAGAAAGCTCCTCATGTAACATGATATTCAACTTCTTTAGAAGAGAGAGAAAAAAAATATTTATCGCTTCCCCATAATATCGGTCTAGATCCTAAAAAATAATACAAATCTAGAATTGGATTTCCTATCATCAATGTTACTTGCATGATTTGAATCCAAACATCCAGTCAAGAAGAATTGACTGTTCTTCTTATACTCTAGACCAAGATCTAATATACCCGTGATATATCTCAAGATCCACCTTTCTGCCTTCCAATGAAAAAATTTCCTACATGAACTTAGAAAGATATCTCACTGTAAAGTTGATATCTAGTCTAGTGTATGTTAGGTAAATGAGACTCTCAATCAACTGTCGATAGAGAGTTGCATCTACCACATGAGATGGATCTAAATGAGATAACTGTAGTCTCATCTCCATAGGTTTAGAAATAGGTATGAAATACATCATTCTGAATTTCTCAAAAGTTGTCTTGGTATACTTCAATTGGAAAACAAAGATATGATTCTCTTTCTATCATACTACCAATCTAAGATAGTAGTGCATGAGTCTGAGATCTATTATGTTGAAAGATCAATTAAGATGTTTCTTTTTTGCATCGATCAACTTCACTGAATTTTTAGTGATGATTGGATTGTCGAAATAGACAACAAAAATCACAATCTCCCCCATTGATTTTTGAGGTATATCTTCGGATCATATATTTCTTATGAATCCATGATGAAAGAGTTGCTCATCAATTTTGATGTACTAGGCCTGAGGTTCCTGTTTAAGGCCATATACAAATTTCATGAGTCTACATACCTTTGTTTATTCTCTGTACGTTAGATATTTTGTCAAGCCAAAACATGTGGTTTAACCACAGTCCTTTCTAATCCATTCTATTTCTAAAAACCATAACATCTCCACCTCATTTTGATATGAAATTAGGGATTGTATCCCAACCTAAATGGTTAGAATAGTGTGAATATTGTACATATTATTTGTTGGACCCCTATAATATTAACCAAGTATGAAGGCACGTGGGCACACAGGGTCCCAGCTATGAAAAGGCGCGCAAGGTAAAAGTGCATGAAAGAAAGAGTTAAGGAAGCACATAGTTCGCGCGACACATGAAAGGAGGCTCAGGAATTAGTAAATTTGGGCACCCAAGGCAAAAAACTTGAAAAGCTTGATCAGTTGCATGCGGATAAGATGCTAGCCTAGCAATAGGCTGGCCCAGGAAAGAGCATGCCTTGGATGGAATCTTCTAGAAGATCATCATGAGATGGAGTGGAAATCTCAGGCCTGGAGGAGCATGCTCGCATAAAGGACCACATTTGACACTTGGCGTCGGATCTGAGGGTGCTGGAAGGTGAGTTGGTAGCATAGGAGAATTATAAATACAAGTGCCTACAGAGAAAAAAAGAGACGAGAGAGATCAATATCTGGAAGTATGAGGTATAGTGGGTTAGAGAATGGGCGGAGCTCTGCAGAATTACAGTGAGGGGATATTTATATTCAGGAAAGAATGCACTAAGCATGGAGTTGTAATTTTTCCTTTTTCTATTAGCTTAGTTACATACATCTAGTGATATGCATGATTGTGGTCTACTCTCTTTGACTCTCTGTAATGAATCAATGAATATAATAAGGTTACCTATTATATATAGGCATGGATATCAATGGTTTTATTGCACATTTCTCTCATATGAGTTCTCTTTCCTTTCATGCTATGTATGAATGCTTGTATAATTCTGTCTATCATAAGGCATGTTCTAGATTCTATTAAAGAACTCAATCTAAAGTGACTGTAAGGATCTAGAGGCTGTTCTAAGCCCTATGGTTCTTTTTTTGTCTTAACTTCCCTCCTAAAAAATCTTACACTAATCATAGATGATGCTTCCCGCTAAACTCACATAAAAGAGAGACTCGGTACCCGTGCATGCCTCGAGTGAGCACTCAAATTCTGTTGGGTGATAGGCCGGTGCATATGGGGTTCCTTCCTTTTATAATGGGGGTAAAACTGACTACATCTTGGTTCCATTATCGGGACCTCTTTTCAAAGTTGTTGTGGGATATAGCATGCATCATTATCTGTGTAATGAGTAATGACAGAGTGGTTGACATTGGAGAATGAATTTTCTCAGAGATATAACAATGGACCTGATTTTAATACACATAGATGGGTAGAAGAGAACTTCTACCATGATTTGTACGAGACCTTATTTTGCTACTTCTTAGTAGAACTATATGAATGGCTTTCAGCCTATATGTCTAGATCAAGTTGGCATTATGGATCGCATGTATGGGCCAAAGAATACTACCAAAGGTTACAGGATGCAGATCTGATGTGGACCCATGTTGTAGATCATTGGTGGAGAGGAATACTGACTAGTTACACTCTAGAATATGCCATTTCCATGTATTCTTGTCTGGATGTTACTGAGTTTGAATTTCTACGAGAACCTAGAGGAACATTTCTATGTGTTATTCCTCTAGTATGAAGATATTGATGGTTATCATGAGTTTAGAGGCTTTCCCAATGACTGTCTAAACCATTCTAAACACTGGGTAAGGGAGCTTGGGTGGAGGAAGATGGAAGATATCATGATAGAAAAGGAGAGGGAAGAAAGACGACTCAAGTATAATGAAGTGAATGAAAGGGAGATTACTAGACAATGCAAGGCTGCTAGTGTGATAGATCTATGGAGACAGACGCTACGGGAAGGAGTTGAGGTTCCTGCAGAGGACATAAAACCTGAGTAGTCTGTGCTACCCCATCTTGGCAAGCACATGAGGGAGGCCCCTTCTAGTGAGATTTCATCACATGGAGAAAGAAGATTCATTAGCACATATCTGAATCCACCCAGTGACCGAGACCTGGTGCTTGGTTTTCCCAATCTAGGAAGAAGTGTTATTGATCCAATTGATATCAGTGGAAGAGACAAATTCACACCTAGGAGGTATAATTTTTTGGTTCCTTCTTCTATGGCTGCACATATTCTAGTATTTGGAGGAGTCTTTAGACAAGGGGAAAGTATACAAGATTTCGGTCTCACATCAGGGAGTGGTACGGGAAAAAGTAGTGGTAGTGGGGTGCTATCACATACCATCGATGCATAGTTCAGTGGGTCCATGGGGGTGCTTGGCATAGGTCCTATAGGCCCTATTAGACCAAGTGGTTCTAGTGGATCTAGTGGCTCTAGAGGCACAAGACCTGGTGGAGCTGGTGGATCAGGTGGTAGAGGAAACACCAGTGGGAACCAAGGATCAGTCTCAGGAGGATAGGGACCCCAACCACCACCTCAAGTATTCTTTGAAATTTCTCTACATTTTCATGATTACAGGGGCATTGAGGATGCAGTGGAACATGTTCACAAATGTGAGTTGTTATGGCACGCGAAGGGTATCATAACACCAAAACAAAAAGGCTAGTTAGTTTGTGACCACATTTCAAGGGCATGCACATAGCTGGTATAGAAAGTATGACCCTCATCAAATGGTGGTGGACTATACTACCTTAAAGAATGCATTCTTGGCAGAGTTCCACATTCTTCAGTTTGAGTAGAAAAACATTAGCGCTTTGAAAGAGATTCAACAAGGAATGGCAGAGAGTGTGTGGGAGTATGATGCACACTTTAAAACTTTCTTTTCTAAATTATGATATGATATCCATCCTTCTTAGCATGCACAGTGGTTTGTTGGATGATTGATCACCCCTTTTAGAAGGTCCTTGTCTCATAAGACTTTTACAGACCCATGTGAAGCATTAGAAGTTGTCTTTCGTGCCGAGGCTATTAGTAGTATTGATACTAGTTTTAGCCTATTCCTGGAGGCTCAGATTGCTGTTATGGCCAAATAGTTGGAGAAATTGTTTACGAACTCAGTCCATAAGACTCATAGTGGTTTGTGGTGCATAGATTGTGAAATAAAGGGGCACGTTAAGGATAATTTCCCTCAGAGGATGGTACGTGCTATGACAGCAGATTATGAAATTTGTCATGAGGACCATGATGCAAGTAGGTTTCCCTTGCTACAACGCGCAATCAGGAAGAATGTATCCTGTTATTACAAAATTTTCACCTCCACAACCCATGATACTATGGAATGTAAGCTCATTGATCAGATCCATGAGGCCATCAATCATGGGGTATGCCAGACTAGCATTACCAATGGTTCCAAAATAGATGATCACTGTTATGAGGAGCATGCAGATGGAGGCACCCATGGGAGAGGTTATTTGAGGAGGATTTCCTTGGTTGAGGTAACTATGGAGGAGGAATGAGTGAGTTCCCACATGGAACATGTTTCAACTGTGGATCTATAGAACATTACAAACATTAGTACCCAGACCTATTACAGTGCTCATGGTGTGGAAAGAAGCATTGTATGAGGAGTGCCCAGAACTATTTGAGCATATGAATCAGCAGCACCAAAAATAAAAGGGCGTTGTGATGGTCAGCATCAAGAAGGGAGACATATAATGGATGCCTTGGGTAACACGAGATGAAGGTTTGGAGCCTATCTTAGTAACAACAAGGGAAGAAGTTACACGTGCAAGAGAGGTACCAAGACAGAAGACCCTGATTATGAGGGAGGAGGTCATTCATGGAAAATATCTAGACCCCACGCATCAGAAGGAGATATATCAAGACACCATGGATGTTATCTAAAGCTTACAAGGGGAGATCCAGAGTCTAAAGGAGCAATCCAGGAGGGAGGAATAAGGAAGGAGAGTTGAGGCGCAAAAGGATGACCTAGATGAAGTCAAGGAGGTGTGTAAAATGCTAAGGCAGGAGAATATCATTCATTTGCTAGGATCTTGGTTGAGAGAGAAGGTACCACACACTAAAGAAGAGTGTGAGAGACAGGTCTTGCACATGAACCTTCCCCTTCATAGCCTTGACTACGACAAGGAGATTACATTGAATGTAGTTGTAGATGGATGGATCCTTAGTAATATCCTCATTGACACAGGCACAGAGGTTAACGTTCTGACTTTGGATGCAAGGCATCAGATGGGGAGACCTTCATTATAGACATCTTTGAATGTGTTGTATATGGAAAAAAAACTAAGGAAATTCCCATCAGTGTCTTGAAGGATGCAGCTATTACTATCCAGGGATATAAATTTTACTAGGGACTTCAAATTCTTGGTGCTCATCGAGGCAGATAATTTCCAAGTACTACTTGGGCACCCTTTTTGTTACAAGAATAATTCAGACCTTCGGTTTGACTAAGGGTACATCAGCTTTGAGAACATGGAGGAATGGGTCATTAAACCCCTGGTTGATGGTAATTCGATGCCCTATATTGAACCATTGGGGGAAGAAGTTCTGGACAAGATTTATGTGCACTCAATCAAAGACCCTGAGATGATACACCCTACTAATGGGGTTATCCAGTTTGAAGATGCTCAGTCAGTAAGTGATACCACTAGTCTGGCATGTGACAATTAGGAACATGGAACTTATGAATTAATGAGACGTCACTTGAGAGGGTCAATGACCAAGGTGACAAAGGTGTGCACGGTTAGGCACCTTAGAGGAAAATAACTGCCCAAGTATTCAGGAGGAGCCTTCCCTGAGATTTTTCTGCAGGAGGTAGAAGCTCAATGGAAGAATGAGAAGGAACGAAGGGAGATGTTAACTTATGTCTTTCTTGACACAGCAGCTCAGTGGTGGGCCACACATCAGGAGAGCCTTTTAAAATGAAAAGAGGTAAGAATTGCTCTCTCTACCAGATTTTCTAGGAGTAATGGACCCACCATCATCAAGGACTACCATGGGAAGGAGCCTACCTCTTTCTATATGTAGAAGTGTGAACGGGTCTAGAGAGAAGGCACAGAAGATTTTCCATCATCCCTATGGGTGCATAAGTTTTATTCTACACTACAGGGTTGTGTGCATGCATGGTACATTCATTCAGAGACACACCGCCAGATGAGGAATTGGCAAGAGCTCGTGGCTAACCTTATTCAAACCTTTGAGTATCAGAGTACCAAGTCATTGATTGATAAGGCCTTATAGGGTATCAAGTTCCTTACCATGGGGGATAGTGCTAGGACAGAGGATAGGTTGTTGGAATTATTAGGTGAACCAGGTGTAGTGGCGTGCTTTGAAGAAGTTAAGGAAACAGAAGAGTCACAACTTGAGCACACGTGTTTGGAAAAAGAAAAGGGAAAGTTGGTATTTGTGATTGATGGAGAGGAATTATAAATCTTAGATGTTAGCCATTTTGTAAGGACGTGTGAGGTAGTGGATAGTGCAGATGCTCGCATGCATGCCTATCATGAGCCTTTAAAGATGAAGAAAGTTAACATCGATTTAGGAGAATAACCTAAGGAAGCTATTATTGGGGATTACTGGATAGAGAAGGAAGTATCAAAGATCATTCATCTGCTACGTGAATTTGAGGATTTATTCCCGCACGGGTACCATGAGCTCAAAGGATTTCACCACTCCTTAGGGGAAATGAAGATAAAGTTGAAGGACGGTGTGTGCTCAGTCAGGAAAAGGCCCTACCAAATGAATCCCAATTTGCACGTGAAGGTTAAGGAGGAGATAGACAAAATGATAGCTTCTGGGATCATTAAGGTAGTGGAAGAATCAGAGTGGATTAGCCTAATGGTAATCAACATAAAAAAAGATGGGTGGATTAGGATTTTTGTTCATTAAAGGGAAGTGAATGTAGTTTGTGTCATTGATCCATTTCCGACCCCCTTCACTGAGGAAATTTTGGAAGGAGACGTTGGGTGTGAAATCTAATCCTTTACGGATGGATTTTTAGGGTACCACAAAGTACAGATTACAAAGGAAGAATAGGAGAAGACAAATTTCATCACCGAGTGGGGAAGTTTTGCATATGTGGTCATGCCATTTGGGTTAAAGATTGCACCTGCTGTCTTTTCACACATAGTGGTGCAAGAATTCCAAGACTTCATCCATAAGTTTCTTCAGGTCTGTTTGGATGACTGGACAATATATGGTCTGGTTAAAGACCATTGTGACAATTTGAGGTTAATGTTTGAGAGGTGTAGGCAGTTGAGGATATCCCTCAACATTGAGAAATGTGTGTTTTCTACCCCCTTTGGGACTTTATTGGGGCATATCATATGTAAGGAGGCCTTGCTAGTAGATATTGCTAAAGTTGTAGTTATTGTGAGGTTAAGGGATCCTACTAGCCAAATAGCAGTGCGTGGATTCCTTGGGCATGTGGGATATTACAAAAAATTCATTAAGGGATATGCAAAGATCATCGTGCCATTAGAAGAACTACTTAGACATAAAAGTGCCTTCCATTGAGGAGAGGCGCAGCAGAGGGCGTTTGATACATTAGAAGATAGGTTTATTACCGTGCGTATTTTATGGTTTCCCTCTTAGGAAAAGCCCTTTCACGTTCATGTAGATGCCTTAGGAACCACCATTGGAGTAGTGTTTACACAACTAGGTGAAGGGATTATTGATCATCCTCTCTATTTTGCAAGTAGGAATCTAACACCAGCAGAGTAGAATTATACCACAACCGAGCATGAGGCATTGTCAATGATCTACATGCTCTTCAAGTTTCGACAATATCTACTGGAAACACCCTTTGTGTTTTACACCGACCACATGGAATTGAATTATTTAGTAAACAAGCCTATTCTACAAGGGCGTATCTATCAATGGGTGTTGTTGTTTCAAGAGTTTGAATTCACCGTTGTAGTAAAACCTAGGAAAAGCAACTGTGGGCCTAATCATCTGTCAAGAACTGATTTAGGGGAAGACTTGCAGAGTATTGAGGAAGAAATGCTAGACGCACAAATTTTTAAGTTGTGGTGTGAGCCCTCAGATTTAGAGGAGATTGCAGTATTCTTAAAAGAAGGTTTGGCACCGGATGGAATGAATGCATTAGATTAAAAGTAGTTAGCCATATGCACTGTGCCTTACATGTTAATCATTGGATACTTATACAAGTTGGGACGTGATGAAGTTTAAAGTAGGTGTGTCTTACAGCATGAGCACCTGGCCATCATGGAGGAAGTGTGGGTGGGCATTATGTAGGTGATGCCACCGTGTGCAAGGTATTAATGGAAGGTTTACGGTGGGAAACCTTATACAAAGATTATAGAGATTATTGTAAAGCGTGTGACCATTGTCAGTGCATTGGCAAACCAGGAAGGAGAGATGAAATTCCTTTGCACCATATTCCTAGCACAGAGCCTTTTGAAAAGTGGGTGATAGACTTTGTAGGACCTATTACACCGGTAGTACGGAGGACTAGGTCACGTTATGTCATCACTTGTACAGATTATCTCACAAAGGTGGGTAGAGGCAGCCCCAACTAAAGATTGCACAACAACAACAACAACAAGGTTCTTGCTAGAAAACATTATCACGAGGTATGGATGCCCTTTGAGTCTGACCTGTGATAGGGGTACGCATTTCTTGAATGAGACCGTGAGGATCCTATTATCTGAGTTCATGGTGGCTCATCATAAGAATACGCCCTATCACCCACAAGAGAATGGAACCGTGGAAGCATTTAACAAAATACTGAGGCATACCTTGACCAAGATTTGTGATTTCAGAAGACTTGATTGGGATGACAAAGTATTGGCAGTATTATGGGCTTACAGGACAATGTATAAAAGACTAAACAAAGCCACATCTTTTCAATTGGTGTTTAACATGGAAGATATTTTTTCAATTGAATTTATGCTACCTTCTCTGTGAATAGCATGCACAGGAGGGTTAGCTGATGAAAAATCACTGGAAGAAAGAATTGAGGAGCTAATGAAACTAGATGAGAGATGATCACTTGCCCGATGGAGCCAAACAACTGAAAAGGAAAAGTAAAAGGCTTGGCATGATCACCATATAAGAAACAAGAAGTTTTAGGTTGGGAAGATGGTGTTATTATATTATTCTAAGTTTCTGTGCCATCCTAGGAAGTTGAAAGTCCATTGGTTGGGTTCTTACAAAATATCGTACATCCTTGATTCGGGAGCATTCCAGTTATAAGCGTTGGATGGGATGAAGTTTCCTGGACACTTCAATGGTAGTAGGCTAAAGCCCTACTATTGATAAGTCTTCTTGGTGTTTGTACATAAGGTAGTTTTGCCAGTTAGTTTAAAAGTTTCCTTTATGTTTTTTCCCTTTTCCATTGTTGTTTCATTTGGCACCTTGGGTGCCGTAACCTTATTGCTATTTTTGCAGAATCTAAGTTTACAGAGGACTGTGCATCACTTTAAGTGTGGGGTGGAGAAAGGTGAAGAAGCACATGATCAATGTACTAAGGAAGATGTGTTGAAAAGCCTTGTTGAGTAGCCAGGTTGAAAGAGGTATATAAAATTGGATGGAAGAATGGTTGGTGCCAAGGTAAAGCTACTTGTAGATCCCACGTGCTGAGGAGGAGAAAGCATATTTGAAAGCAACACGAGGTAGGTGAGAGCAAGGATCAGGATAGAGGAAGTGCCTTCGGCATGGGTTACGCACATGCAAGAGTTTCCTATCAAGTTGGATTTGTTGTGCACCAGAAGGTTGGAGGAGTTTTCACATAAGTTGGGTGTGCAAGTGAAGGTGCTAAAGATGGGATTTGTTTGAAAAATCTACATTAAATGAGAAAAGTATGGTGGTAGGTAAACTAACATTTAATGTTCATAAAAGAGAAAAACTATAAGTAGAGGGTTGGGGCACTCTCATTTTTACTTTATGAAATAGAAGAGTTGGAGATATAAGCGAGTTTGACAAACTAGGGCTTTCAAATTTGATCGAGTGAAGGAAGATCTGTGAGATTAAAGCAGCCAATTTGAGATTGTGAACCAGAAGGAAGGGGTTACACAGGCATGGAAAGAATTGAAGATGTGTTGTCTTATGAAGATTGTATCCCATTCAGGGCTCGACAAATTAGGGCACCAGTTTAGAAGAGTTATATCACGGATTTGAGATCAAAGGATTGGAGGAAGTAAAACAGAGTAACAAGGAGAGATTTGGAGTAATAAAAATACCCTGACCATGGCACCCAAGAAAGGAAAGGGCAAAGCCAAGGTTAAACAACCAGAACATGTGGTAAACACAAATGAAGAATGGTATGTAGAGATGTAATACCCAGATGGGGATGATGATGGGGAAGGAATGGGAATCCCACTTGAGAAGTGTACCTATTAGTGACTATAATCACCATATGAACATAATAGAAAAGGAAATGGCATTGGAATTGGTACGCCCCACCAACAAATGAACACTTCAGGGTTTACCTATATACAATGATGACATCAAGGTTAAAATGGACAAGGCAGGGCTATTGTAATTCTATGAGTTACCTTATTTTGGAAAGCTAGAATGCCTTTACTAGTGGTTGATGTCAAAGATTACTTCCACTTTTTTGGGCATAAGATGCACGTGAATCCCCAATTAATTTCATAATTTACAGACCTCATATGTAAAGGAGATAGCCTAGAAGATGACCTTGGTGACAAGGAAGCCATTCAAGAAACCATCACCGAGTATGCCTGTAAGAAAAGGGTCATGATATTATGACATTTTAGACATCAAAGACCCCATAATGAAAATGGTTGTGCATCTGGTGACAAATCTGAATGGCTAGGAAAGATGGACACAGGTCAATAACCTTGGCTACACATTTGCAGGAAGATTATAAAGGGAACTATATACAACCTATCCAGTTACATCACTGAAGAAATTGTCAGTTGCATGAAGGAAGGGGACAAGATCCTCTTCAGTAACGTCTTATTCACCATTGTATTCACATAGATTAGAGTGCTCGATGCACCAGACAAGTTCATGTGGGAATACCCAGCCAAGGATCCTTTGCTCATGAAGAGGTTTGAAAAATATGCTTGTGATACAATGACGGCACCCCACAAGGCGCAGCTAAAAAAATGGTACATGTGCCTAAGGAATGCATTTAGGGTAGAGTGGAGAATCCCTGAACAACTCCCAGCATCCACTGAGGGAGAGGATGAGTTTTTGGTCTATCAACACTACTATTTGGGTAGATTCAAACTGATAGACAATTCATGGAGCCCTTGGTGCAAGCTCCCCTTTCCATTTACTACTTAATACTTCTAAACCGGGGTGAATAGGTTTCAAGAGTCAAAGAAGCTAAGGATGGAACTGGGTAGGCTAGACTAGGAACACAGGGAGATAAGAAAGAAGCTAAATTACCCCGGTGGAGAGCATGCATATGTAGAGAAGTATGTGTCACACGAGATTCAAATGAAAAGGTTGGTAACGTTACCCATTGCTGGAGGATCAGTGATGCGTGTGTACTTACACATAAGGCTGAAGTTTGAGAATGGTGTGTATCTGGAGAGTGAAGTCTCCATACCTGAAGATCCCTTGGGTAAGAAGGGGCCCATGTAAAAGAAGAAAGGAAGAGATGGAGAAGCACCAAGTGTGTTGACTACTCAGAAAGTGAGCATGCCATCCACAAGCACCAAGCCAATCACTTACATGAGGAGAAAAAAGTCTCCGGTGAAGGAAAAGACACCTAAGGTAGAGGTGCCTAGGAAACCTATCTCTAAGGGAGAATCACCTAAGGAAAAAGGTAAGGCTGAATCACTTGATCAAGGGCCACCTCTTAGGAAGAATCAAAGGATGGATGAGGAAGCTGACTCTGAGGCAACCGAAAGCTTGGAAAAATACATGGGCAGAAGAGGGGATGAAAGTGAAGGAGATGGGGGCAGAGAAGAAGAAGAAACAGAGAAATACCAAGAGCCCTGTTTGGTTAGCATCTATGACTCGGAAGAGGAGAGTGAAGATGAGAATCATGAGTTTGTATTCACATGACATAAGGGTGTAGAAGAGGAGGAGGACACCAAAAACATGGAGGATGAGGAGGTTGCCAAGAAAAAGGAGGGAGCAATATGTTTTACAAAGGAGCAGATCATAGAAGTGGCAGAGAGAGAAGCACAAAGAATGCTTGAGGTCTTGGTAGACCAAGAGTTGGAGTGCAGTGCAGACATAGTGCTAAAGGAGGGGAAGGAGGAGAACATTAAAAAATAACATGACAACCTAAGAGGCCCCGCTCTGATAGTAAGCTTCCCCAAAAGCATGCACTTGGGTAGAAGAACTCTTGATGCAAAACAAATACTTTTAATGAGGTATGTTGATGACACTAGGAAGGTGTTACGTGTGCGATTCCAAAGCACTGTACCCACATAAAGGATCATAGCCATGGGGTCTTTTGAGAAGGATGACGTGTACTCTCGAACCAAGAAGATGCTCTCTTGGGTATTCGAGTCTCACATTGATGAGCCAAACTTCGAAGTCTACCATGAAGTGCTCATCACACTACCATAATCTAAGGGGGTCAATCCCTTAGTGAATTCTTAAGGGATCTCAGATGAGAAAGTGTGCAATCCACTGAAAAAGGTCATGGTGAAAGTCGAGGCTAGATTATTCATGTGCAACGACAGGATTAGACTGTTGGAGGAAAAGTTAGGGAAGAAGGAGGAAGAACTGGTGGTAAATGCCGACAATTTGAAATAGGAAGAACTAATCAGCACACAGTTAAGGTGCAAGTTAAGGGAAGAGAAATTAAAGGAGCAGGAATTTTACAAGAAAATGGATTCTATCAAGGGCACCATCCTCCTGAAGCACTCGGACTTAGCACCACCCACATATAAATACTCATCCCTCTTAAAGTGTATAGAAGACCTAACATGCATCCTCACTATGGAAAGATGATCCTTGGCCCTAGAATCGACTGAAGAAGTGGCCATGTGCTTGAAATAGGAAGACTACTTGAAGGTGGTGGCAGTTGTTTCTCACTACATCTAAGTACTCGTGGATGTTAAGGTCACTTCCTATTCTACAGAAGCCACATATGATACATGCACAGATAGAGATAAGGTGGCAAGCTCCTTGGTCGTCATGCTTGAGACAGACTTAAAAGAGTTCCAAGAAAAGAACAAGGGGAACAGGGCAGAGAGAGATAAGGTTTTGGCCAAAGTAGAGAAGAAATCAGAGGTAATTGAGGCCTTAAGAAGCTTAATTAAGGCCCGGCTAAAGGAACTATACCCCCAGATCACTAGAAGGATGGATAAACTTGAGGACCTAGGAAAAGAGATGGAGCAGATTATGGACGTTTTGGGCATCCAGGGAGTTGGCCTGAGTTTTGATGAAGTGAGCACCCTAGTGGGAGACCTCTGCTAGAAGGTATAGGGCAAGGTCGAAGTGTACAATAATCTAGAAGTAGAGCTCTGGAAATATTTTTCTAACTTGTTGAGTTGATGTCCCCCCCCAATTCTACATTCTTTTCCCCAATTCTTTCATTCCTTATTCTTTTCTTTGTAAAGTATAAGGCTATTCATTAGTTCCCTGAACAACATGCATCTTGGTTAAATGTTTCTAAGGACAAAGAAGAGGCATAGTGTGGAGTGATGTTGGACCCCTGTAATATTAACCAAGTATGAAGGTTTGTGGGCACACAGGGTCCCAGTTATGAAAAGGCTTGCAAGGTAAAAGTGTGTGAAAGAAAGAGTTAAGGAAGCACATAGCTCACACAACACATGAAAGGAGGCTCAAGACTTAGTCATTCTGGGAACCCAAGGTAGAACATGTGAAAAGCGTGATCGGTTGCATGTGGATAAGATGTCAACCTGACAATAGGCTGGCCAAGGAAAGAGTATGACTCAGATGGAATATTCTAGAAGATCATCATGAGATGGAGTGGAAAGCTCAGGCTTGGAGGAGCATTCTCACATAAAGGACCACATTCGGCACTTGGTGTCTGATCTGAGGGCACTAGAAGGTAAGTTGGTAGCATAGGAGAATTATAAATACAAGTGCCTATGGAGAAAAAAAGAGAGGGAGATCGATATCTAGAAGTATGAGGTATAGCGGATTAGAGAATGGGTGGAGCTCTACAGAATTACTGCGAGGGGATATTTGTATTTAGGAAAGAATGCACTAAGCATGGAGTTGTATTTTTTTCTTTTTCTATCAGCTTAGTTACATGTGTCCAGTGATATGCATGACTGTGGTCTACTCTCTGTAATGAATCAATAAATATAATGAGGTTATCTATTATATATAGGCATGAATATCAATGGTTTTAATGCAAATTTCTCTCATATGAGTTCTCTTTCCTTTCATGTTATGTATGAATGCTTGTATAATTTTGTCTATCATAATGCATGTTCTAGATTCTATTAAAGTACTCGGTCTGAAGTGACTACAAGGATCTAGAGGCCATTCTAAACCCTATGGTTCTTGTTTGTCTTAACTTCCCTCCTAAAAACTCTTACACTAATCATATATGATGCTTCCCGCTAAAATCATATAAAATAGATACTCGGTACCCGCGTGTGCCTCGAGTGAGAACTTAGCTTCTGCTGGGTGATAGGCCGACACGTATGGGATTTCTTCCTTTTATAATGGGGGTGCAAAACTAACTACATTATTTTTGTTGTGGTTTAGATCAGTAATAAACAGGCTGCCTCACCTGTCTTTGAGGAGGGATTTAATCTCATGTACTGTGGTTTAACCTCATAATTGGGCCTGACAAAATATCCAACTAACCATTTTTGGTGAATCCATTAGAGAATACGGATTGATAAGACTAATATTATCCTATTGGTGTCTGGCGACTCCATATTTTCCTTATTTTTGGTAGATCCATTTTCTGGTCAAGATGGCAAGAAAAATCTTCACTCGGTCAAGCCAAGCTAGGGGTGAAACTGATCCATTCTTTGATCTGCTTCAACAACACAATTTCATACTTTCCCCCAACAATGTTTTATCTAGCCAAGAAAGAAGTTCTTTTCCTATCCAAATAAATCAGGTTCCGTAAGAATAAGAATCTTCTGCGATTTGTCATGTATTATTCTTATTTGATACTTAGACTCCCGTGTGCACTTCATTCAAAATAATGGTAGCACAACTTGTACCTTGGGGTGTGGCTATTTTTCCTCTTTTCATAACTCCATCATTGCATGATCTACCACATGGATCATGTAAGAATATTCCTAAGTTCAATGGTGATAGGAAGCAACACCCTATTGAACACATTGCTTCATTCTTTGTCACATGTGATGTCCTTGGGGTGTTTCACGAATATGTCTTTGTTTGAATTTTCATTGAAACATTGCATGGTGTGGAAGTAGAATGGTTCTACCATCTTTTGAATGTATGCATTACCAACTAGGATACCATGAGATCTGTATTTGAAGAATGGTTAAAACTAGATGAAGATTCTTGTGACTTGTTAGCATAGATTACACATATGAAGAAGGATTCTCATGAGCCCATGTGGGACTTCGTGGTAAAATTCAACAAGCTAATTTAGAAGATTCTAGTGCTAGCCATTCCCACTCTTGAAAATCAAAAGTGTTTCTTCATCAACGCTCAGTCCCCTGATGTGAGCTTCTTATTAAGAAGGTTTGTTATCCCTGATTTGGCTACTGCTCAAGCCACAACCATTGAAATAGAAGATGATCTCATTTTGGCCGGAAAGATTAGAAGAGATTCATCTAAGCCTAAAAATCAGAGTTCTTCACAAATTATTACTGACCCTATGATTCAGAAGATGGCCAATGACTTAATCGCTTTGAAGAAGAAAATGTCTCAATAGGTGACACATGTTCCTTATTGGGATATTCCTAGATGGAATTTAAACAATACCAATGGCGCTCCCGTAAGAGATAGGAATTAGATGACTGCTACTCCAACAAGGTTGGCCATTGAAGCTCCTCTTATCAACGCAATAGTGGAAATAGTTGAGGAAGTGAAGAACCGGAAGATCAAGATTCTCATGAAGCTTTTGAAGCTTCAGGATATGCTGATGAGTCTTTTGATGATTCAGCTGGCCACTCTAAAATTTGGTACTTGGAATATGAGGAAGACCAATGTGAACATGATGGTCAGTCATTTGCATTCTTCACTCGAGCTCAATCTCAGATGCCTAGAAATCCGGTTGAAGGCTCTAAGGAGAAGGGTAAAGAAGCTCCTGTGGTTATGCCTAAAAGAGGCTCTCCTATCTCAGTGTAAACTGAAAAGGAGATGACTAAAAAGTTGACATATTCTTTTAAATATCTTTCTCCTGCCCTCAAAACCAGTGCCTCATCTTAGACCAGTGTATCCAAAACTGATCCCACCATCATTCCTTCATTACCACTTTCAACATTATTGATCATGCAAAGAAAACTAAAATCCAAATGTCAGAAGCTGAGTACCTTCAGTCAAATCCTGAACAATTTGAGAAACTTTCCAAATTCATTAGAAGCAAGGCTATTATCCCTTCATCTTCAAAAGGCATGTTGCCTAATCCCACTCAGTGTTTACCTTAGAGTAATATGACCTCTATTACTTCTTCGAAAAATATTAAACCGTTTTATTTGTCATTACTTATAAACACATTTAAACTCAGTAATTACATTATTGACTCAGGAGCCTCTGATAACGTGATATTTAGACCCTTGGGTTCAACGAGAGTTGTTCAAATATTGGATCAGGCACTAGTGTGGTTCTTATATCTCCATATTTTGAGATCTTTCCCTTCACCTTCAAGCTGTAGTTTGACAATAATAATAACACAACTGAATACGAAGCTCTATTATTAGGACTAGAAATGGCAAGGTAAAAGGGAATCTAAAATCTTAAAGTGCAGGGAGATGCTGAGTTGATTGTAAATCAAGTAAGGGGGATCTATCAGGTAAAAAATGATCACCTAAGGCATTATAGGAACAAGGTGTGGGATAACATAGAATGCTTTGATGCTTTTTCCATTAAGGCAGTTTTGAGATATTACATAGATAAAGCTGATTCTTTAGCCCTGTCAACATCTCTTCTCCTCCCTCACCCAAAGTTCAAACAGGACACGTATACCATTGAGAATGTGTATCATCCGAGTGTTCTAGATAATTCAGCACATTGGTAAGTGTTCAATGATGATCAACATGTATTGTCTTTTCTTGAGAAAGCTGATAATTTTAGCAAGCTTTATTTTTAAGGATCAAAATCAGCTTTCTGTGACTCCGTCTTGAATTCATATCAAGAGATTGATGGTGAATTCATCTAGCTCAAAGGTAATAAGGTTCCGAAGGGATTCATTTCTCTGAAAGGTTTGTTTGACAAACATAACTATTTTATTCAGGATAAAAGGTAAGCTAAAGGTGCTTCCTTGTCAAAGGTAGATCAAGATAATATGGGATATTCTAACCAACCATGGATGGTAAACATAGTAAAATGTTATTCTCCAGACAAGAAAGGAAGATTCAATTCACTCCTAAAGATATATATGGACGTCTTGACATGGTCTTATGCAGATTTGAAGTATTTCAAGCCCAAGGATGTGCAACATAGCATCCCTTTGAAGTTTGATGTCAAACCTTACAGGTAGAAACAAAGGCATTACAACCCAAATATCTCAGGGACTATCCTTTCAGAAATTCAAAAGATGTTAGATGCAAGGATTATCTTCCCAATCCATCATTATACTTTGGTTGCTAACATCGTCCCCGTCAGAAAGAAGAATGGTGAGATTTAGATTTGTGTTGACTTCTAGAACCTTAATCATTATTCATTAAAATAAAATTACCCAGTTCCTATCATGGATCAAGTGTTGTAGAATATCACAGGATTAGAAATGTTATCCATGCTCGATAGATTTTTGGGGTATAATCAGGTCGAGGTAATCGCTGAGGATCAACATAAAACAACATTCACCACCCCATGGGGGACCTTTATTACAAGAGGATGCCTTTTTGTTTGATTAATGTTAGAGCCATGTTTCAAAGAGATATGGACTTAGCTTTCATATATTTGATGGGAAAAGTCATAGTTGTATATTTGGACGACCTGACAGTCTTCTCTAAGAAGTGAAGTTGTTGGGTCATATGGGATTTCATTAAATACTAAAAATTCCATGTTCATAGTAACAGAGGGTGAGTTGTTGGGTCATATCATGACTAAAGAAGGAACCAAGATCAACCTAGAGAAGGTGAAGGCCATCCAAATCCTTACCCTACCTACAAACAAAACTGGGGTGCATTCTTTTTTTGGAAAGGTCAATTTCCTAAGAAGATTTGTACTTGAATTTGCTAATAAAACCAAGGATATCCCTGGGATGATGAAAGGTAATACTCCATTTCAATGGAGCACTAAAGGGAAGCTTGCTTTTGAATAAGTCAAAAGAGAAATTTATCATGCTCCTATTCTAGTATGCCCAGACTTCAAGAAGGATTTCATTATGTACAGATATGCTTCCACACATACAATATTATCCATCCTAATACATGAGAATGAAGAAGGAATAGAAGCCCTCATTTCTTTCATGAGCTACCCACTAAAGGTACATGAATTGAAGATGTCACAAATTGAGAAGCATGCTTATGAAGTGGTGAGAGAAGTGAAGCATTTCAGGTATTATGTGTTGAGTTCTCACACTCTTGTTCTTGTTCCTGATACTACAGTTAAGTCCATTTTTACTCAACAAGAGTTGGGTAGTCAATGGGGTAACTGGATAGCCAAAGTCCAAGAAAATTACTTGGACATCAGACCTACAAATTTGGTACGAGGAAAAGGCCTGTGCCAATTAATTGTAGAAAACAATTCTGAGACAGAATGCGAGGAAACTGAAGGTACTTCTTCATAATTTCCCATGGTGATTTTTGTAAGCACAACCGATGAATGGTATGCAGATATCACTTTCTTTTTAACTTATGGTGAATTTCCCCCACATTTAATTCAAAAAGAAAAGAGGACATTTAAATTAAGTTCTGTAAGATAAATTCTATGGGATAATGGTATATACAAGAAGGGTATTGATGGTGTATTCCTGCATTGTGTCAATAAGTATCAGCAGATAAGCTTACTAGAATCCTTCCACACTCTAGCATGCAGACGAAATTTCTCTTCCTCTGTGATGGCTTACAAGATCTTACGGGCTAGGTAATGTTGTCCTACTCTATTTCAAGATTCAGTGGAATGGGTGGGTAAGTGTGAAGCTTGTCAACATTTTCGTTGGTCATCCTAAGCTAGTATCTCTTCCCTTGAAGCCTGTGATAATTGAAGAACCTTTTCACCAATGGGGAAATGATTTCATTGGAGTACTAAATCATGACTCATATGCCGGTCATAATTATTTTCTCACCACAACTGACTATTTCACCAAGTGGGTGGAATTTGCACCAATCAAATAGGAAACCTCCAAAGGTGTGTGCAAATTTCTCAAGGAGAATATAATTGTTAGATTCGGCATACCTCACAAGATTGTTGCTGACAATGCTTCCAATTTCTCATCACATGAGTTGATAGAATTTTTCTATGGATTTGGGATTACGTTGGCTCATTCATCTTATTATTACCCCCAAGTAAATGTTTAGGATAAATCAAGTAATAAGAACCTGGTGACCATAATCAGAAAGTTGGTCGATGAGAATCAGAGGACATAGCACAAAGCATTAAATGTTACATTATGGGAAGATCAGATTACTCCTAAGTGAGCAATTGGAATGTCCCCATTCTAGGTGTTGTATGGAATTGATGTTGAGATTCTTGTCTCTATAGAATTTCTAGCCTTATGGTTGGCTAAATCAATTGAGGATGAAACTTTTCAAATTTCCTTTGAGAAAAGGATAATGTACCTAGCCAGGATAGAAGAAGAATGAAGAAAGGTGGTGGATCACATTGCACATCATCAGAGAAAAGTCAAAAATATATTATACAAAAAATAAAAGCAACGTAATTTCCAAATTGGAGATCTAGTACTTCTCTGGGATACGAGAAGGGAATAGAAAGGGATGCATGGAAAATTTGATTATTTATGGAAAGGTCATTTCAAAATCCATCAGTTAAATGGTGAAAATAGTTTTTTTCTATCATATCTTAATGGAGAGTTGCTCCCTCTACCTTTCAGTGGCCAACATCTGAAGTTGTTTCATCAGTAGTGCAAGATACTCTCTTGCACTGTATTATAATTTATTTTTTGTTGTGTGTTTGCTTTATTTCATTCTTTCTTTCTTTTTTTTTTGGTTCTTATTCTCCTGAATTCATAGCCCAATGGATAAATATTTTTGATACATCATTTCTCTTCCTTTGATGTCTCAAAGAAAGTCCCCAACGGAGTTTCCAAAAACTGTTGGTTGGATATTTTGTCAGGCCAAAATTTGAGATTCAACCACAGTACATGGGATTAAATCCCTCCTCAAAGATAGGTGAGGCATCCTATTTATTACTGATCTAAAACAAAGAAGAAAATATATGTACAATATTCACACTATTTTAACCATTGGGGTTGGGATACAATCCTGAATTTCATATCAACACGAGGGGAGAGATTTTTAGAATATCAAGAGCTATTGTGAAGAAGAAGAAAAACTTTGTATTTTCTTTTAATCATTGAGGAATAGAAACAGGTGTTATTTTGCAAACTTTTTGTTGTGGGATTCATCTATCTTGAGAGATTTTTCTTACATCCAAGATCTTAAGCTATTCTTTATTTAAGAATTCTAGATTATTTTAATTGTTTCAAACATTACGCTCATTATCTAAAACTCGTATAATTATTTCTTGATCTGTGTTTTCTTGAAAGAAAATACGTTCCTCTCATTCCCTTCCCACTCTATTTCATCTATAATAGTTTCCTTTCTAATCCATTCTATTTCTAAAAACCGTAACATCTCCACCTTGTGTTGATATGAAATTAGGGATTATATCCCAACCCCAATGGTTATAATAGTGTGAATATTGTACATATTATTTCTATTGTGTTTTAGATAAGTAATAAACAGGATGCCTCACCTTTATTTGAGGAGGGATTTAATCCCTTATACTGTGGTTAAACCTCATATATTGGCCTGAAAAAATATCCAACCAACATTATACAAGTACAACATAACCCCCAGGTTGAGTCATTTAGAATTCTTCCTGTAGATCTCTATTTAGAAAGGTAGTTATTAAATCAATCTGATGGACTTTCCAACCAAGCTATGCAGCTAGAGAAAATATCATCCTGATCATTTTGATCTTAGATGTGGGATCAAATGTATCATCATAGTCAATGCCTTATTTTTGTGCATAACCCTTTTATACCGAACTGACTTTGTACTTTTATATGGTCCCATCTGCTTTGTATTTTATTTTGAATATCCATCTCCAACCAATGGGTTTTTTCTGTGGTGGAAGATCGACAAGATGTCAAGTGTTGTTTTTAATTATTAACTGATACTCAACATCCATGGAATATTTCCAATATTTAGACTGTGGGGATTCCTGGATAGTAGACGGATCAATAGATTCAAGATTTATACTCAAAAAAGAAAAGTTTACTTCTTCTTGTGCTTTACTGTGAGTCTGTGGTCGAGTGGTGAATGTATCTAGTGAAGCATCCAATTTTGCATCTTGTATCATATTAGTATACCATTTGGGCATACATTGTACAAATTCCATGGTTTTTGGTCCTGTCTAATCATCACCATCAACCCCATCATCGCTATCATAATCAACGGGAACATCAAATTCTATTTTTACAACATGTGGAATATTTACATTAGGTGAGGCTAGAGGAGGAGTCTTAACTTCCTTCTTCTCAAAGAACTCAACATCTCTGCTAGTGTAGAATTTTTTGGTCTTTGGATCCATCAATATGTACCCAAGTGTAGTCAATTTTAATCCCATTATAAGAGGAAGGAATCGATGTGCACCGGCCTATCACCCAACAGAACCTAAGCGCTCACCCGAGGCACTCACGGGTACCGAGTCTCTCTTTTATGTGAGTTTCTAGTGGAAAGAATTCATAATTGATTAGTATATGAGTATTCAAGAAAGAAATTTAAACATACAAAGATTACAAGGCTCAGGACGACCTTCAGATCCTTGTGGTTTCTTCAGACTGTGTGTTTTAAAATACTCCATAACACATAATATAATAGAAATAAAGCTATAACCATTCATTCATAGCATGAAAAATAAAGAGAACTTATATAAACAAAATATACATAAAACCCACTAATATTCATATCTAATTGTAATAAGTAACCTCATTGTATTCATTGGTTCATTACAAAGATCCATAGATGGTAGAATGTAGTCATGCACATTACTAGGCTTGTAAAACTACGCAAAAATAGAAAAGAAATTACAATGCTGAGCTCAATACATCAGAGCCCCACTCATAGTAATCCTACAGAGATCTACCCATGTTATCTCTCTCTATGTGTATCTCTCCTATCTTCTCCTCTTTTGTCTTTATCTCTATCTCCACACACCTTTCTTGGTCCATAAGCACTTATATTTATCACCTTCCCACATTTCCAACTCACCTTACCATGCCCTCAGATCTGTCGCCAAGTGTCGAATGTTGTCCTTTAGCGAGCATGTTTCCTCAGGATTAAGCTCTCCACTCCATCTCATGATGGTCTTCTAGAAGATTCCTTTGCTGGCATGCTCTTTCTTGGGCCACATGTTACCAGGCGAGCATGTTATCCGTGTGAAACTGATCATGCTTTTCATGTGTTCTACCTTTTTTGCTTGAATCAGCTAAGTCCTAAACCTCCTTTCGCGTGTTGCACACTATATTCTTCCTTAATCCTTTTCTCTCACACACTTTTTCCTTGTGTGCCATCCTGTAACTGGGGTCCTGTGTGCTCACGCACCTTTGTACTATTCAATATTTTAGGAGCCCAACATCACCCCACACTCTGCCTGTTCTCCACCCTCGGAAACATTCTTCTTGACAAAGGTGCAAGTTGGTTCAAATGGAACCAAGAAGTAAATAAATATTACAAAGATGAATAAGGAATAAAAGAATAGGGGAATTAATGAAGAAATGGGGGGGGACACTAAACCAAAAGGCTGGGGAAGTCCTTCTGCAAGACTGCCTCCAACTTACTCCATGTATCAACCTCATTCTGCGCCTTCTGACGGAGGTTGCCAACTAGGATGTTTACCTCATCAAAACTTAGGCCACCTCCCTGGGCACCTAAAGTGTCCATAATTTGTTCCATATCTTCACCTAGGTCTATGATCTTGTCCATTCTCCTAGTAATTTGAGGATATAGTTCATATTAGTGCAAATCAACAGCACCCTCTAGATGTTCTATCATATTTCTAGTTTGACATCTTAGCATCCAGTGTGACTGCACAACATTGAATCTTTTCCCCAAGTGTGGGACTTGCAAAATTGGGAAAATAATCTCCAGATTAGAGGTTGGTTCCTCAACTCCTATATTCAAGTGTGCATGACATTCTGTAGAGGGTTTACCTATAACTTAATCAAACTTTGCCAAGGAGACAGGGTTGAGAAAATGCAAATAAAAAATAAACCTAGTCTAAATAAGGTGATGCACCAAAGGAGTAGTAGACACCTACTGATGCAAAACATACACAATCCATAAGAAAATACAGCACAAAGCATGCACAAATTTCCAAAATGTGATGAAAGATCAGGAAACAATGATAAATATATGAAAGGATTGGGAAGATTTAATCACAGAGCATATATCATCATTCCAGGTCCAATACAGTGCATTATAATGGCCAAGAGATAAAAATAAGTACATTATTTGCATGGAAAGGTAAAAAAATCCACAAATCTCCCTGATTAGGAAGAAAAGGGAAGCTGCAGAACTAAAAGAATGTCTAACTGTTAAAAATGAACCCATTCTGGCTTTTACAATGCAAAAAATGAGCTCAGGAGAGAGAAACATGGGAAAACATGGGAGGAGCTTCAACCACCAACCAAATGGTGTTAAAATAGCATGAGCACTATAAAAGGTCCATTCCCTAACATTTTTAACCATTCTAGGAGAGAATGCAAGCCATTCTTCATTAAAAATGGTGGTTGAAACGTCATTTCTGTTCATTTCCACATGCCAGAGGCATTTTTCAATTTTCTCTCTCCAAACTCCACCAAAACACAAAATTGACCCTAGAATCATGTATATAATTTGACCAAATTTCCATTGATATACAGAACATGAAAAACAGAGATTTGGATCGAAAGTTATGCTCATTTGAAAATTTAGGGCAAAATAAGGCCAAAATGGGTTGGCGGGCCAAAATTTTGAAATTTTCCCACTTTTTTGCATTTGGGAAAATTTCCCCAAAACCCTCTGTGCCCCACCACTCTGGTTCCATGTGAAATGTTCTGATTGGTTGCGGGCCTTTCCTGCTTCTTTTTCATGGTTTCGGCCTTTGGAAAATTTTCCAAAAAATTCTCCACCGGCTGGATGACCCGAGGACACGTGGCATGATGTGATTCACCATAGGCATTTGCTCTTAAATTTTTGCCATCTTTTGACCATATTTTCTAACCTAGACACATGGCACAACCCCATTGGATGTGGGCCTACTTTTCTTCATTTTCTGCCACCATGTGGACACGTGGCATGGTCTTATTGGCTCAGGTTTTTGGGGGGTGGGCTTTCTATGTCAAATTTTCTGAACTTGGGTGAAAAGGAAAAAATACCTTTGCACCTCCAACCCCCACCCTTTCGGTGACACGTGGTGTGATGTGATTTGATGCGGGCCTTGGCTCTTAAATTTTGTTCATGCCAACCCTTGGGAAATTCTCCCAACTCCTCCTCACCTGGACACGTGGCCTCATCCTATTCGCCAGAGGGCCCTCGGGCCAAAAATTTCCCTCTAAAGCCTTGCCAATCACTTGGTAAAAATTCCAAGTTTACTTCCACCTCCGCCCCCCCGAGGACACGTGGCCTCCTTCCACTAGCTCGAGCTTTTCTAGGGAAAATTTCCCACTACGCCAACACTTAGAAAATTTTCCAAAAAATTTCTCCCACCTCGGCTTTGCTCCGATGCCGACGTGGCAACTTCTGATTGGCCAGTGGGGTTGTCTTGGGAAAATTTTCCACAAAAACTCCACCGATCCATAACTTCGAAAATTATAATGCTGAGAAAGAGCTTTATCTAATGGTTCCATTTCCAAAAGATTTTGAGTGCTTGTAGGATAAAAAATTATGACTGAGGCACAGGAGAGGAAATAATAAAGGGAGTTAGCCCAAAATGAGCAAGGGGCTCATTTTGGATAATAGTTCCTTTAGTTGTGTCTTGGTTGAGCCCCTTAGTGCCTCAATCTCCTTGGATCTTCTTTCTACTTCTGCCAGGACTCTATCCCGCTCCACTTTGTTTCCTTTATTCTTCTCCTAGAACTCCTTTAGCTCTGCTTCAAGTTTGGTGACCAAGGAGTTCATCACCTTATCTCTATCCATGCATGTGTCATATACAGCCTCAGCAGATTGGGAAGCAACATTTACATCTATGAGCATCTTGCTATACTCAGCAACCAGTGTTATCACCTTCAACCGGTCCTCCTCCTTCAAGCACGCGGCTACTTCCTCCATAGATTATAATGCCAAGGGTCACCTCTCCATGGTGAGGAGGCACATTAATTCTTCTAGGAATTCCAATGTCGATGCATACCTCTGGGGGATAGGCATTAGATTTGGGTGTTTCAAGATGATGGTGCTTTTTATCGAGTCTACTTTCTTGTAGACCTCCTACACCTTTTCCTTTTCCTCCTTAAGCTCGTGCCTTAGCTGGGTGCTAATTAATTCCTCCTATTTTAAGTTTCTAGCCACCTTATCCAACTCTTCCTCCTTCTTGGCTAGCTTTCCATCTAAATCTATTATGCTTTTGTTCCACGCGAATAGTCTCACCTCTATTTGCACCGCGACCTTGCTTAGAGCATTACATACTTGCTCATCTATGAGCTCCTGGGAATTTACCAAGGGGTTATCTCCCTTAGACTATGGTATCATGATAAGTGCCTTATGACAGACTTCAAAGTCTGTCTTGTCAACGTGGGATTCAAATGCCCAAGAAAGGATCCTCTTGGTCCTGGGGTACATGCCCTCCTTCTCGAATGATCCCATGGCTATAAGTCTTTCGGTGGGTACATGTTCTGGAATCGTGCATGTAGCACCTTCCTTGAGTCATCCACGTAGCCCATCATCTACCTCTGTTTTGTATCCAATGGTCTTCTACCCAAGTCCGTGCCTTTGGGGAAGCTAATTGTCAGAGCAGGGCCTCCTAGGCTATCATGTCCCTTTTCACTGCTCTCTTCCCTTCCTTCCTTTAGCACTATGTCTGCGCTCTATTCTAATTCTTGGTCTACAAGGATCTCGAGCATATTCTTTTCTTCTCACTCTGCCACTTCAGTTATCTACTCCTTGGTAAAATCTGTGGCTTTTTATCCCTCGGTGTCCCTCTCTTCTGCCCTTGTATCTTCGGTGCCCTAACCCCCTTGTGTGCCTTTCCGCTACACAAATATGAACTCTTGCTTCTCTTCTCCACTCTCCTCCTCCAAGTCATAGACACTAACTATGCGAGAATCCAAAGGTTCCTTGTCCTTTTTTGGCTCTTTCTCCTCTTCACCACCCTCTTCACTCTCATCCTCTCCTCCTCCCAAATATTTCTCCATGTTGTCGATCACCTCCGAGTCAGCTTCTTCATCTACCTTTTTCTTCTTCCCAAGAGGCTGCTTCTAGTCAGGAGATTCTACCTTCTCTTATTCCTCTTGGGACTCCTCCAAGGTGGTGGGTTGTTTAGGTGCCTCTACTTCTAACATCTTCTCCTTTATTGGGGACTTCTTCCTCCAAACATAGGTGCTTGGCTTGGCACTTGTAGAAGGCATGCTCGTTGTCAAAGTAGTTGGTACACTTGGTGCTCCTTCTTCTCCTCTGCCCCTCTTCTTAGACACTAGCTTCTTCATTCCTAGGGGGTCTTCAGGTATGGAGATCTCATCCAAAAAGTACACACTGTTTTCAAATTTCAGCCTTATGCGCACATATACGCACGCCGCAGATCCTCCAGTAATAGGAAGTGTTATTGGCCTAGTCATGTGGATCTCGTGTGACATGTACTTTTCCATGTACACACGCTTACCTTTGGGATAGTTCAGTTTCTTCCTCATATCCATGTGTTCCTAGTCCAATTTACCTAGCTCCAACCTTAGCTTTTTTGACTCTTTAAATTTTTTCACTCCCGCTTAGAAGTACTGGGAACTGAACACGAAAGGGAGCTTGCACTAAGGGCTCCATGATTCATCAACAATTTTGAACCTGCCTAACCAAAAGTGTTGATACACCGTGAACTCAGCTTCTCCTTGTGTGGCTGCTGGGAGTTGTTCAAGGATCCTCCACTCTGCCTTGAATGCATTTCTCAAGTGTGTATACCATTTTTTGAGCCACGTTTTGTGGGGAGCCATCATTATATCACATGCATACTTTTCAAACCTCTTCGTGGGTGAAGGGTCTTTGGTTGGGTACTACCACACAAAATTATCTGGTGTGTCCGACACTCCAACTTTTGCAAACACTATGGTGAGCAAGACATTTCCAAAGAGGATCCTTTCCCCTTCCTTTGCGCACTTTACAATTTCCTCAGCAATGTATGTAGACAAGTTGTAAATAGTCCCCTCTGTGATATTCTTGTAGACATGCATCCATAGCTTGTTGACTTGCGTCCACCTTTCTTGGCCATTCAATTTCATTACCAGGTGCATGACCATATTCATAAATGGTTCCTTGATGTCTGAGATGTCATAATATCACAACCATTTCTTGCAAGCATACTCTGTGATGGTCTCCTGAATAGCTTCCTTGTCTCTAAGGTCATCTTCCAGGCTATCTCCCTCACATATGAGGCCTGTAAACTATGCAATCAACTGAGGAGTTACGTGCATCTTGCACCCAGTAAAATGGAAGTAGTCCTTGTGCACCCGAGACATCAACCACTGGTACAATTGATCTGGCTTCCCTAAATAAGGAAACTCATAGAATTGCAACAACCCATCCTTCGCTAGCTTTACCTTCACATCATTATTGTAGACAGGAAACCCTTCAGGTTTTTTCTTGTTGGTTAGGCGTACCAGTTCTAATGTCATTTCTTTCTCTATAGTGTTGGTACGGTGATTATAGTCACTGACTGGTATGTTCCTCAAATGGGATTCCCATTCCTTTCCCATCATTACTCTATCAAGGTACTGCATTTATGCATACCATTTTTCATTTGTTTCCACCTCAGACTCTAGTTGTTTAGCCTTTGCTTTGCCCTTCCCTTTCTTTGGTTCCATGGTAAAGGTAATTGTATTACTCAGGTCCTGTCCTTGTTACTCTTCTTTCCTTCTCCCAACCTTCGATCTCAGATCCGCGATATAAATCCCCTAAACCCATGCCCTAGTTTTTCGAACCCTAACTTCAATAAATTCTTCATAAAATGTCTTTTCACTTCGTTCCAAGCCCCTTTAATTCCTTCCTTCTGGTTCACAATCTCAAACTAGAACTTTACTTTTTTTATCACACAGATCTTCTCTCTGATCAAATTTGAAAACGTCCTAGCTTATATCTTTCACTTATATCTCCAACTCTTTGTTTTTGTAAAGTAAAATGAGAGTGCCCCAACCCTCTATTTATAGCTTTTCCTTTTTTTGGTCATTAAATGCCACTCTACCTACCCCTTACTTTGTTCATTTAATGTGGATTTAAAAAAAAACCATCTTCAGTGCCTTTACTCATGCGCCCTTCTTGCGTGAAAACTACTCCAACCTTCTGGTGCGCAACCAAACCAACCTAACAGGAGACTCTTATGCACACTCAACCCACACCAAATGAACTTCTTCTGTCTAAATTATTGCTTTTTCCTACCTCATGTTGCTTTAAATGTGCTTCATTTTCCTTTGTAGGTGGGATCTATGAGTAGCTTTACCCTAACACCAACCATTCTATCTTTTCTCTTCATCTCTCTTATAACCAGCCTACTCAACAAGGCTCTTCAACACAAATTCCTTGGTACTTTTAATCATGCACTTCTTTACTTTTCTCCACCCCACACTTAAATGATGTGCGGTCCTCTACACACTCATAAATTCTCCAAAATAGCAATAAGGTTACTGGTGCCCGAGGCACAAAAAAAAACAACAAAAAAGGGAAACACAAGGAAAAGAAAATGCGTAAGGGAAAATTCTAGACTAACTAGAAAAACTACCTTATTTACAAACACCAAGAAGACTTATTTATAGTAGGGCTTTAGCCTACTGCCATTGAAGTTTCTAGGCAACTTTATTCCATCCAGTGCTTATAACTAGCACACACCTGACTTAAGAATGTATGAGATTGTGTAGGGACCTAACCAATGGACTTTCAATTTCCCAAGATGGCACCAAAATTTAGAATCATACAGTAACACCATCTGCCCAAACTCAAACTTCTTATTTCTAATATGGTGATCATGCCAAGCCTTTTTCTTCACTTTTTCCATTTTTTGGCTCCAACGGGAAAGTGATCGTCTCTCATTTAGTATCATTAGTTCATTAATTCTTTCTTGCAGCACTTGTTCATCGACTAATCCTCCTGTGCGTGCTATTCACAGAGAAGGTAACATAAATTCAACCAGAAAAATAGATTCCATGCCAAACATCAATTGAAAAGGTGTGGATTTATTTAGTCTTTTATATGTAGTCATGTATGCCCATAAAACTGTTGATACCTTGTCATCCCAATCCTATCTTCGAACATCACATATTTTGGTCAAGGTATGACTTAGTATTTTGTTGAATGCTTCCATCATTCCATTTTCTTGAGGGTGATGGGGTGTAGTCTTATGATGAGCCACCATAAACTCAGATAGTAGGATCCTCATGGTCTCATTTAGAAAATGTGTACCCTTATCACTGGTCAAACTTAAAGGGCATCCATACCTTGTGATAATGTTCTCCCATATGAACCTTCCCATCATTGCTGCCATGCAATCTTTAGTTGGGGTTGCTTCCGCCCACCTTGTGAGATAATTTGTGTAAGTGACAACATAACGTGACCCAATCCTACACACTTCTGGTGTAATAGGTCTTACAAAGTCTATCGTACACTTTTCAAAAGGCTCCACGCTAGGAATAAGATGTAAAGGCATTTCATCTCTCCTTCCCAGTTTGCCAATGCACTGACAGTGGTCACATGCTTTACAAAAATCTCTACAATCCCTGTATAAGTTTTTCCACCATAAACCTGTCATTAAAATCTTGCGTGCGGTGGCATCACCTATGTAATGCCCACCTGCACTTCCTCCATGTGCTTCTTCCATGATGGAAAGATGTTCATGTTCCAATACACATATGTGTAAAACTTCATCATGTCTCAATTTGTATAAATCTCCACTAATCAACATGTACAGAACAGTGCATATGGCCAATAGCTTTTTCTCCAATGCCTTCATTCCATCTGACACCACACCTTCTTTTAAAAATATAACAATCTATTCCAAATCTGAGGGCACGTGCCGCAATCTAAATAGTTTCATGACTGGCATTGTGTCCTCAATACTTTACGCGTCCTCTCTTGAATCAATTCTTGACAGATGATCAAGTCCACAATTGTTTTTTCTAAGTTTCACTACAACGGTGAACTCAAACTCTTGAAAAAACAACACCCATCGACATATGCACCCTTGAAGAATGGGCTTGTTTACTAAATACTTTAATGCCATGTGGTCGGTGTAGAATACAAAGGGTGTTGCCAGCAGATACTATCGAAATTTGAAAATCACATAGATCATTGACAATGCCTCGTGCTCGGTTGTGGTATAATTTTGCTCTGCTAGTGTTAACTTCCTTCTTACGAAACAGAGTGGATGATCAAAAATCCTCTCACCTGGTTGTGCAAGTACTGCTCCAATGGTAGTTCCTAAGGCATCTACATGGACATGGAAAGGCTTGTCCTAAGAGGTAAATCACAAAATAGGGACAGTAATAAGCCTATCTTTTAATGTATCAAATGCCCTCTACTGCACCTTTCCCCAATGGAAGGTACTTTTGTGTCTAAGTAGATCCTCTAAAGGTGTGGGGATCTTGGCATACCCCTTAATGAATTTTCTATAATATCCCATATGCCCAAGGAATCCATGCATTATGCTCTAGCTAGTAGGTTCCCTTAATCCCAAAATAACTGCAACCTTAGTGGGAACTACCAGCAAGCCCTCCTTACATATGATATGCCCCAATAAAGTCCCAAACGGTGTAACAAACACACACTTCTTAATGTTGAGGGATATCCTCAACTACCTACACCTTTCAAACATTAATCTCAAGTTATCACAATGGTCCTTAAGTAAACCATATACTTTCTAATCATCCAAGTAGACCTGAAGAAACTTATGAATGAAGTCCTAGAATGCTTGCACCACTATGCGCGAAAAGACAGCAGGTGTATTTTTCAACCCAAAGGGCATGACCGTATATGCAAAAATTCCCCACTCGGTGGTGAAAGTTATCTTCTCCTGGTCTTCCTTTGCAATCCAGACTTGGTGGTATTTTAAAAATCCATCTGTAAAGGAATATATTTCACACCCAGTGACTCCTTCCAGAATCTCTTCAGTGAAGGGGGTCGGAAATGAATCAATGACACAAACTACATTCAATTCCCTATAATCCACACAAATTCTAGTCCTCCCATCCTTCTTGATGTTAATTACCATCAAAATTATCCATTTTGATTCTTTTACTACCTCAATGATCCCAGAAGCTATAATCTTATCTACCTCCTCCTTAACCTTCACTTGTAAGTTGGGATTCATCTGGTATGGCCTTTTTTGTATTAGGCACACACCTTCCTTCCGTTTTATCCTCATATCCCCCAAGGAATGATGGATGCCTTTTAACTCATGATACCCACGTGGAAATAAATCCTCAAATTCACAAAACAGATCAATGATATTTGATACTTCCTTCTCTGTCCAATGATCCCCAATAATAGCTTCCTTAGGTTCTTCTCTTGAACCAATGTTAACCTTGTTTGTCTTTAAAGGCTCATGGTAAGCACGCGAGTGAGCATCTGTACTACCCACCACTTCACACGTCCCCATAGAATGGCTAACATCTAAACTCTCTGACTCCTTTCCAACAATCACATATACTAAATTTCCCTTTTCCTTTTCTAAACACGTGCACTCAAGTTGGGATTCATCTGTTTCTTCAATCTCTTCAAAGCGCACCTCCAATCCTGGTTCACCTAGTAGTTCCAATAGCCTATCTTCTATTCTGGAACTATCCCCCATTGTAAGGTGATTGATACCTTACAAGGCCTTATCAACTGATGGTTTGGTACTTTGATACTCAAAGGCTTGAATAAGATCAGTTGCAAGCTCTTATCAACTCCTTATTTGGCGGCATGTCTACGAATGAATGTATCATGCACGCACACAACCCTGTAGTGTAGAATACAACTTGTGCACCTAGAGGGATGGTGGCAAGGCTTCCGCGCCTTCTCTCCAGACCCATTCACACTCTTGGATATGGAAAGAGGTGGGCTCCTTCCCATGGTACTCCTTAATGATGGTGGGTATATTACTTCTAGAAAATCTGACAGAGAGAGAAATTATTACCTCACGCCATTCTAAAAGGCTCTTCTAATGCATGACCCACCAACGAGCTACTATGCCAAAAAGGACATAACTCAGCATCCCTCTTCGTTCCTTTTCATTTTTCCACTGATTTTTTATCTCCTACAAAAAGACCTCAGGGAAGGCTCCTCTGGAGTACTTGGATAGTTCTTTCCCCCCAAGTCACTAAACTGTGCATGCCTTAGTTAACTTGGTCACTGATCCTCTCAACTTCCATCCCATTAATTCATAAGTCTTATGCACCCAATTATCCCATGCCAGGTTTGTGGTATCACTCACTAACTAAGCATCCTCAAACTGGATAACCCCGTTAATAGGGTTTACCATCTCAGGGTCTCTGATTAAGTGCACATAAATCTTGTCCAAGACCTCTTCTCCCAATGGTTCAATGTAGGGTGATGACTTCCCATCAACCAGGGGTATAATGACATGCTCCTCTTTGTTCTCAAAACTGATGTACCCTTTGTTGAACCAGAGGTCTGCATTGTTCTTGTAACACCAAGGGAACCCAAGTAGTCCTGGGAAATTTTACACCTCGGCAAGTGCCAAGAATTCAAAGTCCCTAGTAAACTTGGCTCCCTGGATAGTAATAGATGCATCCTTCAAGACACCGATGGGCATTTCCTTAGTCTTTTTTTCCATATACAACACATTTGAAGATGGCTATAACATAGGTCTCCCCATCTGATGCCATGCACCAAAGTCAAAACATTAACCTCTGTGCCAGTGTCAATGAGTATATTGCTGAGGATCGATTCATCCAAAATTACATTTAATGTAATCTCCTTGTCATATTTGAGGCTGTGAGGGGGAAGGTTTGTGTGCAATACCTGTCTCTCGCACTCTTCTCTAGCATGTGGTACCTTCTCTCTCAACAAATACCCTAGCAAAGGAATGGTTTTCTCCTTACTTAGCATTTTTCACATCTCCTTGACCTCATCCAGGTCATCTTTCTATGCCTCAATCCTCTCTCTTGGATTTCTCTTTTAGACACTAGATCTCCCCTAGCAAGCTTTGAAAAACATCCATGGTGTCTTGATATATCTCCTTCTGATGCGTGGGGTCTGGGTACTTTCCATAAATGACCTATTCTCTCGAAATGAGGCTCTTCTATCTTGGTATCTATCTTTCACTCATGGCTTCTACCCTTTTTGTTACCAAAATAGGCTCCAAACCTTCATCTCGAGTTACCCAAGGCATCCATTGTATGTTTTCCTTCTTGATGCTGACCATCATAGTGCCTTTGTCCTTCCGGTGCTGCTAATTCATATGCTCATATAACTCTAGGCACTCCTCATACTGATGCTTCTTTCCACACCATGAGGACTGTAACAAGTCTGGGCACTCATGTTTGTAATGTTCTATAGATCCACAGTTGAAACATGTCCCTCACAGGAACTCACTCCTTCCTCCGCGGTTACCTCATCCACAGAATCCTCCTCGAAAACCTTTTCCTCGCACACCTCCATCTTTACACTCCTCATAACGGTGATCATCATTCTTATAAATACTGGAAATACTAGTTTGGCACACCCCATGATCAATGAGCCTACAATATTTAGTATCATGGGTCATGGAGGTGTAAATCTTGCAATAATAGGATACATTCTTTTTGATCACACACTGTGGCAAGGGACATCTACTGGCATCATGATCCCCATGATAGATTTCAAAATCTAATGTTACAGTGCGCACCACCCTCCAGGGGCAATTATCCTTAACGTGCCCCTCTATCTCACAATTTTTGCACCACAAACCACTGCGAGTTTCGTGGATCGATTTCACAGATAGATTTTCCAACTATTTATCCATAGCAGCAATCTGAGCTTCTAAGAATGGGCTAATGCTAGTATCAATACTACCAACGACTTCAACATGCAAGGTAGCCTCCAATGCTTTATGTGGGTCTGTGAAAGTCTTTTGAGATAGGGCCCTTCTAAAAGGGGTGATCAATCCTCAAAAAAACCATTGTGCATGCTGAGAAGGATGTATATCATATGATAATTTACATAAGGGAGTCTTAAAGTGTGCATCATACTCCCACACACTCTCTGCCATTACTTTTTGTATCTCCTTCAAAGTGCTAATGATTTTCTTCTCGAACTCATGAATGTGGAATTCTGCTAGGAATGCATTCTTTAAGGTAGTGTAATCCACCACTGTTTGATGAGGATCATACTTTCTATACCAGCTATGCACGTGTCCTTGAAACGTGGTTGTAAATTAACTAGCCTTTCATTCTGGGGTTGTGATACCTTTCGCGTGCCATATCAATTCACACTTGTGAACATTTTCCACATAATCCTCATTTCCCCTATAATCCGGTAAGTGTAGAGACATTTCAAAGAAAACTTGAGGTGGTGACTGGGGTCCTTATCCTGAACTAGAGCCTTGGTTCCCTCCGGTGTTTCCTCCGCCTGATCCACTAGGTCCACCGGGTCCTGTACCTCCAAAGCCACTAAATCTACCAGAACCATTGGGTCCAATAGGGCATGTAGAAGCTATGCCAGGTGCCCCCATGGTCCCACTGAACTGTTTTTTGATGGTCTGTGATGGTGCCCCACCACTGCTACTTTGTCCCACGCCACTCCCTAGTGTGAGACCAAAATTTTTTATGCTTTCCCCTTGTCCAAAAACTCCTCCAAATACTAGAATATGTGTAGCTATAGAAGAAGGGAATGTAAAATTATATCTCTTAGGCATGAATTTTTCTCTTCCACTATTTCAACTGGATCAATACTTCTTCCTAGTTCAGGAAAACCAAACTTCAGGGCTCAGTCACTAGGTGGGTTCAAATATGCACCAACGACTCTCCTTTCTTCATGTGATGAACTCTCACTAGAAGCTGAAGGGGTCTCCCTCACATGCTTGCCAAGATGGGGTAACACAAACTACTTAGGCTCCATGTCCTTCTCGTGAACCTCAATTCCTTCCCACAACATCTGTCTCCATAGATCCATCACACTAGCAGCCTCGTGTTGTCTAGTAATCTCCCATTCATGTGCTTCACCATACTTGAGCTGTCTTTCTTCCCTCTCCTTTTTTGTCATATCATTTTCCATCTTCCTCCACCCGAGATTCCTTACCTAGCACTCAGAACAGTTTAGTTGGCCATTGGGAGTGCTTCTATACTCATGATAACCATCAATATTTTCATAGCTAGAGGGATAGCACATAGAAATGATCCCCTAGGTTCTCGTAGAAACTCAAACTCATCAACCTTTGGACAAGAATACGTGGAAATGGAATATTCCAGAGTGTATCTATCTAGTATTCCTCCCCACCAGTTATCTACAGCATGGGTCCACATCATATCTACATCCTGCAACCTTTGGTATTCTTCTTTGGTCTATATCCATGATCCATAATGCAAACTTGATCTAGATACATAGGCTGAAAGCCACCCAAATAACTCTACTGGGAAGCAGCAGAAAAAAGTCTCATACAGATCATGGTAGAGGTTCTCCTCTACCCATCTACATGTATCAAACTTAGGTCCAGTGTTGAATCTCTGGGAAAATTCATCCTCCATGCTCTTGAACCATGATTCAACATTTTCCAATGTCAACCTATATGTCATTACTCTTTACACAGATCATGATGCATGTTATATCCCACTACAACTTCAAAAAGAGGTCCCAAAAATGGAACCAAGATGTAGTCAATTTTACTCCCATTATAAGAGGAAGGAATCCCATGTGCATCAGCCTATCACCCAGCAGAAGCTGAGCACTCACCCGAGGCACATGTTGGTGCCGATTCTTTCTTTTATGTGAGTTTCTAGTGGGAAGCATTCATCAATGATTAGTATAGGAGTATTCAGGAAAGAATTTTAGACATAATAATATTACAGGGCTCAGGATGACCTTCAAATCCTTGTAGTTTCTTCAGACTGTGTGTTTTAAAAGACTCCATAACACATAATATAATAGAAAGAAAGGTACAACCATTCATTCATAGCATGAAAAAGAAAGAGAACTTCAATGAACGAAATATACATAAAACCCACTAATATTCATATCTAATTATAATAAGTAACCTCATTGTATTCATTGGTTCATTACAAAGAGCCATAGATGGTAGACTGCAGTCATGCACATCACTAGGCTTGTATAACTATGCAAAAATAGAAAATAAATTACAATGTTGAGCTCAATACATCAGATCCCCACTCACAGTAATCCTGTAGAGCTCTACCCATGTTATCTCTCTCTATGTTTATATCTCCTATCTTCTCCTCTTTTGTCTCTATCTCTATCTCCACACACCTTTCTTGGTCCACAGGAACTTGTATTTATCACCTTCCCACATTTCCAACTCACCTTGCCACACCCTCAAATCCTTCACCAAGTGTCGAATGTGTTCCTTCAGCAAGCATGTTTCCTCAAGCCTAAGCTCTCCACTCCATCTCATGATGGTCTTCTAGAAGATTCCTTTGCCATCATGCTCTTTCCTAGGCCACCTGTTGTCAGGCTGGTATGTTATCCACACGCAACCGATCACGCTTTTCACATGTTTTATCTTTGTTGCTTAAATAAGCTAAGTCTTGAACCTCCTTTTGTGTGCTGCGTGCTATATTCTTCCTTGATCCTTTTCTCTTGTAGGATTTTACCTTACGTGCCATCCTATAACTGGGTCCCGTGTACTCACGCAACTTCGTACTTAGTCAATATTTTAGGATCCCAACACCAAGAGTATCTTCGCTATAGCTAATAAAGATGAGTATTTGTGACTTCATATCTAACTTATTTTTGTTCTTCTTTAGTATGTGCATGCTAGCTTTGTACCCGAATACTCTAAGGTGTGCAATGGATGGCTTCCACTTTGAACATGATTTATGTGGTGTCACTTCATCAAGAGTAACTGTAGGAACTTTTTTTAACAAATAAACTACTTCCTTTTTTTTTCTGAAAATGTCCTCACTAGTCCAGAATCATCGATCATGTAATGCACCATTTGAATGATAATATGATTTCTTCTCTCAACAACACCATTATGTTGTGGTGTGTGTGGAGGAGGAATCTATAGACGAATCCCATGAGCTCAAAGGTAGGATTTTAACTCATTACTGATGTATTCCCCCCTTGATCTTAGCGAAGAGATTTGATATGATGACCAATCTCATTCTATACAACCACTTTGAAATTTTTGAAGTTGTAACGCCCTTTCAGTTGTTATATCCCTCCTTTGCATTTCAAGTGTTGACATGTGATTTCTCCTTATAAATATGTGTTCTTTTGATCATGGGAAATCATGCTTGAAATGGATAAATCATTTTTGTTCTTTAGATCAATTGACTGAAATAAAATGGCTTCTTTGAATCCATTTTTTTTACTTCTTGCAGGTAAGTTGCAATCTGGTTTAGGAATTGCAAACCTAACTCTTAATCTGACTCATCCTTGGATCAATTTCATTGATCCAAGGAGTGTTTTAAAATCTTCTTTGTTGAATGAACGGTAAATTGAAATTCAATAATTTAAGGAACATATTGGACTGAACTTTGTTGTTACAATTTATTTGACCGCGTGTGAATGTGTTTCAATTAAGTTGTCTGGTTATGCTTGGGTCTTTGGAGATTGATCTTGGCAAGACATTCAGGTGTAAATGAAATACAGTCATTTCACGACTTAAGAAGGATTCAGAATCCTAAGTTGGGTAAGATTATTTACTTCTCAGTTGTGTTATTTAAATGGATTCTATCCTAACCTAAGCCTAGGGATAATTTTAGTGGCGAATATTCGTAATATGGCGAATATTCCATTTTTGAAAAATTTGAAAAGGTGAATTTTCTGGCACGGGTCAGTGACTTGTTCACCTAAAAATTACACTTTAATTTTTTTTAGGGGTCGGCTTCACCTACCCTTGAAAAATATCCCCTATATAATCCTAGATTATTCACTAGGTAGAACACTTCTACTTCACATTTGTCAACGATATGATATATCTCGTATTGTAGATGCACGACAATGGGGTTATTTTTTGATGTGTGACACTGACGGATAGTTAACACGTGATAAGGAGGTACTACAGATATTAACGCATAGTAGATGCATGATAAAGAGTTTGTTGATGAGCGACATGAAGATTTTTTTGATGCGTAAGCAGAGGGCAGAGGCTGCAGGTGCGCGACAGGAGATTTGTTGTCGTGCGTTAACAAATAACCCTCATTGACGCGCGTCAATAGACCTCATTGACGTGCATCAACAACCTTGTTGACGTGCGTCAATGAGGTCTATTGATGTGTGTCAATGAGGGTTATTTATTGACACACGTCAACAACCTTGTTGACACGCGTCAATGAGGTCTGTTGACATGCGTCAACAAGGTTGTTGATGCATTGATGCACGTCAACAAGGATGTTGACACACGTCAAAAAACCTCATTGACGCGCGTCAATAACCTTGTTGACGCGCATCAATGAGGTCTGTTGATGCGCGTCAATGAGGGTTATTTGTTGACACGTGACACTGACAGATAGTTGACACGTGACAAGGAGGTACAACAGATATTGACGCATAGCAGACACACAAAAAAGAGTTTATTGACACGTAACATGGAGATTTTTTCGATGAAAAAGTAGAGGGCGGAGGCTGCAGATGTGCGACAGAAGATTTTTCTGTTGCGTGTCAAAAAAATGAATTGACACGTGTTAATAGACCTCATTAATGCGCATCAACAACCTTGTTGACGTGCGTCAAAGAGGTCTGTTGATGCGTGTCAATGAGGGTGCTGTTCAAATAGCACCCTCATTGATGCGCGTTAACAAACCTCTTTGACGCACATTAACAAGGTTATTAATGCGCGTTAATGAGGTCTATTGACATGCGTCAATGCATTTTTTTTTACGTGTGATAGCAAAATCTCCTGTCACGCATCAAAAAAAATGCATTGACGTGTGTCAATAGACCTCATTGACGCACATCAACAACCTTGTTGATGTGTGTTAAAGAGGTCTGTTGACGCGTGTCAATGAGGGTGCTGTTCAGACAATACCCTCATTTACGCGCGTCAACAGACCTCTTTGACGCACATCAACAAGGTTGTTGATGCGCGTAAATGAGGTCTATTGATGCGCGTCAATGCATTTTTTTTACGCACGACAGCAAAATCTCCTATCGCGTGTCTGCAGCCTTCTGTCTCACCACTTGACAATCAGGTGAAATTTTTTCATACAACCCCCAAAAAATTTGCCTTCCCGTGAAACCGGTTCTGGGGATATTCGCCAGGTATTTTCCACCTCCGATTTCCAAGAGGTCTCTTGAAATGAACCCTGCCTAAGCCTTTGTGCTAAATAAATTTAATATGGAATTCCTAAGGTTGATAGACTAATTATATTAATCTAATGCCTAATTATATTTGGTTATGAAATTAATCTAACCTATTTCCTAAAACTATGTATAGTTGTGAATTAATCTAATTTAATTCCTAAAACTATATAATTGAGAATTAATCTAATTAAATTCCTAAAACTGTAAAGTTGGAAATTAAACTAACCTAAGTTTTTATAATGACCTATCCTAAACTATATGCAAAGGGGCCTATGGTCACATGTCCTGGGAGATGGTTCCAAAGGGGCATTTATTTGGTGATAAGGTTTTTAATGCTCAAGGACTACCAGTTTTGGTAGGGGCTAGTTGGCATTCGCGGAATGTTAAGTGGAAGCTCCACTAAACTTGGAAATGCATGTTAAGTTTGTTTTGGTGATCGCCAGATTTGGAAGGTGATGGAAAATAAGGATAAGTGGGAAAATTGCATTTAATGAAATTAAATGGCCTCAGTTTAGGTGCTTAAATAGCCTTGGAAACTTGGAAGGTGGATTTTGGGGAAGTTGTTTGTTTTCACACTCTCTCCAGATTTTTCTTTGCATGGGGCAAACTAGTTCTTCGAACTAGTAGTTCGAATTGCACTTTACTGCTATTTTTGGCTCTTCTGATCTATTTTCGATCATGGGAAAATATAAGAGGCATTCTAAGGAAAGTTTTTTGTTGTTTGATCTTGCATGGAAGAGAAAGGAAGTTGGAATCTTGTCTTGGAAGCTCCTTCGATTTGGAAGAATCACTATCAGGAATGATAGGATCTAACCATTAAGATTTCTTACTTTCTTCGAAATTTTTCTTTAAATGAACTCTGCTTAAATGAGATTCTTGACTTGCATGTTTTAACTGGTTATTTTCTTGTTGGGTTCTTATATTTGGTGAAATCTAGGTATGAAACCCACTACAAATAATGATAAGTTTGGAAACTTGTTTTTTGTAAGATGTTAGTGAATCATGAATGAGAATCTTGATTTTATAGCTCTGCTTGTCTTTTGGAACTGGAATATGAGGTGTTGAGTGGAACAGACCTTCGTTGCTTTATTTATGTCATGACCAAGAACTTTATTGAAATCTGGGTTCTGTTTGTTCTTTTTTGAAGCTCGAATTCATGTACCATGTTGAGATTTAGTTTGTATTTGAAGCTCATGTTGAGCCGTAGCTTGTAATGAAACTATATTTTTCTTTTAGCTTGTATTCGGCCATGTTGAGCTTAAGCTTGTATTAAACTCATGTTTTTGTGAGTTGTAATGGGCTCGTGTTTGAATAAGTTGTAATCAGTTTCATGTCGGATAAGAGCTAGTACTGAATTCTCTTGGTGTTTTGAACTTTAATAGAAATAAGGGTTCTATCTGATCTTATTTGGAGTTTGTGTTTTAGTTCGAGGCTTGAAATTGTATTCAAATCTTGTGTTCATTTGAGATATAGCTTGTGCGGAGCCTACGTTTCACTTTAACTTGTATTTGAAACCCATTTTTCATTGAGCTTATTTTGGGCTTGTGTTTTGGTTAAATTTGTATTCGGGTTCCGGGTTGATAAAATTTTGCACTGTAGTTCTTGTTGCTCTTAACTAAGGAATGGGATAGTGGGTAACTCAGGACTGTTGTTGAGGTATGTAGATGGCTCTATACTCGTATCTTATTTTCTTGTGATATTATGGACTATTCAGGGAAGTTAAATATTATACTGTACTCGTATATCATTCCTCGTATGGTTATGAATTCTTGTTTGATGCTCATGTTTCGTTTTTGAACTGGTTTGAGTCTCCTTAGTTTTGGGATGTAAACTAGAATGGGAACTAGTTGTTACCTTGAAACCGTGATTAATCACTTGTGTAGTCTTGAACTAGTATGAGAAATCTGTGTTCGATATGGTGATTTGGGTTTTGAACTTTGAGTTCTAAAATGGTTTTTTTTATTGATATGTTTGATTTATTTTGATATGGAATTGGGATTCTCCTTATACCTGCTTAAATGTTTTAGTTCATAACTCTATTTTTAAACTCGAACTACTTAAAGAGATCTAGGAGATTGGTTTATCTAAATTGTTATAAAGATATCTTCGAGATCTTATCAGGAAAAGTCTTCTTGATGAATGGTTTATTCTTCTTTGAGATTGTTCATTCTTTGAATTTGGCAATGGTGTTTGATTTGGAGATAGTCGTTTCTTCACTGTTTTGAAGAAACCCGCATCATGGGTTGTGTGTTGTTGGAGCAAGGTCTCCATTTTTGGAAACATGAAATGGTGAAAGTTGTTTGGATTATTGTCCTTCTTAGAACCAATACCTACTTGCTTATGTAATAAGATGTTGAAATGTTATAAAGAAGTTTCAGTCTTTGATGAGATCTTAGGCACTTCTAAATTAGTTGTTTATCTATTTTAGTTCTCTACTCTTATTGGGTTCGTTAAGTTATTACCGTATTTTAAAATAAGAAAGGAAGTTGTGAATCCTTAGGGGCAGTGTGTTGTTTCTGTACTTTTCTATTTATATTATTCTGAACTGAAATATGAAACTTATGCTTCTATTTAATAAGGAATGCAAAAGGGACTTGTAGTATGTCTTCCTTCTTACTTGGAAATGATCTTGTTCTCTCTTTTCTGGAAACTAGTGTAGGAACTAAGTTGTTTGGATTAGAAAGGGAATTTGTTTATTAAGTACAATTGAAATGAAATAATTGACTTTCATGAAACAGAGATTTTATATTTGTTTGGTCTTCCTTATTTATTTCATTTGAATAAGTAATGTAGGAAGAGATTAGATGTTCCAGTTTTGTGGAACAGGAAATGTAAACACTTATTTTGTCTTTGGTGAAGATAAATGTTGTGTTCTAAGATGATAGAATTAGGAAGGATGATATGATGATCTATTGTTGTTTAAAAGATAATTGATAGGTTCAATTAAACTTCAATTGGTAAGGAAAATGTTTTAGAATATATTATGTCCTTCTCTTAAAAGGTGAATTTGGTTTTACTAATGCACTTTTTTTTTATTGTTATTACTTATGCTTTTGTGTATGATATGTTAATTGTTTCATTAAAGAAAAGTTTTTTTAATGGAACAATTAGTGGAAAGCATTTAGTTTTAATGTTTTGTACTTATCATGCTCAGTTCTTTGAACTGACATGTGCTACCAATTTTCACAGATGGATTTCGTAAGTGGTGAAAAAAGGCAAAACTTATATGATACATTGGCTGATTTAATTTTAATTCTTGTGAAGAATTATCATTTCTTTCTTGATTTGTATTTTAAAAAAGAGAATTTGTATTCTTGTTGAAGGAAGGATATTTTATTGGCAATATGCCTAAAATTCATAGTATTGTAATTATATAAGTTTACAAAGATGAATTGAAAGTTGGAAACTTACTTGCATTAGGTTGTGTAAACTATCTTTTACCTTTATGAAAGAGATGGAATTCTATCTTGTTGATATTATTCATATTATTTATATACTTAATTGGATATCTTTTGATAAGTTGGATAAGGGAATTTAGTTCAAACTCCCTAATTAAGATACAACTTGATAAGTTGTAGAATATGATGTTCTTTATCTAAACAATTTAACATGGTAATGTGATGTGTAATAAACATGCAGTAAAACTATAGAAATTGTAAAATATAATAAGGGTGATAAATACTAATATTTAATCATGAAGAGGAAGACTCTTCCTCTCTCAGAAAAATGTAAACAAAAAGGAAAGGTGATATGATTTTTAATTCATTAGACTTCATTTCGATGAAGTTTACTTATTTAAACATATGTGGTTACTACACCTCCTTGAATGGATAAGTTGAATTTAAATGGAACTTATGATGTTACTGTCCTATTTTTGGTTAACTGCTTGTTAAGCCAATTAAATGAACTTAAAAATCAATCTTAAGTTAAGTTCTTTAATGATTAATTGAATCAGATTTGGAAAAGAAATTTAGAAGTGTGGATTATAACGTTTTGCAAGGATATGTAAAATGAATCTTAATGTTAACGTTCTCCTTGAAGTATGTACATCTCGATGAGGCAGTTCTGGCAAATGTTGGCACATGCCAACTACAAAACTATACCTTTGAGAAGACTAAGGTCTTCTTGAAGATACAGTATTGCAGTTGACAAGTGGCAACACCCTTATACATTTGACCATCTAGATCTACATATGTTGGGGACTTGTACTTAGACATATTCAATTGACCTAAGTCGATTGAATGTGCCTACTTACCCCTAGACAGTGAGAGTCATCCCCTATACTAGATCATATTTCTAATTCAGCCTAGAAGGAAACCAAGACAAGTCCCCAACATATGTAGATCTGGATGGTCAAATGTAGAAGGGTGTTGCCACATGTCAACTACAGAATTGTACGTTTGAGAAGACTACAGTTCTGTAGTTGACATGTGGCAACACCCTTCTGCATTTGACCATCCAGATCTACATATGTTGGGGACTTGTCCTGGTTTCCTTCTAGGCTAAATTAGAAATATGATCTAGTATAGGGGATGACTCCCACTATCTAGGGGTAAGTAGGCACATTCAATCGACTTAGGTTGATTGAATATGTATAAGTACCCTTAGTTAATGTGAATGATCCAATATAGTAAATCATGTCACTAATCTGGGTCAGGATAAAATCTTAGACAAGTGGACTGACAGAAGTCGGTAAAGACCATTCTAGATAATAGAAGAGTGAGGTGAAGGACATATTCCATTGATTTATATGCCATCTAGGAATAATCACATAGATAGTATGTTGAAAATATCTGGCCAAAGTATCACAAGCTATTGATTGTGTTGTCTTATATCACCTAGTTTAATATAACATGATGTCAGATGAATATTGGTAACAAATATTCAGATAGGTTCTTTAAACAGATTACTCAAAACCCAGAATAGGGTAAGTAACCAATTATATGTAGTATAAACTATGTGTTTAGATTAGCATGAGAGATCAGAAGATACCGAGTCATTACAATTGCATATAGTTATCTGTTATAAGATTGATTGGCATAGAATGTGTGTTCTAAATGATGTATTATTTAGAACAGAGAACATTGCTTATAAAAAAAATTTCCCTTGTTTCTAAAGTCCTAAAATGGGAATGTTATAAAAGTTCTCAAAAGCTTCAATTTTCTTGTGAAGATAAAATATCCACATTTTTATTGAATATTCATCAACACATAACATGAAATATATAAATCTACAATGAATAGGTTACATCATACCACAAAGATTGATATGAACCACATCAATCTTACCATGAGCTCGATAAGTACTCTTCTGGAATGAAGCTTTGTGTTGTTTACCTGCTAGTTTGTGAGGAAAATTATCTGTATCCTTCTCAAGAGATGGAAAATCCTCTCACCATGTTGTACTGGAAAAGTTTTTTGAGATATTTGAAACTAATATGACCAAGTCACTGATGCCACAACTATGTTGATGAAGAATTCTTAGCAACAAGTGCTTGATCATCCCTATGGAAAAAATCAAGATGGAACATACGTCACACATTAGAGGATTTTGTAACAATTTTCGAGCCTCGTGATTTGTCTCGAATCAAACACAATTTCTTATTAGAATGAATATCAAAGTCAATCTTCAAATTTTGATCTATAAGTTAACTTAATGATAGTAGACTATACGTTAAGACAGGGACATATAGTACATCTGATAATCTACAATTCCATGAACCAAGAGGTAGAAAAATGTTCCCAATACCATGTACTTTTTAAGAAGAATCATCACCTAACGAAACATGGTTTTTCAAAGGTGTGTACCTTAAGGTGGTAAACCAGTCTTTATGCTTGGTCATGTGTTGAGTGGTTCCCAAATCAATGTACCAAACAACACTATATTATGTGGATGGTTCACTAGAACGAGCATTGTATAAGAAGTCCTCATTATTTGAATGCTCTTCTTGCTCAACTATATTTCCTTGTTGATGGGGTTTTCTTCGCTAGTTCCCCTTCTTCTACCCTTGATTGTAGTGTGAATTTCCCTTATGAGATTGATGATTTTGAGGTACAAAATTACTTGATGAAGCTTTCTTGTATGTTTTGTACCAACAATATTTCACATCATGTCCTCTGTTTCAGATATGACACTTCTTCTTTTGAGTGTTCCCATGTTGATGACATTTTTGTTTTAGCATCTCAAATATGGGGTGCACGTTGTTGGACACTACAAACAAGATAATGAATTTTACCTTTTGATTGGACTTGTCAAACTTTCTCTGTTGAGCATCATCATCTAGTGATCTGGTTACGAAACCATTCACAATAGGACATATCTCTTCAAACTCAAGTTGTGTTATGATATTAGTCTTCCATGTAGCATAATTATCTCCTCTTAGGAGTTGTGAGTCTGGAAGATAGAACTTAGGGCATTGGATCCCATTTTCTAAATTCAATGAAAAAGGGTAAGGCTCTTATCACTCTAGGTATACTATCTCCAAATCTATATACCATCAGTCCAATATACCAAACATTTATTTATATGCACCCTTTCAATATACCCATCGGTACATGGAAGAAAATCACCCTTTCGATATACCTGGTGGTATATGAAAGAGGCGTTAACATAAGTGAAAGAATTTGATGCATGGTACCAAGATAATACTGAAAGGGGTCTGTGCGATTATTGACACTGACTCATAGAAATATCCTCATATGAGCACGTAACTTTGCTATATAATCAGATAATTTTAGTGTCCAAATGTGTGTCATTCAATCATTCACATATATATGGGATGGATCGAAGTGTTTGCATTGTGTCCTTATTATTACTCAGTGATTTATAGGGATGATACCCAGATGAATTTGTTATAGCTATATTAGGTGTTAAGTGTAGTAGTATTCATGACGGATTTACTTGTAAGCATTTCCTAAATGCACTATATATACCGAACGCTGCAAAAGATATCTCATGAGTGTTACAGAACAAAATTTTTATTGATTTTGTTTATAAAAATCTACCATTTTTTATCAGTTGTAATGTTTATAGTTGAATATGGAAACCTGCAAATTAGTCAATCCACTAAAATATACACTAAAAATATATAATTATATCAAATATGCAGAAAAATTGAAAGGCAAACAATTTGTTTTTCTTTTTAGGAGGTCGTGGTGGTCTCAAGAGCTCAGTATGGCTCTTATAGTGAAAAGAATGCAAAAAAATAAGCTGAAAATATGTATTTTAAGATGCCCCTTGTTTGGAAAAAGTCACTCAGAATGAAATTTAGAGAAAAATGGGAGAATTATTTTTCTCTAATACCAAATCTAGAAGAGGGATAGAAGCATCATGTAGTCATTTTTATGCCCTTTTAAAGAACAAGGAAATCACATGCATGCTGCCCTATCACCCAATGAATGTAGGGAACTCACCTGAGGCACCTGTGGGTGTCAAGCCCCTCCTTTATGTGAGTTGTGTGAGAATGCATTATTTATGACAAAAACTTAAGTGAAGAGAATGGAAATGAACCATACATTCATCTTAGAGCTCAGAACGGGCTTCTAGACCAATGTATTCATTCAGATAAGAAAAGCATTATAGAACATAGATCTGAATCATAATAGAAAGGAAATGCACAAGGGTTTACACCCACTCATATGAAATATATATAAAACTGATCCATACAGATATAAGTAAAAATGGAACCACATATATCCATATTAAATATGTTTGGTAATCACATTACATTTACTGAGGCAATCACATATCCATATAATAGTGCAGACCAATGTCATGCATCAGAACTGGACTTAAGCCCTTCTTAGTACAAAGAAAAATATTCAAACCCATCCCCTTGATACACCATAATCCTACAGATCCTCTAAACCCAACCCATAGAACTCTCACAGTATTTCTACATAGCTCTCACCTCTTTCCATTCTTGTATCTCCTATTTTCTTCTACCAGGTACTTGTATATATATAGCCCTAGCAAGCACCACCATGCCTTTCTAAAGTTGTAGATTGGGTACTAAGTGTCCAAGTGGTCCTCCATGGGAGCATGCTCCTTTAGGCATGAGTTCTCTATCCTTTTCCATAATAACCTTCTGGAATATTATATTGCAAGGTATATTCCTTTCATGGGCACCAAGTTGCCAGGCTGGAACCTTATCCACTCTGCATGCATAGTCAGGTCATGCTTTCCTTGTGTTCTTCCCGATATGCCAAATATGGCTAAGTCCCAAAACCTTTTCTCTGCCTTGTGCACACACCATTGGTTCTACTAAACCCTCCTAAAACCATGTCCTATGTGCTTTCACCTTACGCACCCTTCTTCAAATAGGCCTTGCACGCCCACGCACCTTCTTGTACTTAGTCAATATTTTAGGGGCCCAACATCACCCCACACTATGCTTGTTCTCCACCCTCAGGAACATTTTATCAATGAATAAAGAATGATTGTTCTTGAATAGTTTGGGGAAAGAATAAAGGAATGAAGAATTTGGGGAAGAATGAAAGAATGGGGAGATTATGATTACTTCTGCAAGAGGAGAGGGAAATATTTCTTCAAGTTTACCTCCAACTTATTCTAGGAAGTGAATTTGTTTTGTGCCTATTGACAAAGGTCACCAACTAGGGCACTCACCTCTTCAAAGCCTAGCCCTTCTCCTTGGGTATTCATTGTTTCCATGATCCCCTCCAATTTTTTTCCTAAATCCTCAAGCACGTCCATCCTTCAAGTGATATGGGGATAGAACTCCTTCAGCCAGTTTTTTATTGAGCCCCAAAAGGTCCCAATAGCCTCATATTTCTTCTCAACCTTAGAATTTTGTCACGTTCCACTCTATTCCCCTTGTTCTTCTCTTGGAAATCCTTGAGCTCCATGCTTCATGAGTGGAAACTAGAATGCTCACCACTCTATCTCTATCAGTGCAGTTGTCATAGGCGGCCTCAACGACTTGGGCGGTGGATTTCACATCAGCGAGGACTTTATTGTACTGAGAAACAATGGCCACAACCTTCATCTTGTCCTCCTTCTCTTTGTACACCGATGCCTCTTCTGCAGATTCCAAGGCTAGTGGTACCTTTCCATTGTGAGGATGCGGGTCAAGTCCTCTAGGTACTCCAGGGTGGATCCATACTTCTGTGCTGGTGGTGTTAGATTTGGATGCTTCAAGACAATGGCATCTGTGATCATCTCTACTTTCTTGTAAACCTCACACACCCTTTCCTTCTCATCTTTTAACTCACCCTGCCTTATTTGAGTGCTGATTAGTTCCTCCTGCTTTAATTCCTTGGTTCTTTCCTTGAGATCTTCTTCCTTTTTCTCTAGCTCCACCTCTAGGAACTTCACTATTGTCATTCCTCCTAAAGAGTTTGGCTTCTACTTCAACTGAAACCTTGTTCAGCGCATTGCATATTTTTTCATCTGATAGCCACTGAGCATTTACCAAGGGGTTGACTCCTTTTGACTCTAGTACCTTCATTATTTCCCCTTGGCTTACTTTGAGCTCTGGCTCGTCAATGTAAGACTCAAATTCCCAAGAAAGAATTTTCCTCGTTCTGAGGGTATGCACCTTCCTCATCAAATGATGCCATATCCAATAGTTGCTCCATTGGTATGGTGCTTTGAAAGTGTGCATGAAAAACCTTGTTCAGACCATCAATGTAGCCCATTGTATAAACTTGTGATGCTTTTGCACTCTTTCTCCCCACATGCGTGGCCTTAGGAAATCTTACAGCCAAACTGTGATCTCCTCCCATGCTTCCATATTCTTTTCTATGCTCTCCTCCTCAACCTGTTTCCTTCATCACCATGTCCACGCTCCGTTCCATCTCTTGCTCTACCAGGTCCTCGATGATTTTTCCTATTTCTTTCTCATAGATCCTCATCTACCTGTTCCTTTGTGAGGCTTGGGGTTCTTTGTTCCTTTGTAATTTCTTCACTTACCCCTTTGTCCTGAGCATCCTTCTTTTCCTTTTCATTCTCCCTCCTAAAAAATATGTACTCATTTTCTTCTTCCTCTCCTTCCTCCTTTTGAGTCATGTAATTTGTATACGGGAGGGCCTTGAAATGCCTCAAGTTCATCATCATCATCATCTTTCACCTCTATAGGCCTCCAAGCTCTTTGTATCCTCTGAGTCATCCTCCTCTAGTCAAATTCTTCTTCTTCCTTGACATGAGATATTCTAGCTTTCTCTTCCTCCTCCTCTGGTGACTTCTCCTGAGTGATGGATTCTTCATGCTCTAGTGCTTCTTCTTCTGGAGTATTTTCTTTCACTGGGGACTTCTTTCTCTACGCATAAGTATTAGGCTTAGTGCTTGTCTCTGGCGTGCTTACCACTTATGTAGTCTGAACACTTGGTGCTTTCTACACCTCTTCTCTTTCCCTCTTCTTTGGTGCAGGCTTCTTCCTTCTTGTGGGTCTTTAGGGATGGATACATCATTCTCCAAGTAAGCACCTTTTTCAAACTTCAGCCTTATGCAAAGGTATATCCTTGTTGCAGCCCTTCCAGCGATTGGAAATGTTACAGGATTCATCATTTGTATCTCGTGGGAGACATATCTCTCCATGTATGCACGCTTCTTGAGGTAGACTAGACTTTCTGGCGCAGCTCGTGGTGGTGTGCATGTACCTCACTAAGGTCGAACCTTAGTCTCTTGGCCTCCTTGAATGGGTTAAATCTAGCTTGGAAGTATAAAATGGTGAAGGAGAAGGATAGTTTGCACCACATACTCATGTTTTCATTTGTCAACCTAAATCTGCCAATGCAGAAGTGTTGATACACTATGAATTCTACCTCTCCTTTCATGAGCATGGGTAACTACTGCTGTGGAATTCTCCATTCCTCCCCAACACATCCCTCATATGCTTGTACCACTTCTCTAAGTGAACACCTTGTGAGTGGTTGTCATGGTCTCACAAGTATATTTCACGAACCTCTTCATGGGACAAAGGGATTCTCTTCTGGGTACTCCCAAACAAACCTTTCCAGCCCATCGGGCACTCTGATATTCTGAGAAAACAATTGTGAGGAGGACATTTCCAAATAGTATCTTCTCGCCCTCTTGCGTACTGCTAAAGATTTCATCCGTAATGAAAGCAAAAAAGTTGTAGATGGCCCCCTTATATATTTTCTGGCATACATTCATCCATGCCTTATTCACTTGAGTCCATATTTCTTGATCAATGAGCTTGTTTACCAAAGCATGGCCATCCTCATCATGGGGTCTGGAATCTCTATGATGTCAAAGTATCATGATCCTTTCTTATAGTCATATGTGGCTATTGTTTCCTTGATGGCCTCCTTGTCACTTAGGTCATCATCAATGTTATCCCCCTCACAGATAAGGCCTATGAACTTGGAAATCAACTGGGGAGTTATGCGCATCTTGCACCCCACAAAATAAAAATGTCTTTGTGAACACGTGACATCAGCCACTGATAGAGGCGCTTAGGTTTTATTAAGTAGGGTAGTTCGTAAAGTTGTAGTAACCCTACTTTCTCCAGTTTAAAGTTTACTTCGTCACTGTATATGGGCATGCCATCCGATGTCCTCTTGTTTATTAGGTGAACCAACTCCAAAACCATTTATTTCTCTGTCATACTGGTGCAATGATTATAGTCACTCACAATCATTTTTCCACAAATGAGACTCCATTATTTTCCTAGCAATACCCCATCTGGGTATTGCATCTCTACGTACCACTCTTCATTTTTGCTTGCGACGACAGCCATTTGCTTCCCCTTCCCCTTGCCCTTCTACTTTTTAGGTGAGATGGTTTCTTTTTTTGGTGTCATTCTTCTGGTTAGGTTACACTTCAAAACGCCTTCTCCTTGCTCTACTCTACCACTCTATCCAACCCCAAGGCTTAATCTTGTGAAGAAACCCTCCTAACACCATGCCCTAGTTGCCAAACCCTAACTAGAACAATTCTTCCACAAGACGGCACTTCTCAACAACTTCCTCCACGCTTGTGTACTCCTTTCCTACTGGTTTATGGATCTACTCTAGTCACTTCCTCTTAGATTTCTTAAATTTTTCTTCACACAAATCACTTTTGGATGCCCTAGTTCATGAGAAATCTTTTCACTTTGTAAACGCAAGGTAAAATAATGAAGTGCCCGACTTCTTATTTATATATTTTCCTTCTTTCCAACATTAAATGTTATTTTACCTACCACCATACTTAACACTAAATGTGGATTTTTCCACCAAGATGACCTTACACGCCTTCACTTATGCGCCCAATCTTGCATGAAAATTCTACAACCTTCTAGTGCACAAACAATCTATCTTGACAGAAGACTCTTACGCATGTGTCAACAACGCCGAAGGCACTTCTTTTGTCCTTCACTTGATTTTTTCTCTCGCCTACCTCGTGTTGTTCTTGCACTTCTTCCTCCTTTGTACGTGGTTTCTCTAAAGTATTATCCTAACACCAACCTTTTTCATCCACCTCTTCTTCCATGTGCTTTCTTCATCTTTGTGTGCTTTGTATCCATCAACCAGGCCATTTCACTGCAACTTCTACTGCTAGTTCAACTTGTATTGCACTATACTTTGCATTACTCCACGCCACACTAGCACAAATGTGTGGTCCTCTGCGCATATACAACCTTCAAAAATTAATGTGGTTACCGGCGCCCAAGGCACAAAACAAACAATAGGACAAATGACAAGAAAGGGAAACACACGAAAATAAATCGCATAAAGGTAGATTCTAAAATAACTAGCAATATGGCCTTATTACAAAGACCAAGAAGACTTATTTATATTAGGGCTTCAATCTACTCCCATTGAAATGGCCTAGCAATATCATCCCATCCAGCGCTCTCAAACTGGAACGTGCCTGAATTAAGGATTTCTGAGATGATATAGGGACCTAACCAATGGAATTTAAACTTCTTAGGATGGCTCAGAAACTTGGAATCATTTAACAATACCATCTGCCCAACCTCAACTTGTTTGTTTTTGATGTGGACATCATGCCATGAATTTTGTTTATCCTTTTCATCCTTTGACTCCACCTAGCCAATGATTGTCTCTCATCCAATTTCATCAATTTTTCAATCCTTTCTTCCAGTGCTTGCTCATTAGCCAATCCTCTTGCTCGTGCTATACACAGAGAAGGTAACATGAATTCAACGGGTAGGAAAACCTCTATGCCAAACACCAATTGAAATGGTGTGGCTTTATTCAACCTCTTGTAGGTTTTCCTATATTCCCATAGAACTACTGATACTTTTTCATCCCAATCTTGTCTACCAACGTCACAAATTTTGGTCAAGGTATGACTCAGTATTTTATTAAATGCCTCGGTAGTCCCATTTTCTTGTGGATGGTAAGGGGTAGTCTTATGATGAGCCACCATGAACTCTGCTAATAGAATCCTAATGGTCTCATTTAGGAAATATGTACCCCTATCACTAGTTAAGATCAATGGGAATCCATACCTTATAATAATATTTTCCCATAGAAACTTGGCTATTGTAGCTTGGTAGGTGCTGTACAATCCTTGGTAGGCGTTGATTTCTACCCATCTTGTCAAATAGTCCATGCAAGTGACTACATAGTGTGATCAAGTCCTATGTATGGCTGGAAAAATGGGGCCTACAAAATCTATGGCCCACTTTTCAAATGGCTTTGTACTTGGGATAGGGAGCAAAGGCATTTCATCCCTTCGCCCTGGTTTTCTAAGGTAGCTAAAAATGATCACATGCCTTGTAATACTCTTTAAATCTTTTGATATAGGGTCTCCCACCATAACCCAGCTTGTAATATCTTGCACACATAGTGGCATCCCCTTCATAGTTTCCACTTGCACTTCCTCCATGTGGCTCCTCCATAATAGCTAGGTGCTCATATTCTAGCACGCACCGGCGCAACACTTCATCGCGTCCTAGCTTGTAAAAATCACCACTAACTAGCATGGTAGGATTGCGACACGTATGGCTAATTGCTTCCTCTCTAAATATTTCATCCCTTCTAGTGCCACACCCATTTTGAGAAACATCATTTAATATTTGTTATCCAGGGCATAAGACACAACCATGAATAATTATGTCTGGCTAACTCCTCCTCCTTTTCCTTTGCTAGTACTTAAAATGATTTAAAAATTATATGATTCCCAAAGGGACTAAAAATTTTCTGGGTGTGTTTTCATCAGATACTATGATTTCCTCAATTTTTTTCCAGAAAGGTAAAGAAGTCCTCGGAAACTCCTTGTAACTTTTGAGTTCATATCGCTTGGCAAAGATCATTGGAGGGAAAATTTGCCTTGGGTGGGCCTGTGGAGGTAAAGGAAAATTTGCTAGGGAGTCTCCCGGCGGAGCGGAGTTGGAAAAATTTTCCAAGGAAATTGGTGGGTCATGGAGACAGGGAGAAAATTTGGCACTTAGCCCTTTTGGGGAAAAAAGGCACAAAGGAAAATTTTGGCCCGCAAGCCCGAAGAAGGAATGAAGCGTCCACTCGCGAGGCTAGGGAGAAAATTTTGGCACTTAGATTTTGGGGTGCTCGAGGTTAAAGTCAAAAATCAGCCTACGGATCCGACAAGTATATATTGCATAAAAGGAAAAGAAATTTAATGCCCACATGCCATATGAAATGATGCCATGTGTCCTCAAACTTGGCGGGGTCGCAGAGAATTTTGATCCCAAGTGCGCATTTTTGTGAAAAGGGGAAAAATTTTGTTTTGAATCCACGGATCAACCAAAGGGCACCACATATCATCAGAGGATGGGGTGTGGACAGTTTTTGGGAAATTTTTCCAATTTGATTTTTTCAAAGAGGGCAAAAATCAGGATTTTGCCCCGCGAACCCGATTTTTCACCATTTTTGCCCTAATTTGGCTACAGAATTTCAAAAGATCATATCTTTCAATCTAGTGTGTAGTGGCATCCTGTTTAGTACCATTGGAAATCTATCAACACCCTCTACATGATAGAGGTGCTCAATTTTGAGTTTTGGGCAAATTTGGAGTGTCCTAGAAAACTGAATAAACACCTTGAGCACAGGAAAAAATGTAGACACGTATGGCTAACCCCTAATGGCCACCAAAATTGATGAAGCATTGCGTCTGTTTCTGAGGACCTAACATGGATCTAATGCATCAAAAAAAAGGATTTGTGAGGGTGCCCTTGCTATTTGCTTCTGAATATTCAATTCAGTGGTTGGAGATGTTGAATCAATTTTCCCATGCTTTTTCACCTTTCTTCGTTCTGATTCATCGTTAAAAGCTAGTTTTGAAGTCAAATTTTGTAAGGGTTGAACGTTTCTTGCTCTTGCAAGCTCTTATTTTCTCCTTAACAGGTGGATAATGAGGAGTTTCAAATCAAATATGGACTGCAGTATGTTTTTTCCTTCTTTCTATTGTAATGCATCGTATCAAATGGATAGAATTGACAATGCATGCTCTGTGAATGAGTTTTCAATCCTCTCTCAGTGTTGGTTTGTTTCCTTCTGATATTTCATTGTATTAGTGGCAATTTGTCACCATGTTTTGACTGCTAATGGCTATACTCATGATCTATGTCTATTTTGTAAATGGAATAAGGTTTAGCACTCCTTTGGTGTAATCACCGTTCTGTTTTTTGCTTAGTTTTGTTTCCATCCTTCCATGTTTTCACTTAATCCTGTCTCCTTGTACCTTTAGAGTAGGAATTTTGAATCAAAACCTCTGAGCAAAAATTACATGTATACAACTGAATAGAGGAGTAAGAACCAGATTTCTTTGGAGAGTTTTCTCACCTTGCAAGGTCCCACACCTTGGAGAAAACTCAATGTTGTGCAATCACACTAAATGACCCAATTCTGGACTACAGATCTGAAGGTCATTGGCAGGGGGTGTTGTAGATTTACACTAATAATATCCTCTAAGTCTGAGGGCACATGTCACAACCTAAATTTTTTAGCATCTAACATGGTATCCTCAATGATTTGCGTGTCTTCTCCTAAGTCAAATCTAGACAAGTGATTGGGTCTAGAATTACTCTTTCCTAGCTTGACAACCACTGTGAACTCAAATTATTAGAATAAAAGGACCCATCAACATATGCGCCCTTACAAAAAAAGATTGTTTACCAAGTATTTTAATGCCATGTGGTCCGTGTAGAATACAAATGGTGTTTCCAGTAGATATTACTTGAAATTTTACAGTGCATGTAGATCATGGATAGTGCTTTGCACTCGGTGGTGGTGTAATTTTGTTCTGATGATGTTAGCTTTCTGCTTGCAAAACACAAGGGATGGTAAATAATCTCTTCACCAGGTTGTGCCAGTACTGATCAAATGGCTATACCAGAGGTATCCACATGAACATGGAAAGGGTTATCTCAAATAGGGAAATAGAGTATGGGTGTTGTGATAAGCCTTTCCTTCAAAGTGTAAAATGCCCTCTGCTGCGCCTCTCCCTAATGAAAGGCACTCTTATGTCTAAGAAATTCCTCCAAGGGTGTGGTGATCTTGGAATATCCTTTGATGAACTTCCTATAGTAACCCATATGCCCAAGGAATCCACACATAGTGCTTTGGCTAGTAGGCTCACCTAAACCCATAATGGTTGCAACCTTGGTGGATCTATTAGGTAAGCCTTCCTTGCATATGCTATGCCCCAATAAGGTTTGAAATGGGGTAGAAAAGACACACTTCTTGATGTTGAGGGATATCCTCAACTACCAACACCTTTCAAACATTAGTCTTAAGTTATCACAATGGTCTTTGACTAGACCATACACAGTCCAATCATCCAAATAGACCTGAAGAAATTTATGGATGAAGTCCTGAAAGGCTTGTACTACAATGCATGAGAACACAGCAGGCGCATTCTTCAACCCAAAAGGCAATCATATAAGAAAAACTTCCCCATTCAGTGGTGAAATTTGTCTTAGAACTCTAGTCTTCTTTTGTAATCCTCACCTGGTGGTACCCTAAGAACCCATCCATGAAAGAGTTGACTTTGTGGCCGGCCACTCCCTCTAAGATTTCTTCAGTAAACAGGGTTAGGAAGGGATCAATGACACATACTACATTCAAGTCTTTGTAGTCAACATAGATCTTGATCCTTCCGTCCTTTTTGATGTTGATGACCATTGGGCTTATCCATTCTAAATCTTGAACAACCTCAATGATACCTGATGATATCATTTTATCTATCTCGTCCTTGACCCATATGTGAAAATTTGAGTTCATTCGATATGGCCTCTTCCGGATTGGGTGCACACCTTCCTTCAGTTCATGATTCTCTTTGAGTTCATGATACTGGATTGGGTGGCATGGAATGGTGGACGCATTTGAGTTCATGGTACCCCCGAGGGAATAAATCTTGGAATTCACATAACAGATCAATGATCTTTGAGACTTCCTTCTCCAACCAATAGTCTCTAATGATAGCTTCCTTGGGTTCTACTTCTGACCCAATGTTAACCTTTTTCATTATCAGTGGCTCATGTTAGGTGCGAGTCCTTTCATCATTGCTATTTATAACATTACACGTACCTAGAGAGTGGTGAACATCTAGACCTTCCATTTCCTCTCCATATATAACATAAACCATCTTTTCTTTTTCCTTCTCTAAGCATGCATGCTCAAACTACATCTCCTCTGACTCATTCTCATCAAAGCGTGCCTCTAAATTGGGGTCAATATAGAAAATATAGTAGCCTATCTTCTACCATGGCACTATCCCCCATTGCAAGGCATGCTTGATCACTTGTAATGCCTTATCCACTAATGGCCTGGTGATCCGATATTCAAAAGCTAGGATGAGATCAGTTGTCATCTCCTACTAATTTCATGTCATACGGTGTGTTTCAGAGTGGATACACCACATGCGCACATAACCTTGTAGTGTGGAATATAGTTTATACACACATAATGATGGTGGTAAGGACTCTACACCTCCTATCCAGGCCTTCTCACATGCTTTGATATGAAATGAAGCCATCTCTTTAGCATGGTAGTCTTATATGACCGTGGGCACGTTGCTCCTAGAAAACCTTATAGAAAATGTGATTCTTACCTCGTGCCACTCCAAGAGCTTCTCCTGATGTGTAGCCCACCAACTCGCTGTAGTCCAGAGTAGGTTATAACTGAGCATTCCTCTTCTCTTGTCCTCATTTTTCCACTGATCTTCCATGTCCCATAAGAAAATTTTAGGGTATGCCCCTCCAGAGTAACTTGGAAAATTATTTCCTCCTAGGCACTTGAGTGAGCATGCCTTGGTCACTCTTGTTACAAACCCCCTCAACTATGTCACCCAATTAACTTATAGGTCCCGTGCCCCCAATTTTCACATGCCATGCTTATTGTATCACTCACAGACTGAGCAACCTCAAATTGGATAACTCCTTCTGTAGGGTGAATTATATCTGAGTCTCTGATGGAGTACACATAAATTCTATCAAGGACCTCTTCTCCTAAAGGTTTAGTGTAAGGTGCCAACTTCCCATCCATTAAAGGGATGATGACCCATTCTTTGTTGTTCTCAAAACTGATATATCCTTTGTTGAACCTCAGGTCAGAGTTGTTATTATAGCACTATGGGCACCCAAGCAATGCTGTAAATTTTTTTGCCTCGACGAGAACCAAGAATTTGAAGTCCCCAGTAAACTTGGCCTCCTGAATGGTGATCACTACATCCTTCAATACTCCAATGGGCATTGCCTTAGTTTTGTTTACCATATACATCACATTCAAATATGGTTGTAATGCAATCCTTCTCATTTGATTCCAGACATCTAATGTAATAAAATTGAACTTTTTCTCCTGTGTCAATCAATATGTTACTCAGTAGCCAACCATCCACAAATACATTCAGTGTGATCTCTTTGTCATAGTCAAGGTTATGGGGAGTGAGGTTTTCATGCAAAACCTTCCTTTCAAACTGTTCCTTATCCTGTATCCATTCTCCTAACAAGGGAATAATACTCTCTTGCCTTAACATTTTACACACTTCCTTGACCTCATCCAGGTCCTTCTATAGAGCTTTAGCATTCCTCCTTTGCTCCTGCTACCTGGACTGATCCTTTAAACACTAGATTTCCCCCTGCAAACTTTAAATGGCATCAATTGTCTCTTGATATACTTCCTTCTGATGGGAAAGGTCCAGATACTTCTCGTGCACCACTTCTTCTTTTGAGACTAGATTCCTTTGTCTTGGTACCTCCTTGGCACGCACAACCTCTACTCATGTTGTCACCAAAATAGGTTCTAACCTTGACTCACACGCTACTCTAGGCATCCACTATGTGTCAGACTTCATTATACTGACCATCCTAGTGACTTTTTCCTTCTTGTGTTGCTGTCTCATGTGCTCAAACAACTCAGGGAACTCCTCATACTTATGTTTCTTCCCACACCATGAGCACTGCAATAAATCTGGACACTCATGCTTGTAATGTTAGGTAGATCCAAATTTATAGAAAGTTCCTCATGGGAACTCACTTCTCCCTCCTCCACAGTTACTGTGACCACATAATCCTCCGTGAAAACCTCTCCCATGCACCCCTGCATCCACGCATCCTTCATAATGGTGATCAACCTCCTTGGAATTACAAGAAAGGCTGGTCTGGCGTGCACTATGATCAATGGTCTAATGGATCTGATCAATAAGCCTAGGATCCTTAGTATCATGGGTCGTAGAGGTATAGATATTGCAATAACTAGACACATTCATCCGAATTGTGCACTACAACAAGGGACATCTCCTCACATCATGGTCCATGTGAAAAACTTGACAATCTACTACTATGGCATGTATTGACTTCTAGGGGAAACTATCCTTGGCATGCCCCTTTACTTCACAATCTACGCACAAAATACCACTACAAGTCTTAGGTGCTCAGTTTGTAGACAACTTCTCTAATTGCTTGGCCATTGTAGTGATTTGAGCCTCTAGAAAAGAGATCACACTAGCATCAATGATCCCAACTGCTTCAGCGTGTAAGGAAACCTCTAAAGCCTCATGTTGGTCAGTGAATGTTTTATGTGACAATTCCCTCCTAAATGGAGTGATCAACCCTCCAACAAACCATTTAGCATGTTGTGAAGGGTGAATTTCATATGACAGTTTTGACAGGAGAGTTTTAAACCATGCATCATACTCTTGCACACTCTCTTCCATCCCTTGTTGGATCTCCTTCAGAGCGCTGATGCTCTTCTACTCGAACTTTGGTATATGGAACTCTACTAGGAAGAAATTATTCAATGCGGTGTAGTCTACCACTATCTGATGGGGTTTGTACTTTCTATACCAGTTATGAATTTTCCATTACAATGTTGTTGCAAACTGACTTGCCTTCCACTCTGGGGTAGTGATCCCCTTCACGCACCATAGTAATTCACACTTGTGCATGTTTTCTACAACATGCTATATACCCCTATAGTCTGGAAAGTGTGAAGACATCTCAAAAAACACTTGGGGAGGTGGTTGGGGTCCTTGTCCTCCTTATCTAGAGCCTTGGTTCCCTCCAGTGCTCCCTCCACAAGATCTAATGGATCCACCAGGTCCTATTCCTTTCGACCCACCAGATCCACCTCTTGTAGTTGGAAAAGGTCCTGACGTGGTCACGCCAAGGGTTCCCAACATCCCACTAAACTATGCACCAATGGTTTGTGATAATTCTCTACTATTAGAATTTTATCCCCCGCCACTTCCAGACATGTTTCCAAAACCTTGTGTACTTACACTTTTTCCAAAAATTCCTCCAGACACCGGAATGGTATGTACAACCATGGATGTTCCAAACAAAAAAATTTATCTCCTGGGCACCGATCGGTCACTCCTACTGATACCAACTAGGTTATCAATACTTTTCCCTTGATTTGGAACACCAAGTGTGAGGGGTTGGTCGCTAGGTAGGTTTAGATGTGTGCCAATGACTCTTCTCTCTCCATGTGACGAAATCTCATCAAAAGTTGAAGGGGCCTCTCTCCCATGCTTGCCAAGATGGGGTAGCACAAACTACTCAGGATCCACTTCCTCTGTGTGAACTTTAACACCATCTCACAATGTCTACCTCCATAGATCCCTCACACTTACAACCTCACATTGTCTAGTCATCTCCCTTTCACGAGCTTCTCTATACTTGAGTCATCTCTCCACCCTTTCCTTCTCAGTCTAATGTCCGCAATCTTCCTCCGCCCTATTTTCCTCACCCAAGCAATAAGAGTAACTTAGCCAGCCAGAGGGAATGATTCTAAACTCAAAGTAACAACCAAGATCTTCATAGCCAGTGGAATATCACACAAAAAATGATCTTCTAGGATCCCTCAGAAACTCATACTCAACAATACGTCAAAATGGCATATTCTAAAATATAACTAGTCAACACCCTCTTTAACCAGTGATCAATAGCACATGTCTAAGTCAGATTTGCATCATGCAGCCTGTGATAGTCACCTTAGGTCCATGTGTATGATCTATAGTACCATCTTGATCTAGATGCGTATGTTGAAATCCATTCATATAGCTCTACTGGGAAGCAACAAAATAATGTCTTATATAGCTCATGGTATAGGTTCTCTTCTACCCATCTATGCACATTGAACTTAGGTCCAGTGCTGAATCTTTGAGAAAACTCATCCTCCATGCTCTTGAACCACGTTTCAACACTTTCTAAAGTCAAGCATTCTATCATCACACATCACAAGGACCAAGATTCATGCCATTTCTCACAACAACTTCAAAAATAGGTCCCAACAATGGAACCAAGATGTAGTCATTTTTATGCCTTTCAAAGAACAAGGGAATCCCATGCACACTGACCTATCACCCAACAGGCACTAGGTGCTCACCCAAGGCATGCGCGGGTGCCGAGCCCCTCCTTTATGTGATTTGTGTGAGAATGCATTATTTACGATAGAACATTAAGTGAAGATAATGGAAACAAACCATACATTCATCTTAGAGATCAGAATGGGCTTCTAGACCAATGTATTCATTCAGATAAGAAAAGCATTATAAAACATAGATCTGAATCACAACAAAAAGGAAATGCACAAGGGTTTACACCCACTCATATGAAATACATATAAAACTGATCCATATAGATATAAGTAAAACTAGAACCACATATATCCATATTAAATATGTTTGGTAATCACTTTACATTGATTGAGGCTATCAAAGATCCATATAATAGTGCAGACTAATGTCATGCATTAGAAATGGGCTTAAGCCCCTCTTAGTACAAAGAAAAATATTTATACCTGTCCCCTTGATACATCATACTCCTACAGATCCTTTAAACCCAACCCATAGACATCTCATAGTATTTCTACATAGCTTCACCTCTTTTCCTTTCTTTTTGTCTCTCCTTTTTTCTCCTACTGGGTGCTTGTATATATAGCCCTAGCAAGCACCGAAATTCCTTTCTGAAGTTGTAGATCGGGTGCCAAGTGTCCAAGTGGTCAGCCATGGGAGCATGCTCCTTCATACCTAAGCTCTTCATTCTTTTCCATGATGACCTTATGGAATCTTCTATCATAAGGTATATTCCTTTCGTGGGCTCCAAGTTTCCAGGATGGCACCTTATCCACTCCGCATGTGCAGTCGGGTCATGCTTTCCTTGTTTTCTACCCAATATGCCAAATATGGATAAGTCCCAAAACCTTTTCTCTGCCTTACGCACACGTCACTAGTTCTACTAAACCCTCCTAAAACCATGTCTTGTGCACTTTCACCTTGTGTGCTCTTCTTCAAATAGCCCTTGTGCACCCATGCACCTTCTTGTACTTAGCCAATATTTTAGGGGCCCAACACATCATAAGTTTATTGATGTTCAATAAAATTAGGTTACGATAGAACTGTTGCAATACTTATATATATATATTGTATAGCCATATGTTGACAAACCTGTAGTTGTAACTATGTAACAATATACTTGATTACAGTAGCTTCTAAAATACATCCAGGATGTAGAAATAATTTAATACAAAAAAATATGACTATTACAACTTATGCAACAAATAAACATACAAGAATATAATAAAACAATACAAATGGTTATAATCTCATAACCATATAATAACAATATAACACTACCTATTTACAATAGTAAATTATAAATTAACTACAGTAAACTACGTTTACCTAATAGAAATTGGGTTTATAGGACACCTCAAGGGTCATAAGGTATGTTATGTGACCCATCCATGTGATTTGAGTCATTTTTTACTGGTGGGTGTCTGAGTTTGCTGGTTTAATTTGTCATGTTGTTGTTTTTTTGAGTTTCTTAGGTCTCTTATCAAAGTTTGTGTCATCATGTAAACTTTTCATAGTTTTTTCATCAGCAAGTCAAAGGTTATTTTCAAAGGTACTGCATCATCTTTTGTTGGTCAAAAGATGTGTCTTGAATGTCAAAGGTCCAAATATTTATGTCTTAGAGATATGAAATTCATAAAAGGTTTTTTCATGAGTATCTAATCTTGAAAGTATATGGTTTAATTAGGAAGAATCGTTTTCATATTTTTAGGAGTGTTTTACCATGTTTTTCATGCTCTTAAGGTCTATGACAGTGAGTCTATTTTGGTACACAATGTTGTGTTAGTTTTCCTTCTTGAAATAAAAGTTTTTTATCTGTCAAGAGTCTAATTTTGAGCATTATGTGCATCAGTATGAGTTAGTTTATGGCTAGGGTATGTCTTTTACAGTTTCTGATAAGTGCTCTATAGATGTGTGAGTGATCTTATTTTAGTTAAATTTCTTATAAGGTGTTGAGTCTTGTCTTAATCTGATTGTATCTCAGTCAAATATTCTTAGGTTGTTTTTGTAATGTTAAAATTATGAGTGTATACAAGTCATTATATGGTGATGATGGTCTCAAGGATGGTAGATTGTTGTTGAGAAATATCTAAGTGGTTCAGTCCTCTCTGCATATCTCCATGTTGGACAAGATTCAAGCAAGGATCTAATATACTATGAAAGGACTGCGTAGGCATATTAGGAGTATATGTATCAAGTGTAAATCTCTTTCAATTATGGGGACCATGTCTTATTCCATGAAGTTGTATAGTAAGCTAAGGTATCTCAAGTAATATGATGTATATTCAAGTCTATACAAGGTATTTGGTCCTTTCTCTTTGATCTCAGTGTGCATCATAGGTGTGGTTAAGGGAAAATAAGTCCGTGAATGTAGATATCTCCTTTAAGAGTCCCAAGTCAATGTATGAATGACAAGTGTCTAGAATTCCATGAAGATTGGAAAAAAATAATTCTAGACGCAAGTTTTTGAATGAGGATCATGTATTAACATGAGAAACGTGTATGATGGAGCTTTCAAGATTAATGGATACATGTCTCAATGTATCAAGGTCTGAAGAATCCAAGTCAAGGTGTGATTTTAAAGGTTAGTTATCCCCAAAGTTATTAAGGATTTTTAGTTTTTTTAGGAGAAGTATCATTGGGAAACCATAACACCCCTCCGGACTATCTTGGTGACCTTAAACCCTTTCGAGATCTCAACAAGAAACTTAGGGACTTTCACATCCCCATCTTCTAGACATAGGAGGACACAATTATATGGAAAGAGGAGGATTTAGGTAACTTCTCTGTTAAATCTATCTATAGCTATCATTTCAAGAAAGAACAATAAAGAGACTATTGGGGCAAGTTATGGATTAAATATCTAATCCCAAATATTAATATTTTTTTCTAGCTGGCTGTCCAAAATAGAATCTTGTCGGTTGATAACCTCAAAAAGAGAGGGATGATGATTCCTAATAGGTGTTCTTTATGTAGGAAAAGGGAGGAAAATGTGAATCACCTTTTCTTACATTTTCCTTTCTCTAAAGTTGTTTTCATGATGATTTTGGATTTTTTCAATATCCAATGGATCATACCTTCTAATATAGAAGATTGCAGCATTCAATGGGAAAGTTCTTTTAGGTTTCCCTTTTTGAACTAGGCCTGGAAGATTGCTTTACCTCACTTCTTATGGGGGATCTGGAAAGCAAGGAATAATTATGTCTTTAGAGACCAGAAACCACAGGTTGTGGTGATAAAGAGGAAGATCTTAGCAGCTATAAAGGAAAATCTCAAACTCGTTAAAAGTAAAACTAACAAGAGTTTTCCGAAATGGGAACAGGTTGTGCTGGATAAGTTTGCCTATAGTCCAGTCATGAGCCATAACCTTGATAATATTGTGATCTAGAACAAGCCGGTGGGATCTACTATCAAGATCAACTTTGATGGGGCCTCCAAAGGAAATCCTGGTCAAGTAGGGGGAGGGGGTATCTTAAGAAATAAATAAGGTGATTGTTGTTTATCCTATGCCAATCCTGTAGGAAAACACACCAATAATATAGCAGAAGCTAGAGCCCTCCTATGGGTAATTTTAATAGCTAAGGATAAAGGAATTAAGGATAAATAGATTGGGGGTGATTCCCTAATCATCATAAGTGCTCTCAATAATAGGTGCAAGATCAATTGGGCTTTAAGAAACATCATCCAAGACATCAAGGAAATGCTTAAGGATTTTGATAAAGTTTCTATTAATCACATGTGGAGACATGGTAATATTTGTGTGGACAAGATGGCAAATATAGGTGTCCGGAGCCATGAGTACAAGATATGGGGTGTTGGAGATAATCTTCCCTCTAATATTAATGATGAAATTATTAAGGAAAAGGGGCACTAAGATCCATAATGGTGGCACGATCGGGCATATGTATTTCAAGTACCCTAGGAACTTTCACATTAATCATCTTCTCTGCTTGTTTTTTGAAAGGGTGAACTTGTTGTTGGTTGTGGGGTGATGTCGGTTGAAAGGGAATTTTGGTAAAGCTAAGATGGGAGGTGACAGAATTATGGTGGAGCTTGCTAGTCAAAATTTTGAAGAGAACAATCCGATTCTGTGGAATAAGCTTAAGGTTGGGGGATTCATCAATTTCATCACCAAATTACATGGTCGTGATTCTATACTGTCAAAAGATTTTGACATTACTTGGAAGGAGGGAGCTTTTCATATTCGTGGCATGGATGTTGAGGTCTCAGAGACCAACATTACCAGGATTACTGAAATGAAAATGGAAGGTTTGAATCTCTATAAGGATAGAAAACGCACGGATTTGGAGATTGACAGGTTTTTTGTTGGCAAAGAGAGGTACAATTTTTTCACAGATGGTATTGCTCGTTCTTGCCTCCCTGGTGTGTGGAAGGATTTCTACCTCCATCTCATGAAATACATCACTTTGGAGGGCAAGTATAGAAAGATCTATACCTAGCATATGACCGTGCTCAAAATGTTCAAACACAAGGTGATGATCAATATCCCTTTCTTCCTCACTACCTCTCTCATGAATTCCTTGTTTGCCTTTCAGTAAGAAAAAGCTGAGATTCCCCTACATGAAGGTTTGATTCTCTTGTTGGTCAAGAATGGAACTTTGACCCTGGTCCCTCCTTTGAGGTTGGTGATGGATGAGCATGCTGAGGAGGATGATGTCACTCTTGTTGTTTTCCTCACTAAAATGAAGGTGGGAAAGGCTATCGATGTGGAAAATGATTGGGATAAATTCAATAGAGATGGTGACCTTGGGGAGGCTAGTACATCCAGGAAAATGGATTTTGTGGGTTATCCTAATGTCTTAAATGATTATAGTAGGAAAATTTTGTACCTAAAGGGTATCTTGAAGGACATGGAGGCTGTCAGTGCTGGCCAAAAAGATTCTATGATGGACATTATCAACATTTCCAAGAAAATGGTCACCGATCAAGTTCAGACTAAACATAGAGTTAACTAGCTAGAAAATAAAGTGAAGGTTTTGTTGGATAGGGTGGAAATGATGGAAACAGGAAACAAAATAAGGAAATTCAACCTCAGGATCAACAACTCTGAGGAGGAGATGGATAATGGTGGCCTTTGCAGGTCATGATCCCCTGGTTTGCTATGTTTGGTTGGAGCTCCTTGGTCATGTGATGTAGGTTGTTGGATCCCTCTCTAAACTGTGGGGGGAAGTTTGGTGAACTTATGGTTCTTAGTTGTTTTTTTTTTCTGTTTGTTTCTAGGGGTTTCCTCTCTGGGGTCCAATTTGCATTGTAAGAGTTAAGATGTTTTAACTCATTTTCTAGGACTCTTTTGGTTTGGTAACTCCTGTTGGTTATCTTTTTTTTCTCCTCTCTCTTATATGGCCCTTGGGAGCCGATCCCTATTTTTTTCCTTATCTAATAAAAAAATATTTGTCAAAGTCTAGTGTGACTTGTCATTTGAGGCTTGTTGATATAGTTATCAAAAGGTTCATAAGAAGGAATGTGAAATTTAAATACTATAACTACATTTTTCATCATGAATTTTTCATCTCAAGGAAGTTTGATGCCTTATGTCTTGAGGTTTTTGAGGTATGGTATTCATGAATCATATTAGTATGTAAGTATCTATATCCTGAAGCATCATGCCAAAAGATGCATTTTACTGTGTCTTAACATCAAATAAAGTAATTAAATCTTGTTACATTCCTATGTCATCTCATCAAGGTTTCTATGATGTCTCAAAGGAAGTAATATGATTTAAATGATGTAAAAAGGGTCTAAAAGTATGTTACAAGATTAAAATAGGCTTGTAGAGACATGGTTACAGGAGTGTGGAAGCTACAATATGGTCATGTTATCAAGATAGTTCCAGGTACTTGGTGTGGCAAGGTGTATGCTAATAATTTGTGTAATTATGCAAATTTATTAGGTCATTAGTTAGCAGTAGTGGTAAGAGGTGATGTAATAAAAACTTGTGCAAATGTATAATTTTCTAGAAATATGAGCATCCTACAAAGAATGTATGTTATGATCCTTCATCAATAATCTATAAATACCTACAAGAATTATTCATTAAAATTTATCCACTGTTCCAAGGGTTTGATGCCTAAAAACCTACTTGAGTGTAATTTTCTACTTCTAAACACATTTAAGTTTATTATTTGAGAAATTTTTGAGTAAGTTAAGGTCTATGGAAGTTGATAGGAAAAGAAGTCACAATATAGGTTCATGAGTGGATTATCTCATCAAGGTGATGGGTGTTCAATGTGTTCAAGTCTGAGCATTGTGTTTGATTCATTCATGAATGATAAATACCTTGGATTGACTATGTAGATGGGCATGTGTCTCTATAAATGAAAGCCTTGGTATCACTATCTTAAATGAAGAATGTGTAGGCTTCTTGGGATCAGTGTACAAAGTATGAATTCATCAAATTTTTTAAATAATTCATGGTGTATAATGAAGACGTAATATATTTGGTCAGGGTACTATTTAATATATCTAAATTCCTAAAATGGTAATCTATAGGCTCATATTATCTTAATGATGAGAAATATCAATCCAAAGGGTGTAGATGCCAAAATGAAGAGATACAATTTGTTCCAAGATTTCTTGTTAGCTCAAAAGGATAGAAAATAACATGTTATAGGTTTGCAATGGTAACTACAAGAATTATGACAGGAATTGGTGCAAAATATCAAGCTATCATTAGTATCTCAGGAAGATTGTTGAGGAATGTCATAAAGTTTCCAAGCCTAAACTAAGTGCAAGACTCTGAGAGAACATGAAAATACACAATTATAGTTGTTAATAAAATTGATATGATGATGTATGATAAATCACAAAAGGATACAAGTGTGAAATATTTCTAGATGTGTGTGTAAAAATAGAATTTGTCATACTTTTGACTTGTAAGTGGTCATTTAGGACTAAAATTATGAGTTTAACAAGTATACAATGTGTAGATGGTATGTAAATGCACATTGATATAGTTTAGTGATGTTTTCAGGTTTGCAAGATTTTTAAGAGAAAATAAGGATCATCTTAGTCAAAAAGGATGCTTAGAGACAAGGGGAGTCTATTTTTGACTTCAAATGGTATGAGTAAGATGCCAAGGTAAAGGAGAGTCAAAGTTTAAATTTTTTGTTATTCATTCACAAGTTTGCATATTTCCTTAAAAGAAAGGGGAGCTTATTAAGTTCGTAAAATCAGGTGTATAAAGGTTTGAGAATATTCGTGAGGAAAAAATGAGATGCATCTCTAGGAAAAATGGCTTGAGTAACAAGGAGTTTATTCAGAAATAGTCAAAATAGTATGCAAAGATGGTGTAAATGACTGAGAGAGTCTTGTAGGGTTGTGGTAAAGTAATCAATTCATCATTATAAATCATTTGTAAGGTATGTGGCCTAATTATTATATGGTTTACTACAGTAAGATGTTTTAAGTCTAGGGGGAGTGATGTGTATGATCTTCATGATGTGAATGGGATTCTAAGGCTGGTAGAATTTTTCTCAAGATGTAATGAAGTTGATTTTTAGGGACAGTGGTCCTAAAAGGTGTCATGATAGCTTTTGAGGAAAATTTTGGGTTCTTGATCATGGTATAGACCAAGAAGAGGTCAAGAAACATAGTTGGAGTCAAAGAGGAGAGCTTTCAGTCCCGAGGGGCTATTGTGTCAAGTAAGTTAGTTTTGAGCATTATCGTCATTGTTTCTAGTATTTTTTTTCATTTATCATGTTGTGTTATCAAAATATCCTTTTTAGTAGATGTTAAAGGGGGAGAAAGGCATCATAAACATGGTATTATGGTCATGTAAGTATTGTCATGTTGGTTTTCATCACTATTTCTGAAGATGGTTGTCATCAATGACAAAGGGGGAGATTATTGTCTATTGTGAGTTTGTGTTTTCATTTATGTCAAACCCAGTAATTTAAAATGGTGTCATGGTGTCATGTGATTTCCCATATGGTTTTTTTCAGGTGTAAAACATGAATATTAAGTGGTTTGGTGAAGTCCTAGGAGGTCCTGGTGCATGGTTGAGATAGTATAGTAACTATTTGAGATCTTTAGAGTTGGTTTGATGTTGTAATGAGGTCATACATGGTCATTGAGTTATGTTTCAGATGTCTATGGGTCTACATAAGGTCAACATGGTTAGTTTATGGCGTGTCATGATTGATTCGGGTCATTTTAGGCTTGTTTCTAGCCCTAGAACATGTGAAATGGTAAGGAGGTATGAGAAATGGAGCTGATCATTCTTGGTGATACCTAGTAACAACATGATGGTATATAGGGAATGTATGGTGAGTTTTAGGTCGCTATTTAGTGGTATAATGCATCTATGAGATCCTTAGGAAGAAAATAGTGAGAAACATATCGATAGACATGGAAAAATGAGATTGGATGGAGAGATTTAGTTCATATTTGAGATAGATGGAGAGAATGGACAGCTAGAGGATGTTTTCATGATGCTTAATGACCAGTTTCAGGTCATTCTGAAGAAAATTTTGCAAGTTATACAAGTTTTAGCAAAATATGGTAGGTTTGAGTGTGTTTTTAAAGGAAAAGTGAACCTTCTGATGCTCATTGTGAATTATGTGCTTTACATGGGGACTTGAGCCCTTTGGAATATATTCTTAGGTTAGTTATGAATATTTCAAAAAAATGATGAGGTGGTTTGAGTATCATGTTTTTCTGAATGATCGTTAAGAAGGTAAATACTGTCATGACAACAAAAGAACATTTTAATCATGCATTCAAACTATGCCTCCATACTAAAATGATACCTTCTCATTATTCAATAAATTATTACAAAAAATGATAATATAGTGTGACTATGAAATAATTCATTCATTCTTTACAATTCATTACTTTCAGCAAGACAAGCAAAATAATAATATTAATGAGAGGTACAATAACCATGCAAGTATCTAATTGCCTTGATCAAGTTTGAATAAGTAAGTATCAGATCATAGCAAGGTGTAAAAAATTATTAATTTCCCATACAAAAATCCTTCATCTCATTGATATTACGAACCATGGCCCACAACAATGTAAGATAACATTACATAATGAAGCGAAATAAGAATAAGCGGTAAAATGTTAAGTACTTTATAATCGTTGAATGACAAAATTTGTTGTGAAGTTGTGCATGAAACTACGTGTAAGTATGTATATAATTCTCAAGATATACATACACATGTGTATTGACATGATCAGATACACAAAATTGTTTATACCCATTCCCTCATAAACCATTCAACATTTTACGAATTATACTTCCTACGAAACAAAATGAAATTTTGGGATGTGACATACTTCACCTCTTAATGAATCATCGTCCTAATTTTTTTTCCTCATTAATCACAATCAAAATAATAAATCAAAGAATTATATCTAATTTTTAATGATAACAGTCAACATTTTCATCCAAAAACTTACAATTTTTAAAATTTCAGTCTATCTAAACTCAATTTACTGGTTATAACAACCTTTTAACAAACAAAAATTGTCACACAATCTGAAATATTAGATAATTTTTATCAATATAGCCAGTCATAACATATAATATTATTTAATATATATAACATAGTAAAAAAAATTTAAATATTGAAAAAACTGAAAAGGAAAAGTCTATTTTTGACACCAACATGTCTTCGCAAGTTTTTTGGTTTTATTATTCCACTTATCTTCCAATAATTTACCTCGTGCCATTACCATTTTCTTTGAAATGCACCCAAAATTTTTTCCTTTTTCCAGCTGGTTTTATCCAAATACATCCAAGGTTTTAATCTTTTAGATATCTTCATCCTAAATTTATTGCAAATGATTATTTAAATCATTTAAATTATTTCTTTCTTTTCCTTCTAGGTTTCTTGTTTTCACATACTTTCAAGTATTGGCTTGTATTTCATACCAAAAAACCTTTGACTTACATTTACAACCAGCCAATATTATTCACTATGTCTTAATTCCGTTAATGAATTTACTTACAACTCTAATTTCTGTGATTAAGCTTAAACAATTGTCAATGTTATATTGAAAAACATAGGTTTGTAATTTTATATGAATTTATTTTCATATGCAAAAGATGAATCAAATTTCCAATTGTATTCTCATCTAATCACTAAATACAAGTAACTCAGTTTTATTAGTATCAAATCTAAAACAAAAATGAGAATTTCTACTTGACTTACCTGTTATCACGTTAGGAAAACTTGTTCCTTATTCTTAGCTTATTAGTCACCATAGCGTTGTTCTTATTCTTGCTGGAAATTTCAACAAACCTATCTTGTTGTTTTCATCCTGGTATCACACTTTCTCTGCCCTATCATTTCCACATTGATTAAACTAAATTTGTAGGTGAAGAAGATCTAACACTCTTGTATACTTTTTCTCTTTTTAAGTCAAAATTTATTGTAGATCCTGATCTATCCTTTTGGATTTTCAGAACACTTCTCCCATAATAAATAGTCCACACCTATATGATTCATCTACCTTTTGGGTCTATTTTAATGTTGGATTTAAGTTCCAAATCTTTCATAAAGATATCTCAACATTCATGAAAATCCCTTGCTGATTTCTATCAATCAGTTCAAGTAACTGATAATTTTCACACCCATCTAGTTGCTCCAAGCAGTCTTCAAGTTTCATTTGTCACGAAGGATTGTTAGAATTTTTTTCTAACTTATTTACCACAAAACTTGAAGCATTATTTGTAATGGTTCATTCTCCATGGTCCATCCTTCATATATCCATTATTTTCAGTTAACAAATTAAGATATTCAGTTAGCATAAGGACCCAGTTAGTCCAAGAGTTGCAACCTTTAGCTATGATACCAAAATGTAACACCTCTTTTTACTTCATTTTAAACTAGGGAAATTTTATATATAGCAAATCATTTAATACAATTTATTCCGTTGATGAATTTAACATGTAATAATTAAATTCCAACATCTAAGAGATATAAATCCCTTAAGTTATCTTACGTTGAAATATGCAAACAACACTTAAAGAAACAAATGAATTAAAATTCTATTAATTTATGTTCAGAATCCAATCATAAAATCTATGATAACCATGTGCAACTAAAAGGGTTTACAGATCCTACTCAATCCTCCTCAAACACTCATTATGATCCAATACACCCATTGTATCATTTTGTTAAGTCTTATTATAGGTTGAGAGAACTTGTGATGCCTTCTTAGCATCCTTTGGAAGCTCACTACCATAAACATCATCCAAATCTCAACACTGTGACAAGAAAACTTGGTGAACAGACAATGCATCCAGTTACATGCACTACTATGTCCATATTTTATTTTTTGTTGTGCTAGCAAGACATTACCAAGACTGTACATAACCCTATGAAACCCATCTTCCCTTCACCTCACAACTTTTCCGGTCATAGACATCAAGATTTGTTTCCATTTTTAAGTTATTAAGTTTGCAGATAAACATCTTAGGTAAACATGTATTTAATTTTAAGTTCACACACCAAAGCCATAGGTATCATAACTTGGCTTTCAGGTCATGTGCCTCATGATGATACCACTTCAGTAACCCTAAGGGAAAAAATACATCCTCGTAATGACTGATGAGGCCATAAATTGGCCATAAAATACCATTATTTTTTCCTTCCAAGTTACCTTTGAAAGTGGATTTAAATGTAATCTAAAAACTTTTAGTTTTCTTAAGATATAATATAAGATATATATATATATATATATATATATATATATATATATATATCATATACATACATATACATATACATATATATATATATATATATATTGTTCATTCTTTAAAAATATTTTGTTATCTATTTTGTTGATTATTTGGGAAAAGATGCAAAGTCTAGTGTGTGCAGACCATAAAGGAAAGATAATGCTAGTATTAGGGAAAATGGAATTGATCATGAACAGTACATCTAAACTCAAATATGATTTCATCAAAAAATTATACAAGTTCAAAAAAATAATCATCTCAATCCGAAATTACATGCAAAAGTTATAGTTGTTTTAGTTAGCTCTGGAACCATTGGAGTTAGCTTCAGAACCTGCAAAGTTATCTCCGAAACCTGCAATATTAGCTCCAGAACCATTGGAGTTAGCTCCAGAACCTATAACATTAGCTCCAAAACCATTGGATTTAGCTCTGAAAATTACATCAACAAAGTAACATTAGCTCCCGAACCATTGGTGTTAGCTTTGGAACCTGCATCAATAGAGTAATGTTAGCTTTGGAACCTATAAAGTTAGCTCCAGAACCTGCAACGTTAGCTATGGAACCTATAAAGTTAGCTTTAAAACCTATAACATTCACTCTGGAACCATTGGATTTATCTCCAAAACTTGCATCAACAAAGTAACGTTAGCTCTGGAACCATTATAGTTAGCTCCGAAACTTGCATCAATAAAGTAACATTAGCTCTAGAACCTACATCAACAAAATGATAGTTTTTTAGGAATTGTGAAAAATTAAAGAATACAATGGGAAATATGAGAGAGGTTTTTGTTCATAGAAATGTGTTTAATAAAAACCACATTCATATTTTCTACAGGTTTTACCAATGAGGAAAAATCTTACTTTCAGTGAGCTACAGTCCAAGAAAAAGTGTATCAAATGAGCACTAAAAGTTCTACAAACACAAAAAAAAAGTCAAATGGAAAATATGAGAGAGTTTTTTGTTCATGGAAATATTTTTAACAAAAACCTCATTCATATTTTCTACAGGTTTTACCAATAAAGAAAAATCTAACTTTTAGTGAACTGCAATCTAAGGAAAAAGTGTATCAGACAAGCATCAAAAGTTCCACAATTAAAAAAATCAAAGTCAAATAGAAAAATTGGGAAAGGTATTTGGTCAAAATCATCTTTTGAGGAAAAATATCCTTCCAATAATCTAGGAGAATAAAATCATTTTGATTCTTGTTACCAAAAAGCAAGGAGAAGATTTGGGAGCAAATCTTCCTAAAATAAGATAAGATTTGACTCCAATAATATATCTCTCTCCATATTTTGTGGAGATGGAGATTTTAGTTGCTAGGATTGGAATAAAGATAAGATCATATTATATTTCCTAAAATAAGGATTTGGTTGGATGTATGAATTATAAATGCAACCTTTCACACTGAGATATGTAATTCTTTCTCCCAAGAAATAAAGATTTATTCTTTAATCTCAAATATTTTGTAGTTTTAAAATCTTGGAAGTATGATTTAAATCCTCTTCCAAGGAATGAGTTGGCCACTCATTTCAAGGAATATGGATCTGTGTATTTATGTTTATATTTATTCATTTGTCTGTAATTCATTATGTTGTATTGTTTTTATCTTTGTATTGTGAAAATCCAGTCTGTTGTGAACCTGCAGGTGTTTCGTTTAATTATGTTTATTTCTAATTCAACAATTTCATTTTATACAAGTGTGTTTTTATTTCCTGCAAGTTTGATTCTCTTCATTCAAGTGTGATTTATTTCATGTAAAATTTATTTCTACAAGTGTGCCTTTAAATTTTTGCAAGTGTGATTTATTTTATGCAAGTTTAGTTTGTGTTTAAAGGATTTATTTTCTAAAGATATTCTTCTCTTAATGCATACAACCATTAGACACCAGCCCTGGATTGACATTATTAATGGCGAAGATCGATGACCCTCATCATTTTGGCACCGTTGCTGGAGACATGGCATTATTAGGAGATTCAGAGTTCTCTAAAAGAATATTCTAGTGACAGTAGAATATCTTTTAGCAAATTTTGTGACAGGAAGTATTTGGTAAGTAGTTTCTTTTGAATTTTATTTTCTGCAAATAGATTAATATTTCTTTCATGCAATATAGATTAAAATTTTATTTCTGTAATTAGGAATGTTAGATTGTAAATATTTATCTCCCCACAAACTAACTCTATGTATAATAAAATGACTGTGATGTTTGATCAAGAAGGTATAATGGTATGAACAAAGAATTCAGATCTGGAAATTGTAGAATATGATATTGAATCTAGAAGTAGATCCAGTTGATGAAATATCATATGTCATTCTTCATAACTGCCACCATTTCCTCTTGTATCAACTAACAACTCATTGATCTTATTACACATAACCTTGGTAAAAAATTGTCTTATCCAGTTTGTAATAATTAAGTGGTAGTATTTCTAATTAACTCCATCCATATTCAGGGATTTCATTAGAGATAGAATAAAAACCCACTCATAATAAATACACCCATCCAAATTAGTTTTTCATCCCATAATAAAATTCAATCCTTGAATCATATCCACTAGAAAAAATTGTTTTCATGTCTTTCAATTTCTTCATTTTTGTATATGTTTGTATAACATTAAGAGACAATTATTTTGAATATCAAGGAAAGTATTTTTTTTGTGTTAACATCTATAGGAATTTCCAAAATTATTCTTGGTACCAACATGCATATTTTTAGTACCAATAGTATCAACCAAGAAGCAGTTTGGAGGGATCCATAGATACATAACACAATCCATTTCCTGAGATCACTGGTTTGGGCTTTGAAGATTAATATAGTGATTATGATATTACACAATTCAAGTTGGGTTTTGAAGACCTGGAAATTGTCTACACAATTTTTAGAAAACTTTTTGGAGTTACCAATTATGCAAAGAGGTTTTTATGAGATCGCATAAATTGTTTCTTATTTTACACTAGTTGCACTTTCATGAATATAGTCTGATGATGGATCAAATTTTTCTCTAATCCTTCTCATGCTATCATTTTAGCAAAAAAAACTTTGATTGGAAAACCAGCTTGTTGGCCAATCAAAGACACAAAAAAAAATCAAAAAATCAAAAAACTTTAATTGGAAAACTAGCTTGTTGGTCAATCAAAAGAAAAAAAAAAAATTGATTGGAAAACCAGCTTGTTGGCCAATCAAAGGCACAATGGGGGTGACTCTTCTTCAAAGGAAATCAACCATTACCTGGTGGCTTTCTTCTTGGCACTATTTAACCATGTTAACAATACGATGACAAGGATAACTAGAGGTATGATCAAGTTATTTTATTTTAATATATTATTTTTAATCTTTCGTGTAAGTTTTTTATTACAACTAGATCCATTTTTAAGATCTCCAAGGAAGGTAAGATAAAATTCATGTCTCCCCTACTTATATGAAAAATATGTGCACCTCTTTGCAATCAAAATTTTAGAGTCTAATTTATGGGCAGCCATGAATAAACAACATGTATGAGGACATGCATGAACTTAAGTGTGGAAGAGAAGGATAAGTACGAGGTATGCATTTTGACTTTAAATATGAGACAAAACATAAGGAGGTCCACAAAATAACATGTTATAAAAGAAAGAAGATCAAAAGCAGTAGAAGGAGATCTACACAAGAACTTGTTGTAAAAGAAAGGAAATCAAAAGCAGCAGAAGGAGATCCACACAAGAACCTGCTATAAAAGAAATCAAAAACAGCATAAGGAGATCCACATAAGAACCTATTGTAAAAGAAAAGAGATAAAAAACAACAAAAGGAACTCCACACAAGAACCTATTGTAAAAGAAAGGAGATCAAAATCAGAAGAAAGAGCTCCACACAAGAACTTGTCGTAAAAGAAAGGAGATCAAAAGTAGTAGAATGAAATCCAAATAAGAACCTGTTGTAAAATTTAAAAAATAGCAGAAGGATATCCACACAAGAACATGTTGTAAAAGAAAATAAATTTTAACCTGTTGTAAAATAAAGGAGATCAAAATACTAGAAAGAGATCCACACAATAACCTAATGTAAAATAAAGGATATCAAAATTAGCAGAAGGAGATACACACAATAACCTGCTGTGAAAGGAGATCAAAAGTAGCAGAAGGAGATCCATATAAGAACTATTGTAAAAGAAAAAAATAGCAGAATAAGATCCACACAAGAACTTGTTCTAAAAGAAATGATATAAAAAATAGTAGAAGGAGATCCACAAGAACATGTCCTCAATGCGGAGAAAACTCTAAGAAGAGATAATAATTTAATCCATGAGGACATGCATAAGATTAAGTGTGGGACAATGATGAATCCATGAATCGGCCATAAATTACCATTAATTTTGTCCTTCCAAGTTACCTTTGAAAGTGGATTTAAATGTAATCTAAGAACTTCTAGTTTGCTTAAGATAGAATACATATATATACATATATATATATCTTGTTCATTCTTTAGAAATATTTTTCTATCTATTTTTTGACTAATCCTATTCATTATCTAGGAAAAGATGCAAAGTCTTGTATATGCAGGCCATAAAGGAAAGATAATGCTAGTATTGGGAAAATGGAACTGATCATTAACAGTATATCTAAACTCAAATATGATTTCATATTCAGATTCCTCTCGAAAAATTATGCAAGTTCAAAAAAAATATCATCTCAATCCGATATTGCATGTAAAAGTTATAGTTGTTTTAATTATCTCCAGAACCTGCAACATTAGCTCTGGAACCATTGGAGTTAGCTCCAGAACCTATAACATTAGCTCCAAAATAATTAGATTTATCTCCAGAACCTGCATCAACAAAGTAATGTTAGCTCCAGAACCATTGGAGTTAGCACCAGAACCTACATCAATAGAGTAATGTTAGCTCCGTAACCTATAAAGTTAGCTCTGAAACTTGTAACATTAGCTCCAGAACTATTGTAGTTAGCTCCAGAACCTATAACATTAGCTTCGAAACCATTGGATTTAGAGCCAAAACCTGCATTAAAAAAGTAACGTTAGCTCTGGAACCATTGCAGTTAGCTCCGGAACCTGCTTCAATCGAGTAACGTTAGCTCTCAAACCTACATCAACAAAATGACAGTTTTTGAGGAATTGTGAAAAATCAAAGAATACAATGGGAAATATGAGAGAGGTTTTTGTTCATAGAAATGTGTTTAATAAAACATCATTCATATTTTCTACAGGTTTTACCAATGAAGAGAAATCTAACTTTCAGTGAGTTGCAGTCCGAGGAAAAGTGTATCAAACGAGCACTAAAAGTTCCTCAAACAGAAATAGAAATGTCAAATAGAAAATATGAGAGGTTTTTGTTCATAGCAATATTTTCAACAAAAATCTCATTCATATTTTCTATAGGTTTTACTAATAAAGAGAAATTTAACTTTTAGTGAGCTACAATCCGAGGAAAAGTGTATCAGATGAGCACTAAAAGTTCCATAAACAAAAACAAAAAAGTCAAATGGAAAATCTGAGAGAGGTTTTTGTTTATATAAATGTGTTTAACAAAAAATACATTCAGATTTGCTACAGGTTTTACCAATGAAGAAAAATCTAACTTTTAGTGAACTGCAGTTTGAGGAAAAAGTGTATCACACAAACGTTAGAAGTTCCACAATAAAAACATCAAAGTCAAATGGAAAATCTGGGAAAGGTATTTGGTCAAAATCATCTTTTGAGGAAAAATATCCTTCCAATAATGTAAGAGAATAAAATTGTTTTGATTCTTGTTACCAAAAAGCAAGGAGAAGATTTGGGAGAAAATCTTCCTAAAATAAGTAAGATAAAATTTGACTCCAATAATATATCTCTCTCCATAGGAGATGGAGATTTTAGTTGCTAGGATTTGAATAAAGATAAGATCATATTGTATTTCCTAAAATAAGGAGTTGGTTGGATGCATGAATTATAAATGCAACCTTCCACATTGAGATATTTAATTTTTTTTCCCAAGAAATAAAAATCTATTCTTTACTCTCAAATATTCTATAGTTTTAAAATCTTATAAGTATGATTTAAACCCTCTTCCAAGGAATGAGATGGACACTCATTTCAAGGAAAATAGATCTGTGTATTTATGTTTATATTTATTCATTTGTCTGCAATTCATTCTGTTGTATTGTTTTTATCTTTTTATTATGAAAATTCAGTCTATTGTGAACCTGCATATGTTTCATTTAATTATGTTTATTTCTGATTCAAAAATTTTAATTTCTGCAAGTGTGTTTTTATTTTTTGCAAGTTTTATTTCCTTCATTCAAGTGTGATTTATTTCATACACTTTATTTCTCCAAGTGTGCCTTTATTTCTACAAATGTGACTTTAAATTTTTGCAAGTGTGATTTATTTTATGCAAGTTTGGTTTGTGTTTAAAGGAGTTATTTTCCAAATATATTCTTCTCTTAATGCATACCGCCATTGGACACCATCCCTGGATTGACATTATTAATGACGAGGATTGATGACCCTCATCAATGACCTAGGCCATTATGTGTCTGCCCCTCTACCTATAGCCAATCTGAAATGGTGTGAAAATGATAAACAAGACTAGAAATTTATGTTCACTAATGATCAAATAAAACAACAATATATTATTTATTGTATCTCTTGCATTATAGCAATATTGTATTGTTGATATCATTAATATGATTAATCAATGATCACTAACAAATAATCATGCTACATGTAATTATTCAGTTAACATATATATTTTAAACATAGTTAAATGTGTCATACACTAAATATATTTCATCATAATCTTAATTGTGTTTCAACTTAATCCTTAAGGGGAAAGTTTTCTACCAATAACAGGTAGTTGTTAGATTCTCCATGATTTATTTGAATAAGTTAAGTTATATCATTCTAAATATCCAGGAGACAGATATAGCTTCAATATTTATCATTTCCTCATTAGTATACACCATGTGTTCTTTCTTCGATACAATTTGTATTATAATTATTTACCTCAATCATATTTAATCATCATTTATGGTCATAAATCACCAATCTGATAGACATTAATTTGCACTCATTAGGAGAGTTTAATTTATTAGACCTACTTGTCCTCATTTAACACCATGTATCTTTATAACATTACAGTATAAACAATTGTATGCTCGTTAATACATCTTATAAAAAAATAATGTTCCTTCAATATACATAATACTTGGTTTATATCAACTTAATGAGAGTATACCATAAATAAAATATCAATGAACCTTTCATCAATTGTTTAACTTTGATATTAATACATTTTTCATAGCGAAATAGAGACTCTCAAAAGAATCAATTTACATTAGGCCCAAGACCTTTTATAGTTCATAAGGAAATATTTCACTTTTCAAATGATATTACATTCTTTTACATTCATGAAAATTACATAAAAATAATCCATGCAAGTCAGTTCATTCCTTCCTTTTTCATCTCGAAATTCCCTCAAATCATGCAACTGATAATAAAAGATGTATATGGTCAACTCTTAGAAGAAATAACATGGATTGACATTATCTACCTATTTGATTCATCAATAATAAATTATCATCTACTGGTTGGTAAACAAATCTAGACAATTATAATATCCAACAAAATGAATAAATCATGTGGAATGATCCTAATATTTAACCAAGTTCCCATCATCTGCTCATATTACATTACCAAATTATTGGATGAAATTATTTTATATCCACCAAAAATTATCATTACTCTTTCAACAAACAACTTAATAGTTCTTATAGAAATAAATTCACATTTATTCCAATAACATCGATTTATAAAAAATGAGTAAGGAAAACAAAACTGATTCTTACTATAGACACCTAAAATCCACTTTCGCAATCTTATTACTAAAAGCACACTAATTACTCTCATTCTTACCATTTTTGTTTTAATTAGTGATTTCCTCTAATTAACTAATGTTTCTCTCTATCTTGGTTAATTAACAACTATTTTTTGATTACCTAGCCTCTTTCACATTCAAGATGCTAATTTACGACACATCATAAGTCATAATCATCTTCCGAGTAAATAACCATCTATTATTAGCTAATTGTTGGGCCCCTAAAATATTGGATAAGTACACAAATGTGCATGGGCATGCAAGGCCTAGGTTGAATATGGGCGCGGAAGGAGAAGTTACACAAGGTAAGGTTCTAGGAGAGTTTTAGAAACACCGTGTTACGTGCCGAAAGACAAGGTCTTAGGACTTAGCTATATTTGGCATATCGGGCAGGACACGAGAAAAGTATGACCCGATAGTTAATGAGGAGAGGACAAGGTGCCATCTTGGCAACGTGATTCCCACAAAATGAATATGCTTAGCGATAGAGGATTCTAAAAGACCATCATTACAAGTAGTGAAGAGCTCAGATCTTATGGAGTATGCTCCCATGGAGGACCACATTCAGACACTTGGTGTCAGATCTAAGGCCACAAAAGGATGAGTTGACACTCTAAGATGCCTATAAATACAAGCACTAGCAGAGGAAAAAGAGAGAAGATTGGATATACGATAGAGGAGAATATAGAGAGTGGAGCTCTGCAGAAATATTATGAGAACTCTGTGGGATTGGGTAGAGTCTATATAAGGGAGTAATGTATTAAGGGGTTGGGATATAAATTATTCTTTGTATGGATGAAGGACATGATCCCTGTTTTGATGTATGACTTTGGTCTGATCAAGTTATGGTAGTCTAATGGATCCATTGAATGTAATGAGGTTACAAACATGAATGAGTATGAATGTAATTGATTTGGTTCATATCTATATCTTTTCATTTATGTTCATGGATGTTATGGAATAGATGTAAATCCTTATTTATTTTCCTTTCTGATGTAGTTATATTTTTTATCTATAAGTACCTTCTATTTGGAATGAATACATTTGTCTAGAGGCCATTCTGAGCCCTATGATGATTGTATGTCTCATTTTCACCTTTATTCATTAATTTCCTGACATAGATGATGTTTTCCTACTTAACTCACATAAAAGAGAGACTCGACACCCGCATGCCTCGAGTGAGCACCCAGCGCCCGCTGGGTGAAAGGTCGACGCACATGGGATTCCCTTATTCTTTGATGGGTGTAAAAATAACTACATCTTGGTTCCATTGTCAGGACCTCTTTTCAAATTTGTAGTGGGAAATGGCATGCATCATGATTTGGATAATGAGTAATGACAAAATGTCTAACTCCTGAGAGTGTTGAATCTTGGTATAGGAGCAAAGAGGATGATTTTGCTTAGAGATTCAATATTGGTCCTGATTTTGATGCATGGAGGTGCATGGAAGAGAATCTCTACCTTGAATTGTATGAAACTTTTTTCTATTGTTTCCCTGGAGAGCTGTATGAATGGCTCTCAGCATATGCATCAAGAGCAAGTTGGTTCTATAGAGTGCATGTGTGGACACAAGAGGACTATCAGAAGCTGTAGGATGTATATCTGACTTGGACACGTGTTTTTGATCAGTGGTGGAAGATATTGTTGGCTAGCTACACTCTGGAGTATGCTATTTCCACATATTATTGTCCAGAAGTTACTGAGTTTGAGTGTTTGTGGGAGCCTAGAGGATCATTTCTACGTGTTATTCCTATGGAAATGAAGATCTTGATTGTTACCTTGAGTTTAGAGGCATTTCCAATGGCTGGCTAAACCATTTTGAGTGCTCGGTGAGGAAGCTAGGGTGGAGGAAGATGGAAGATATTACAACGGAGAAAGAAAGGGAGGAGAGATGAATCAAGTATAGTGAAGTGTGTGAAAGGGATATTGCTAGACAATGCGAGGTTACATGTGTGATGGATCTATGGAGGTAGACTTTGTGGGAAGGTGTTAAGGTCCACGCGGAGGATGTGGAACCTGAGTAGTTTGTGCTACCCCATCTTGGAAAGCACATAAGAGAGACCCCTTTGGCTTCTAATGATATTTTTTCATGTGGAGAAAGAAGAGTTGTTTGCATGCATCTAAACCCACCTAGTTACTGAACCCTGGCACTTGGTTTTCTAGATCAAGGAAGGAGTGTCGCTGACCCAGTTGGTACTAGTAGAAGTGATAGATCTGTGCCTAGGATATATAATTTATCATTTCCCACTTCTATGGCTACGCATACTATTCCAGTATTCAAAGGAATTTTTGGACAAGGAGAAATTACACAAGCCTTTGGTCTTGCATCTGGGTGTGGTGCGGGGTACACTAGTGGTAGTGGGGCATTATCATAGACCATCGACGCATAGTTTAGTGGAACTTTGGGGAACCTTGGCACGACTACAACAAGACTTGGTGGATCTGGTGGGTTAGGAGGAATAGGACCTAGTGGATCTGGTGGATCTGGTGGCTCAGGAGGCACAGGACCTAGTGGATCTAGTAGATCTAGTGGCAGGGAAAACACTGGAGGACACCAAGGCTCTGGCTTAGGAGGACAAGGGCCCCAGCCACCTCCTCAAGTCTTCTTTGAAATTTATTGTCATTTGGCATATTACATGGGTATTGAAGATGTTGTAGAACATGTTCACAAGTGTGAGTTGCTATGGCATGTGAAGGGGATCATAACCCCAAAATGGAAGGCCAATCAGTTTGTAATGACGTTGTAAGGACGTGTGCATAGCTGATATAGGAAATATGACCCTCATCAAACAGTGGTGGATTATACTGCTTTAAATAATTCTTGTTTGGAAAAATTCCACATCCCTGAGTTTGAACAGAAGAGCATCAGTGCCTTGAAGGATATTCAACAGGGAATGGTGGATATTGTGTGGGAGTATGACACGTGGTTTAAGACTCTCCTGTAAAAATTTTCATATGACATTCACCCTTCACAACATGCTCAATGGTTTTTTGGGGATTTGATAACTCCACTTAGAACAACTTTATTTCATAAAAAATTCATAGACCCATGCGAGGAGTTAGAAGCTGCTCTATACACCAAAGCTGTTGGAAGTGTTGATACTAGTGTTAGCCCATTTCTAGAGGCTTAAAGCACTGATATGGCTAAGTAGCCGGAGAAGTTGATTGTGAACTTATTCCATGAGACTCACAGTGGTATATGGTGTACATATTGTGAAGTAGAGGGGCATGTCAAGGATAGTTTCCCCTGGAGGACATTACGTGCCATAACAGTAGACTATGAAATTTTTCATGGGGACCATGATGCAAGTAGATGTCCCTTATTACAGTGTGTAATTTGGAAGATTTTATCCTTCTACTATAAGATTTACACCTCTACAACCCATGATACTAAGGACTGCAGACTGATTGACCAAATCCATGAGGCCATTGATCATGGGGTTTTCCAGACTAGCATTACTAGTAGCTCCAAGGAGGATGACCACTATTATGAAGAATGTGCAGATGGAGGAGAGTGTAGAAGGGGTTTTTACAGGGGATTCTATTGTCAAAATGGCCACAGAGGAGGAAGAAGATACTTCCCATGACGAATTTGTTACAATTGTGAGTCCACCTTATTATAGTGCTCATGGTGCGGGAAGAAACACAAGTATGAGGAGTGCCGTGAATTATTTGAGCACATGAATTAGCATCACCGGAAAGAAAATGGTGTTTCAATGGAAAGTATTAAGAATTTTGATATGCAGTGGATTCCTAGATTGGCACGTGACTCGGGATTATAACTTATCATGGTCACTACTTAAGTGGAGGTTACACATGCCCATGAGGTACCAAAGAAAAGAACCTTAGTTTCAAAAGAGGAAGTTGTGCATGGGAAGTAGGCAGAGCCTGCCCATCAGAAGGAGGTATAACAAGAAATTATGGACATTATAAGGAGCTTGCAGGGAGAAATCGAGTCTCTTAAGGATCAGTCTAGGTAGAAGGAGCATAGGAGAAGTGCTAAGGCTCCACAAAAGGACATGGATGAGGTTAAGAAAGTGTACAAGATGCTAAGGTAGGAGAATATCATTCCCCTATTAGGAGAATGGATTCAGGAGAAAGTACCATATGCAAGAGCAGAGCACGAAAGGTAGGTGTTACATGCAAACCTCCCCCCCATAGCTTGGATTATGACAAGGAGATTACACTAAATGCAGTCATGGATAGATGGCTACTAATTAATATACTGATTGACACAAGATCCAAGATTAATGTGCTAACACTAGATGCATGGCATCAAATGGGAAGGCCCGTATTACATCCATCTTTAAATGTGTTGTACATGGCTAACAAGACCAAGGCCATGCCTATTGGGGTCTTGAAGGATGCGGTGATTACCATTCAAGGGGCTAATTTTACTGGGGATTTTGAGGTCTTGGCACTCACCGAGGTGGATAATTTCCCATCATTACTTGGGTTCCCATTGTGCTATAAAAATAATGTTGACCTGTGGTTCAATAAGGGGTACATCATCTTTGAGAATGAGGAAGAAAGGGTTATCATTCCCCTTGCAAATGGGAAGTCGGCACCATACACGGAGCCCTTAAGAGAAGAGGTCCTTGATTGGATGTATGCACGTTCTATATGAGACCTAGAGATAATCCATCATACTAATAGTGTTATCCAGTTTGAGGATGATCAGTTGGTAAGTGACACCACTAGTCTAGCATTTGATAATTGGGTGAACGGAACTTATGAGTTGGTTGGGTGACAACTGAAGGGGCTTGTAACTAGAGCACCTAAGGCACACTTGCTTAGGCACCTAGGAGTAATGAAGTTACCTAAGTATTCTTGAGGGGCTTACATTAAGACCTTTTTGTAGGAAATGGAGGCCTAGTGGAGAAATGAGAATGAAAGAAGAGAGATGTTAAGCTATGTCTTTATCAACACTATAGGACAATGGTGGCAGACACACCATAAGATCTTATCAGAATGACGTGAAGTGAGAATTTCCTTATTTTTTCATTTCTATAGAAGCAACATGCCCACCACCATCAAATATTACCATGGTAAGGAGCCCACCTCTTACCACATCCAAGCCTGTGAGAGAGCTTGGAGGGAAGACATGGAAGATTTTCCATCATCCCTCTGGGTACACAAACTATATTATACACTACAAGGTTATGCATGTGCATGGTACATCCACTCTGAGAAATGCCACCAAACAGGGAATTGGCAAGAACTAGCGGTTGATCTCATCCAAGCATTTGAGTAACAAAGAACCAAACCATTAGTGGATAAGGCATTGCAGGAGGTCAAGTGCCTTACGATAGGGGATAGTGCAAAGGCAGAGGATAGGATTGTAGAAATACTAGGAGAGCCATACTTGGAGGGAAAATTTGGTGAAGATGAGTTTGATGAGGTGTAATTTGAGTGCGTGTGTAGAGAAATAAAAAGGCAAGGTTTTCTATGTCATAGACATTGAAGAGATGGGAATTTTGGAGGTTAACCATTCTCTAGGCTCACGCAAAGTGATGGATAGTGTTGATGAAATAACATGCACCTACCATGATCCTATGAAGACTAAGAAGGTTAATACTGGGTCGGAGGTAGAACCCAAGGAAGCTATCATTGGAGATTACTGGTCGGAGAAGGAAGTCTCTAAGATCATTGATCTGTTGCAAAAATTTCAAGACCGGTTCCCACGTGGGTACCATGAGCTCAAGGGTGTTCACCATTTCATGAGGGAGATGTGCATAAAATGGAAGGAAGGTGCATGCCCAGTCAGGAAGAGACCATACCGAATGAACCCTAATCTGTGTGTGAAGGTCAAGGAGGAAATAAACAAAATCATAGTGTCAAGAATCATAGAGGCTATGGAGGAGTCAGAGTGGATAAGTCTAATGGTGATTAGTATAAAAAAGGATGGAAGGATAAGGGTATGTGTTGATTTTAGGGATTTGAATGCATTTTGTTTCATTGATCCCTTCTCAACCCCATTCATTGAATAAATCTTAGAAGGAGTGGCAGGGCGCACATTCTACTCTTTCACAGATGGGTTCTCAGGCTATCACCAGGTGAGGATTACAAAGGAATACTAGAAAAAGACAACCTTCACCACCGAATGGGGAATTTTTTCCTATATGGTCATGCCTTTTGGGTTGAAGAATGCACCTACTGTGTTCTCACGCATTATAGTGCAAGCCTTCTAGGACTTCATCCATAAGTTTCTCTAGGTGTACCTTGATGATTGGACCGTCTATGGACTAGTCAAAGACCATTATGACAATCTGATATTGATGTTTGAAAGGTTTCAGCAGTTGAGGATATCCCTGAACATTAAGAAGTGTGTATTTTCTACCCCATTCGGGACCCTATTGGGACACATCATATGCAAATAAGGCTAACTGGTGGATCTTTCCACAATTGTAGTGATTGTGGGATTAGGGGAGCTAACTAGTCAAATTGCAGTGTACGAGTTTCTTGGACATGTGGGCTACTATAAAAATTTCATCAAGGGGTATGCCAAGATCAGTGCACCTTTATAAGAGTTTCTCATACATAAAAGTGCCTTCCATTAGGAAGAGGCACAGTAGAAGGAATTCAAAACATTAAAGGATAGACTTGTCACCGTGCATATATTATGTTTCCCCTCTTGGGATAAGCCCTTACATGTTCATGTGTATGCCTCCAGAATGAGCATTGGGGCAGTATTGGCATAGCATGGTGAGGGAATTGTTGATCACCCCCTATGCTTTACAAGCATGAAGTTGACACTAGTAGATCATAATTATACTACGACTAAGCACGAGCCATTGTCAAAGATCTACGTGCTTCATAAATTTAGACAGTATCTACTGGTAACTCCCACTATCTTCTATAGTAACCACATGGCATTAAAATATTTGGTGAACAATCCAGTCCTACAAGGGTGCATATGTTGGTGGATGCTATTATTCTAAGAGTTTGAGTTCATTGTAGTTGTTAAACTAAGCAAGAGTAATTCTAGACCTAACCATTTGTCTAGGATTGATTTGGGGGAGGAAACGCAAAGCATTGAAGATACCATGCCAGATGTGTCGTTATTTAAGTTGTGGTGCATGCCCTCAGACTTAGAGTATATTGTTTTGTTCCTTAAAATGGGTATGGTGCTAGAAGGGATGAAGACATTAGAGAAAAAGCACCTAACCATACACGCTGCACCCTACATGTTGATTAGTGGAGACTTATACAAACTAAGGCATGATGAAGTTTTGTGTAAGCGTGTACTAGATCATGAGAACTTTGCCATCATAGAGGAAGCACATAGAGGAAGTGTAGGTGTACATTATGTAGGTGACACCAATGCACGTAAAATATCAATGACAGGATTGTGGTGGGAAACTTTGTATAAGGATTGCAAGGAGTATTGTAAAGCATGTGACCATTGTCAACACGTTGGCAAGCCAGGATGGAGAGATGAAATGCCTTTGTGCCCTATCCCTAGCACTAAACCTTTTGAGAAATGGGAAATAGACTTTGTAGGCCCTCTTGCACCAGTAGCACATAGGACTGGATCATGCTATGTAATCACTTGCATGGACTAATTGACAAGGTGGGCAAAGGCATCCCCAACTAAAAATTGTACAACAGCTAGAACAGTAAGATTTTTGTGGGAGAACATTATCACAAGGTATGGATGCCCTTTAAGTCTAACCAAGGATAGGGGTACACTTTTCTTAAATGAAACCATGAGGATTCTGTTAGCAAATTTCATGGTGGCTCATCACAAAATACCCCCTATCACCCACAAGCAAATGGAACCGTGAAAGCATTTAACAAAATACTGATTCATACCCTGACAAATATTTTTGATGTCAAAAGACAAGATTGGGATGACAAGGTATCAGCCATATTATGGTCTTATAGGACAACTTATAAAATGTTGAAAAAATCCACACCGTTTCAATTGGTGTTTAGCGAGGAGGTTGTCCTTCTGGTGGAGTTCAAGTTACCTTCTTTGCAAATATCATGCACAAGAGGGCTGGCTGATGAGAAAGAACTGGAAGAAAGGAATCATAAATTAATGAAGTTGGATGAAAGGTGATCATTGACCAAATAGAGCCAAACAATGGAAAAATCAAAGCAAAAATCATGGCATGATCGCCACATTAAGAACAAGAAGTTTGAGGTTAGGAAGATGGTCTTACTATATGATTCTAAGTTTTTGCACCATCCTGGGAAGTTACAAGTCCATTGGTTGGGTCCCTACACCATCTTGTACATCCTTGATTTGGGTGTGTGCTAGTTACAAGCATTGGATGGGATGATATTTCTAGGACACTTCAATGGGAGTAGGTTGAAGCCATACTATAAATAAGTCTTCTTGGTGTTTATAAATAAGGCAGTATTTCCAGTTAGTTTAGGATTTCCCTTAATGAATTTTATTTTCTTTTGTTTCCCTTTCTCATTGTTATTGTGTTGCACCTTGGGCACCAGTAAAATCATTACTTTTTTAAGGTTGTAACTACATAGATGACCACACATCATTTTAGTGTGGGTTAGAGTAAGGTTAAAGAACTTGAAGTGTGGGGCACCAAGAAGTATTGCATTGGAAAGCCAAGTTGAATGGCCCTATGTAGGAAGTACATGCAAGAAAAGGTTAAAAAGGATGGTTGGTGTTAGGATAAGGCTACATTGGGGATCCACATATAAGAGAGGAAGAAGTGTAAAAGTAACACGAGGTAGGAAAGAGAAAAAATCATGTAAAGGATGGAAGAAGTTCCTTCAGTGTTGTTGATGTGCATGTAAGAGTCTTCTATCAGATAGGTTGGTTTCACACCAAAAGGTCATAGAATTTTCCGTGAAAGGTTAGGTGTGTAAAAAAGCATGCTGAATTCTATCTTTTTGAAAAAATCCACAATAAGTGTTGAAGTACGATGGTAGGTAAATATGCATTTAATGCAAAAAAGAAGGAAAAACTATAAATAGAGGGTCGAGGAATTTAATTATTTACTTTGTGAATATGAAGAGAGAAGTGATTTTGCATCATTGCAAACTAATGCTTCCAGAATTGATCCGTGTGAAGAAAAAATTGAAGATTTTAAGCATGAGTAACTAGTTTGTATTTGTAAACTAGAAGGAAGGGATTTCATGGGTGTAAGAGTAGTTGTGAGAAGGCACCTTCTTGTGAAATAATTATCCTAGTTAGGGTTTGAAAAATTAGGGTACATGTTTAAGAGGTTTTCTTCACAAGTTTGAGATCTAAGGTTGGAAGGAGTGGAAGAGCAGAGTAACAAGAAGAGATTGAAGTGATAAGAGGACCTAGATAATGGAACCCAAGAAACCAACCGTGTTACCCAAGAAGCCCAAGGGAAAGGGCAAGGGCAGTGAGCTAGCAACAACCACCACAAGCATGAATGAGGAGTGGTATGTAGAAATGCAGTACCCAGATGGAGTTTTTCTTTGGAAGGAGTTGGAATCCCATTTGAGAAAGATGGTGGTGATTGATTATAACCATCACACAAACACAACAGAGAAGGAAATGGTGCTAGATTTAATGCGCTTGATGAACAAAAGGACACCATAAGGTTTTCCCATCTATAGTAATGAGGTAAAAGTGAAGTTGGTGAAGGCAGGGTTATTGCAACTCTATGAGTTACCCTACTTTGGAAAGCCTGAGTGCCTCTATTAGTGGTTGATGTCACACATGCATGAGGACCACTTTTACTTCACAGGGTGCAAGATGTGCATAACCCCTCATCTTATTAAAAAATTTATAGGCCTCATCTATGAGGGAGATAGCATAGATGATGACCTAAGTGATAAGGATGCCATCAAATAAACCATCGTTTCACATGATTACAAGAAGGGGTCAAGGTATTTTGATATTGCATAAATCCCAGATCCCATCATGAGAATGAACATGCACCTAGTCAAAAATTTAAATGATAAATAAAGGTGGACATGGGTGAATAAGGCCTGGTTGAATATATGCAGAAAAATATCAAAGGGCACAATATATAATTTATCAGCCTTTATTGTACATGAGATAATCAGCAGTGCACAGGAAGGAGACAAGATACTCTTTGGAAATATCCTCCTGACAATTGTATTTTCAGAGATAGGATTTTATAACATGGAAAACAAGTTTGTTTGGGAGTATCTGGCTAAAGATCCCTTGTCTGTGAAAAGATTTGAAAAGTATATAGGTGAAACAATGATAGCCTCCTACAAGGAGTTCCTAGAAAAGTGGTATAATCTCTTAAGGGATGCATTTAGGGAAGAGTGGATAATCCTAGAGAAACTACCGGTGCTTACAAAAGGATAAGTAGAGTTTGTTGTGTACCAGCACTTCTACATAGGTAGATTCAAGTTGGTGAATGAAACCATGAGCCCATGGTGTAAACTCCCATTCTCCTTCATCGCCTAGTACTTCTAGGTGGGGGTTAACAGATTCAAAGAAGTGAAGAGAATAAGGTTTGACCTTAGTGAAGTTGATCAGGACCACAGGGAGATGCATAGGATGTTGGTCTACCCCAAGAAGCACACGTACGTGGAAAATTACGTAGCACATGAAGTTAGAATGATGAAACCCCTTACTCTAAAAATTGTAGGAAAGTCCACGATGCATGTATATCTCTGCATTAGGCCAAAGTTTGAGAAATGCACATACCTAGAGAAGGATGTCTCCATACCTGAAGATCCCACAGGTCGAAGAAATCCCACACTCAAGAAAAGGGAGAGAGAAGAAGAAAAAACACCAACTATACAGACTTCCCAACCAATAAGTGCACCAGTAGCAAGTGCCAAACCTAGCACCTATGCACCCAGGAAGAAGTCCCTGATAAAGGAGAAGAACTCAGACGAAGAGGAATTGCAGAAACCCCTTGCCAAGGATAAGTCACCAGAGGAAGTAGAGAAGGTTGGATCCCCTACAGAAGATTCACCTCTTTGAAAGAAGCATAGGATAGTAGAGGAGGCCGACTCAGAAGATACTGAGAGCCTCGAGGCCTACATAGGAAAAAAGGATCATGACAATGAATAAGATGATCCTGAAGGAGATTTAGAGCCACTTTTCTTCAGCATAGATGATTCAGAAGAAGAGGGTGGAGAAGAAGAACATGAGTTTCTTTTCGTGTGGTGCAAGGGTAGCCAGTAGGAGGAAGGTTCCTAGGACATGGGAATAAGTGAGGAGGTTGGCGTGCAAGGGTAGAGAACTCCAAGCCTTATGTAGGAGAAATTAAATGAGGTGACAGAAACACAAGAAAATAAAATAATCGAGGCCTTAGTAGAACAAGAATTGGACCACAGTGTTGACATAGTGATGGAAGAGGATAAGGAGGAAACAATTGAGAAAGAACAAGTTAGTGTGGGTGGAGGTCCCATTCTAATGGTGAGTTTCCCCAAAGCTTCATGCTTGGGAAGGAAGAGCCTTGATACAGAACGAGGATAGGTTATGGGCTATGTTGCTAACCCCAAGGAAGGTGCTACACGTACGCTTCCAAAGCACTATACCCACGGAAAAAAATCTAGCTAAGGAATCATTTGACGAGGAGGGCGCGTACCCCAAGACAAGGAAGATGCTCTCTTGGATGTTTGCATCCCATATTGATGAGCCAAAGTTTGAATATACCAAGAGGAAATCATTCTAGTACCGGATTCTAAGGGAGCTAATCCCTTGGTAAATGCCCAGCAACTCTCAGATGAGTAGTTATTTAATGCACTCAACAAGGTCACGGTTGATCCTGAGGCTAGGATCTTTGTAAGAAATGACAGAGTAAAATTTCTAGAGGGAGAGCTAGAAAAGAAGGAAGAGGAGCTAGCTGAGAAGATTAAAGGCTTGAAACAAGAAGAGATGATTAGTGTGTAGCTAAAGCGTGAATTAAGGAATGAGAATGCAAAGGTGTGTGTAGTATATAAAAAGATGGAGTCTATCACAAGTTTCATTATGTTGAAGCATTCAGACCTAACACCACTCGTACAGAAGTATGGATCCACTCTTGAATGCTTAGAAGATCTGATGCGCATCCTCACCATGGAGAGACAACCATTGGCCCTGGAGTCCATTAGAAGAAGTGGCAGCATGCTTGGTGAGGGAGGAAAAATTGAAAGTGGTAGCAATCATTATTGAGTATAACAAGGTACTTGTGGATCTCAAGATTGCTACCCAATCTTTTGAGGCTATGTACAGTAATTACACAAACAGGGATAGAGTGGTGAGCATCTTGGTCACCACTCACGAAGTAGAGAAGAAGGAGTTTCAAGATGAGAATAAGGGAAATAGGGTGGAAAGGGACATAATCCTTTCCAAGGTAAAAGAAATCCAAGGCCATTGAAACCTTAAGGGGTTCAAAAAAACCTAGTTGAAGGAACTATACCCACAAATCACAAGAAGAATTCACACACTTGAGGACATGGGAAAACAATTGGAAGGAGTAGTTGAGACTATGAATACCTAGGGAGATGGGATAAACTTTAAGGAAGTGAGAAACTTAGTCGGTGACCTCTGCCAGAGAGCAAAAAATGAAGTAGATGCCTAGAAAAAGCTAGAGGCCGACCTAAAAAGGGACTTCCCACTCCTTTTGTAAAAATAATTACCCTTCCATTCTTTTATTCTTTCCCATCCCTTCATCCCCTTATTCTTACTCTTCTCAAATTATTTCATTCTTTTGGAACATATTGTAATTCTTTACTCTTGAAAAGATGTTTCTGAGGGCGGAGAACAGGTGAAGTGTGGGGTGATGTTTGGCCCCTAAAATATTGGCTAAGTACAAAAAGGCAAATGGTCATACAAGGCCTAGCTTGAAGATGGGCACACAAGGAGAAGGCACACAAGGTAAGGTTATAGGAGGGTTTTAAAAGGCCGTGTTGCACACCGAAAGACAAGGTCTTGAGACTTAGTCATATTTGGTGTATTAGTTAGGACATAAGAAAAGTGTGACCTGACAGTGAATTACGAGTGGATAAGGTGCCAAACTGGTAATGTGATGCCCATGAAAGGAATATGATTAGCGATAGAGGATTCCAGAAGACCATCATTACAAGGAGTGGAGATCTTGGATCTGATGGATCATGCTCCCATGGAGTACCACATTCAGACACTTAGCACCAGATCTAAGGCCACAGAAGGATGAGTTGGCACTCTGGGATGCTTATAAATGCAAGCACCTATAGAGGAAAAAGAGAGAAGATCAGATATATGATAGAGGATAATATAGATAGTGGAGATCTATAGAAATACTATGAGAAATTTTTGGGATTGGGTACAGGCTATATAAGGGAGCAATATAATAAGGGGCTGGGATATAAATTTTTCTTTGTATGGATGAAGGACATGATCCCTGTTGTGATGTATGACTTCAGTCTGATCAAGCTATGGTAGTCTAATGGATCCATTGAATGTAATGAGGTTATAAACATGAATGAGTATGAATTTAATTGATTTGGTTCATATCTATCTCTTTTCATTTCTGTTCATGGATGTTATGGAATAGATGTAAATCCTTATATATTTTCCTTTTGATTGTAGTTCTATTTGTTATCTATAAGTACCCTCTATTTGGAATGAATACATTTTTCTAAAAGCCATTTTGATCCCTATGATGATTGTATGTCTCATTTCCACCTTTATTCATTAAGTTCCTGACATAGATGATGGTTTCCCACTTAACTCACATAAAAGAGAGACTCGGCACCCGCACATGCCTCAGGTGAGTGCTCAACACCTGCTGGGTGAAAGGCCAGCGTGTATGGGATTCCCTTTTTCTTTGGTCGGTGTAGAAAAGAATACACTAATAAAGCCTATTTTACCCTTGTTTTGGTCAATAAACCATATTATTGGCTTAAACCCCTCATCCAACCATTCAAAATAACCCCATTTCCTTCCAATACATCTCGGAAGGATTCAAAGGCTTATCATAGCCTCTTAATTGACCTTAAGAGGTTAATTAAGGCTCCTCACATCCTAATCAATTGTTAATTCACTAATCATGATTAACAAACCTTAATAGAATTTATGCTTTTACTCCAACATTCACCAAGATGTAAGTTTTCCTGAAATAGAAAACTATAAAAAGATTAAGCACCTACCTTTAAAATTTACACCATGATTTGAATTGCATATCATATAAGAGATATGATTAAGTGTCTTACTTCTTCTTTGGATTATCCATTGTTAGAGAGACCCTTTCACCATTTTTGAAGTAGAAAAAAACCATAATTTGATTTCTGTTCGATCTTTATATCATGTTAGTTCTTTTTAGTGTTCCAATAAGCTTTTGTAATTGATGTTACAATTGTTAATTCCTAGCATTTTTAATAGAGTATTAGGTGTTAGTATAGTTATTTAGCTTTGCTAGAGTTTTTAGTAGTTATCATTTGGCATGCCGAGTTGGACCTTTCCCCATTATATTCATTCATCTTTTAAGCTTTCTAGATTAGTTTTCAAGATTTTGTAGAGTAAATTTAAAGTTTTGTAGATTAATTTCAAATTTTTATAGTTGTTTAAACTACATTAGTACTAAATGCTTTATTTTTATGTTCTTTGCAGGATCTAAAGAGCTAAAGTTCTATCAAAATTACATTAGAAAGTCAAATATTTGAGCTTTATCAGATTTTTCTTATCAAAACCCATGTTTTGACCACCTACAGAAAGGTGTGTTCTCACATCTTCATGGCCACACTCACATTGAAAGGGACGTGCTCACATCTTCAAGGATGTAGTCATGCTCTTGAGGCCGCACTCATGCTTCACTAGATGCACTTGTGTTTGATTGAAAATTTTCCCTCTATGTGTTGGCCACATTGGTGCTTCAAAGTGCAAGCTTGCACCTCTATGGACACACTCACGTTAATCGACTGTGAATTTTGGCAAGACACACTGGTGTTGTTAAGGCCACACTAGTGTGGTTTGAGGCACACTGCTACTGTCAGGGCCGTGCTATAGTGCTAAGAGGTGCATTGGCATTCTAATGTAAATTTGGCTCAAACTTCAAAATTTCAATTGTTGTTTCGTTATGCTCCTATCATTTTTCTATGGTTTTATATCTTCTGTTATTGTAGGTTTTCTATTTTAGAGAAGCTTCTCTAACACATTTACTTAGGGTTTGATGAATTAGTTTTTTTTCATTCTTTGTATGAGTTTGGGATAGGGTTGTGTATGCTCTTCTCTTGCACCTTGTGTGATCTTGAGAATCAAAAGCAACTCTAAAACTTCTTTTGCTAAAAATAGAGTAAGTGGGAAACTTCATTATTCATATTTTTGCTTAAGGAAATGAAGTTTTCATATGGAATTTATATGATGCCTTGATTTAAGAGTTTTCATTTGATAAAAAAAATAAGGCTAAATATTGTGTATGCTCTTCTCTTGCACCTTTTTTGATCTTGGGAATCATAAACAACTTTAGTTTTTCACTAAAAATCACTTGGATTAATTGGGAATGAACCTTGATTTACAAATTATTATGGTGGTTATTTAGTTTACAAGATTTTTCATTGTTATCTAGTTGGGTTGCTTGTCATGTATTATCTTCTCTCGCATCCTTGAAAGATATTGAGAACCAAAAACAACATTTAATCCTATTTTTATGATATTATAGCTCTTTTTAGATGACTACTAACTATTTGTGTGTAGGAAATAAGTCTTACCAAAGAAATGATAACTCTCTTCAAAAATACTCTAACATACATGATTTTTTTAGGTTGTCAATGGTGGTTCAAACCAAATTGATTATTCCAAAAGATAAGAAAACACACCATTTTGCAAAACATTGTATATGCAGGTTTCGGTTAAGAGTTGCGGCTCATTTGCTTTAAACTAGGATAAAATACCTTTGGCACAAGCCTTAATATAATAAGATGGATTCTCATAGGAACCCCAAAGTATTTCGTGTAAGAGGGAACCTTGTGAATGAAACAAGAAAGTACTCCACTACCCAATTGATTAGTATGCCTTAGTGAGATTAGAGTTAAATTTATCTCCATTGTGACCCCAATGAAAATACAAATGAACACATTTATTTTTCATTGTATTGAAGGGGGTAAAGTAAAGGTGAGGTACTCCAAGATTAGTCAATGTAAATTTCTTATAAAATCAAGCTCACAGAGGTAATTTGTGACACCTAGAGAGAGAACCACTAGGAAGATTATGGCTTGTATCCAATTTGACATAGATATCTAGTTCCATAGAGCTCTCAAAAATTGAAAACTTGTTTGGATTCAAAACCTTGTTATTCAAACAAGGCAAGCATCCATTTAATATGAAACTATGTGTTATTCATCACGATAATTACGACATGTTACTTTGTCCTATTTTTTCACTTGTCCTAAGACAAGGTGAAAATATACCGAAGTTACATTTAGTTTGTTTAATCACCACTTATTTTACACCTTTGTTTTCTTATTTCCCATTTTAAACAAAATAAGAACATACGCCGATACTACTAGAAATAATCATATCCACCACTTTTTTAGTCTACTTGCGTGACTAGGTTGCAATGTTGGAATGAAAGTGTTGAAAGTGTAAATAGTACATCTTCACATTCTAGTAGCCCATTTGTCTCACACCCATATTGAGACTAATTATCATTGTAGTTAGGTTATATCATCATTGAATTCCTTTGAGTTGTTACATTGCCCACATTATAGCCATACAATTGCGATACTTACGTCTTTTTTCCATTGTGAAACTTGGTCTAAGTCTCTAAATTGTATTGTTACATTTCCCACATACATAGTAAATTCTTGATATAATTAGGCTTAGTTTTTAATCATAACATTTCCTTGATTTTTTGTGACTGTTGAGGTTACATTGTTTGCATCATGATAACACCATTTTGATACTAAAATCTTACTTTCTAACAAATCTTGATTAATGTGTCCAAATAGTGTCGTTACGCTGCTCACATTTGTAACTTCCCTTTTCAAATACTTGCACTTTGTTAGTGTCTAGAAATAGTTGTAGTATACCTTCTTGGAGAATTACGTCAACACTTATAATTTAGGTCCTTTTTATTTTAAACTTGGCCTAAGTGGTGATATTGTGTTGTCACTATTTACTTTGAACCTATCTTGGAAAAATGTAGGGAGTAAACTATTGTTGTGACTAGATTTGAGTCTTGTACTTCATTGTCTTATCCTAGATAATTCTTGTCATATATTACGTTAGTGTGTGTATTCTTTATTATTTGATGTCTTTACATTCATATTGACATTTGGATTTTTGACCATTTGATATTCCACATTATTTGTGATGACTTAACGTCATTACACTACAGAAATTTACCTAGGATCTATTTTAGTCACTTAGTAAAACCTTTCGCATTATGCCTCCTACCATAAGAATGGAGCATCAAAAATTAGGGGAAGGTCCCTTTGGAGATGACATCTTAAACCCACTTTTAGAAGACAACGTCATAGTTGATCATAGAGGTGGTGAGGAGAATCCTCCTCAAGTTAATTTTGAGTTCAATCCCACCCGCTTTGACAATTATATATACCAAAAAAAACATGAGGTCCTAATGTGGTTCGTAGCTCAAAGAAAGGCTACCCTCTATGGTTGACCCTTCTCTCATTTTTGGTATGGTTCATGGAGAAGACAAAGTAGAACATCCTTCTTAGAATATTAACAACATCTTAAATTTGGGTCATGCCTCTACTTTTGGATGATATAATGATGACGAGATACCTTTCAAAAAAATTTGAGACTATCGTATACCTACTGTTAGAGTTAATTGTAGAATAGGGACAGAAGTTTATAGTATTTTATTAATCAACCAAATCAAGTACAATGGTGCAGGATGCAATATTTATAGATATTGGAAAGTCAGATACAAACAATGAAATATTTTGCACAAGTGAAACAATAAGCCTTGATTACATAAGATTCTAAAAGATCATCCGAGAAGCAATAACCAACTAAGTACAAACAAGTATAGTTGTAGAAATAATGCAACAAATAAAAAATATTGAAAATGATGTGGTTATTAAATACATAACCAAATAATATTAATTACCTAATACAATGCGTAAAGAAAAATTAAATAGGGAAATAATTTTACCTAACATTCCCCCCCCCTTAATTTTTCATTGTTTCAAGCGATGAGGAGAGGAACTCTCTGAACAACTCGAACTTGTCACGTGCAAGTGACTTTATGAAGATATTTTCTCATTGTTCAACTGTTGGAAAAAACTGAAGCTATATATTGTGCTTCAAGACATGCTCATGTATGAAATGTACATGTACCTCAATGTGCTTTGTTCTTTCATGAAAAACTGGATTGCAAACAAGTTTGAGAACACCTTCATTTTCTACATACATGGTGGTCAGTTTATCTCGTGGTATTCCAAGTCCTTCGAGTATGCGACGTAGCCATATCACTTCACAAACAGCTTCTCCTGTAGAATGATACTCAGCTTATGTGGAAGAACGAGAAACAAAGTGTTTGTTTCTTGCTTACCCATGATATTGGTCCAGATCCCATAAAGAACACAAATCCTAAAGTGGATTTTCTGTCATCAATGTTTCCTACATGATATGAATCTGAATATCCTGACAAGAAGAATTTTTCATTCTTCTTGTATTCTAGACCAAGATCCACTGATCCTTTGAGATATCTCAAGATGTGCCTTGCTTGCTTTCCAATGAAAAACTTTGGGTTCCTACATGAACCTAGATAGATAGCTTACTGTAAAGCTGATATCTGGTCTAGTGTAGGTCAGGTAAATGAGACTCCCAATCAACTACCGATAGAGAGTGGAATTTACCGCAGGAGATGGATATGAATGAGATAAACTGCAATTTGTTCTCAATAGGTGTAGCAATCAGTGTGCAATCCATCATCCTAAAATTCTCAAGTGTTTTCTTGGTATATTTCATCTAAGAAACAAAGATTTCATTCTCTTTCTATCATACTTCTAATCTAAGACAATAACGCATCAGCCCTCGAGATCTGTCATGTCGAACGATCGATTAAGATCTTTCTTTGTTGCATCGATCATCCTCACTGAACTACCAGTGATGACTAGATCATCGACATAGACAATGACAATCACAATCTCCCCCCTTTCTTTTTGAGGTAAATATTGGGATCGTATGGATTTCTAACAAATCCATGTTATACGAGATGCTCATCAATTTTGATGTACCATTCCCAGGGTACCTGTTTGAGGCCATACAGAGATTTCCTGAGTCTACATACCTTTTCTTCTTGACCAGGTACAATATATCCCTTAGGTTGAGTCATGTAGACTTATTCTTGTAAATATTTATTAAAGAAGGCACTTTTTACATCCATCTGATGGAATTTCCAACCAAACTGTGTAGCTAGAGCAAAGATCATCCTGATCATTTTGATCTTAGCTATGGGAGAAAATGTCTCCTCATATTCAATGCCTTCTTTTTGTGCATACCACTTTTCTACTAGTCTTTCTTTATACTTGTCTACTGTCCCATCTGCTTTGTACTTATTTTTGAATATCCATCTACATCCAATGGGTTTCTTCCCTGGTGGAAGATCAATAAGCTACCAAGTGTTGTTTTTCATCACTGAGTTGTATTCAACATCCATGGCATCTTTCCAAGATTTTGACTATAGGGCTTCTTGGACTATAGAGGGCTCATCAGATTCAATAACTCTACTCATCAAAGTAAATTTCACTTCTTCTATTGCTTTAGTGTGAGTCCTTGGTTCAGGGGTGGATGTATCTAGTGGAGCATCCATTCTTGCATCTTATAACATGATAGTATACCACTTGGGAAAACGCTAAGAAGTTCATGTGAGTCATGGTTTTATCAGATCATCACCATCATCCCCATCATCAATTTCATCATCTGCAGGAACATCAACTTCAATTTTTATAGCTGGTGAAGAATCTACATCAGGTGAGTCTGGAGGAGGAGACTCTGCTTCCTTCTTCTCAAAGAACTCAACATCTCTGTCTGGTGTAGACTCTCCTGGTCTTTGGATCCATCAATCTGTACCCAAGAGTCTCTTCATTGTACCCAATAAAGACAAGTTTTCTATGACTTCATGTCCAATTTATTTTTGTTCTGCTTGGGTATGTGCATACTTTTTTTACACCTAAATACTCTGAGGTGTGCAACAGATGGTTTCCTACTTTGACCATGCTTCATGTGGCATTACTCCATCAAGAGTAACTATGTTGGCACTTTGTTCAACAAATACATTGTTGTCTTTGCTGCTTCTACCCAGAATGTCTTCGCTAGTCCAGATTCATCAATCATATATCACACCATTTCCATGATAGTACGATTTTTTCTCTCAACAACACCATTTTGCTGCGGTGTGTGTGGAGAAGGCATTTTTCGACAAATCTCATGATCTTGTAGGTAGTCTTTGAACTCATTGCTGTTGAATTCCCCCCCCAATCTGAGTGGAGAGTTTTGATGTGATGACTAGTTTCATTCTCAACAGCTACTTTGAATTTCTTGAAGGTTTCAAAAGCTTCACTTTTCTTGTGAAGACAAAAAATCCACATTTTTCTTGAATAGTCATCAACACAAAGCATGAAATACTGAAATCCAAAATGACTCAGTTGCATTGGACTGCAAAGATCAGTATGAACCAGGTCAAGCTTTCCATGAGCTCAAAAATTAATCTTCTGAAATGAAGCTCTGTGTTGTTTTCCTGCTTGGAAGTGAGGACACTTTTTCTGTATCCTTCTGAAGAGATGGTAAACCATTTACCATATTGCGTCAGTGAAGTGTCTCGAGATACTTGAAAATTATATGACCAAGTCTCTGATGCCACAACTGTGCAGAGGTAGAGTTCTTATCCATAAGTTTTTGATCATCTCTGTGAACAAAATCAAGTTAGAACATACATCCCACATTGGAGGCTTTTGCAACTATTTTCGAGCCTCGTGATTTGTCTCGAATTAGACACAATTTATCTTTCCAGAATGACTATCAAAGTCAATTTTTAGGTTATGATCAAGGAGTTGACTGACTGACAATAGATTTTTAGTCAACCCAAGGACATATAGAACATCTGACAATCTACAATTGCATGAACCAAGAGGTAGAGAAATGTTCCCAATCCCCTTAACTATGTATGAAGAATCATCACCTAACAAAACATGGTTTTTCAAAGGTGTGTCCCTCATTGAAGTAAACCAGTCTCTGTGGCCGGTCATGTGTCAAGTGGCTCCCAAATCAACATACCAAACATCACTAGATGACATGGAAGGTTCACTTGATCGAGCAGTGTACAAGTAGTCTTCAGTATCTGAATGTTCTTCTTGCTCAACAATATTTCCTTGCTGATGGGGTCTTCTTTTCCAATTCCCCTTTTTCTACCCTTGATTGTAGTTTGTATGTTCCCTTGTGATATTATTGGTGTTGAGGTCCATAGTTTCTTGATGAACCTTTCTTATAAGTGTTATACCAACAATCTTTCAATTCATGTCCTCTTTTGCAGATTGGACATTTCTTCTTCTATTTTTTATCCCCTTGTTGATTCTGATTCTGATATTGGGGTTTTTGATAGGAATTAGGTTTTCCTTTCCCTTTTCCTTTCCATTTTTGATGAGAAGAAATTTCCTGCTCCTCTTCATCATCCTTATTATACATGGCTTCCTCTTGTTGCAATAGATTTACCAATGATCAAAACTCACTTTTTCTATCTGACAAGTATAGGGTTATCAAAAAAAGATTGTATGAAGAAGAGAGAGCTCTCAGAACAATGGGAACAAGAGCTTCATCAGTGACCACTTCTCCCAGGGCTAGAAGTGAAACCCTCAATTCTGTAACTCTTCTCAAGAAAGATTATATTTTCTCATTTTGTTCTAAAATTTAGTGTGTGTAAGCTGAAACTCAAATTCAGTATGACATTATTATTTTTGGCATGCTTAAAAGTTTTTTTGGCATCACAAATTGGGATTTGCACATCATTGGACACTCCAAACTCACTGTCCGATCAGTGTTTCATAAAAATGTGGTATGAAGAAGGGAGAGCTCTCAGAACAATGGGAACGAGAGCTTCATCATGTGACCACTTCTCCCAGGGCTAGAAGTGAAGCCCTCAACTCTGTAACTCTTCTCAAGAAACATTTTTCATTTTGTCTTGAACTTCAGTGTGTGTAACCAAATTCAGTATGACATTCTTGTTTTTGGCCTCGTATACCATGCTCAACTTATCCCATGCTTCTTTGGTTGTTTTGGCATCTCGAATGTGGGGTTGCACATCATCAAACACTCCAAACAAGATGATGAGTTTGGCCTTCTGATCTGATCTATCAAACTGTCATTGTTGTGTTGTATCAGTAGTTGATCTGGTTAGAGTACCATTCACAACAGGCCAGATCTCTTCAAACTCAAGTTGTGTCTTGATTTTTTTTCTTCCATGCAGAATATTTGTTTCCTTTAAGTAGTTTTGAATCTAGAAGAAATAATTTGGGGCCATTAGTGCCCATTTTACAAAATTCATTGACAGGGTTAGGATCTTATCACTCTAAGTATAAGGTCTCCCAATTTATTTACCATCAGTATGATATACCAAACCTTTCTATATACACGCCCTTCCAATATACCCATCGGTACATGTGGAAGAAGCTCTCCCTTTCTAATATACCCGGTGGTACGTGAAAGAGGTGTTAACGTACGTGAAATAATTTGATACATGGTACCAAGACAATACTGAAAGGGGTCTGTGTGATTATTGACACCGGCTCAAAGAAATATCCTCATACGCATGCGTAACTTCACTATATACTTGGATAATTTCTCAGTCTAGATTTATGTCATGCAATCATTCACAGACATGGATGGGAGGGCTCATAGTGTGTGCATTGTTTCCTTATTACTCCCCATCAATTTAAAGGGTCAATGCCTAGACGATGTTGTTGTAGCTATATTAGGCGTTAAATACAGTAGTAGTCGTGATGGCTTTACCTGTAAGCACTTCCCAGAGGCACTGTATATACCGAATGCTGTGAATGAGATCTAGGATCTCATGAGTGTTTTAGAACCAAATTTCACTATTTTTTATTACAATTATCTACCAGTTTTTGAGCAGTTATAATGTGTTTACAGTTGACTATGGCAACCTACAAATTAGTACAATATACTGAAGCATATAATTACATTCAAAAGTTTTGAAAAATTGAATGACATGCAAAAATAAATTGTTTTTTGGGGCCCTAGTGGCCTCCAGAGCCCAAAACAGGCCTTTGTGAGAAAAAAATCGTAAAAAACTTACTTAAAATGGAGTTTTTCCGGTACCCACCCTTTTGTAAATGTTTCTGTGGAATAAAAAAATAGGCCTATTAGGAGAAAGTTTTTTTCCCTATATTAGGGTTTTTCCTCGCTAAAATTTTAGGAGCCTATTTAGTCATAACTAGAGGTTTAGTTACCTCTAAGTTTGGTATTTTCACCAATTTTGCCTCCAAATTTCAATGGTTTAAAAATTTGTGTTAGGGGTGGGGGTCGAACCCCAAACCTCCCTTCCCCAAGTCTATTGGTCTAACCACCTTGACTCCTATAACACTTATGCTAGAAAATGAAGCATATTATATTTGAAAGAAGTATAAAAAAATTGACTAACCTTTTTCAATGTAAACGTGGCATGAGAGGGGAGGCTCAACAGTGGACTTGTGCTAAGGTGGAGGCTTGGGTGGTTTTAGGGCTTCCTCTTTGGATGTTCACATATCTGAACCTTATGCTGAGGTAGCTCTTTGTAGTTTTATCTTTCGCTCTAATAAAATTGTTCATTGTTTTGAAGCTTGTCTCCACCATTGTGTTTTATTTACATGCTTATTTCATATGAGTAGCCAGTTGGCTACATTTTTTTGAGCAATGCCAAGGCTTGCTTCTTGTTTGTTGTTAGTCGTTGCCAGCATTTCAAGATTTTCCTCTATGGATTTAATTTTTGCTGTTTTATTGGCTGATGTTTGTTTGTAGGTTTCAGGATCATACAGTGGATGAGACTTTGGAGCTCATTGTTGGGATCTTACTGACCGACTTCTATGTGTGCACAAGATGCTTGACGTGGCTAGTTTCTGTATGTGCTTGGTCAGCCGCCATTTTGCATGGAGTGTTCAACTTGTCATCACACATCCAAGAGTTGTTTGCCTATTTGGTGCACCGCTAAAATCTTGATCAATGTTTATGGCCTTGATTTCACTTTTCAATGCATGGCTGCAGGGTGTCATTTGATCACGATCCAATGCAATGTGACTTACTTGTTTCAACGAAATGTGCACTCGAGTCAGGAGAGGTATGCCTAATACGAGCTCAATGATATCTTGAAGATCTCACGTGTTAAACAAATCCAACGTTTATTGCAGGGGCTCATGGATTGAAGTGGTTTGGCAAACAGGGGCTTAGTGGAAATGTCACAAAATATGTGACCAGTTTCCCAATGCAACTCAGCTTTCCTTTACAAAACAATCGCCAACGTGGTGACTCGATGAGCTCAGATCTACCAAAGTAGCCAACTATCTCAGATGCCAATGGCTCGTTCTGGGAGCTCAAATATCGATTCAGATCCTGCTCCTCAACTTTGACAAAGTCCCCTCCAAATGTAGCGGAAATCTACTAGAGTTAGCAGGGAGAATCAATATGCCTCTAATTTAGAGGCAAAACCCCTAATGGGGATTTTTTTTTTAATTTTCTATTCATGTAGCAAATTTTTGCCTAGTGTAGGGTGCACCAAGTGCAAAAAAAAAAAATTGCTGTTCCAAACACCTGGCTAACAAACACAGAGGTTGTGGGAGGCAGGGATGTGGCTTGGAAGTTGCAGGAGGCTACGCACATGGCTCTTAATTGCTGCAAGTAGCTTCTTCAATCTCCTTTATCTCTTCTTCTCTCTCTCTCTCTCTCTCTGTCCACACCTTCTCTACTCAACCTTGGCAAGATTAACCAGCTAGCTGTAGTGCCTAATGTAAAACAGGGACGGAAGCCTATAAATATCTTATTAATCAATCAAATTAAGTACAACGGTGTAGGCTGCAATATTTATAGATATTTGGACAACCAGATACAAACAATGAAATATTTTGCACAAGTGAAACAATAAGCCTTGATTACATAAGATTCTAAAAGATCATCCGAGAAGCAATAACCAACTAAGTACAAACAAGTATAGTTGTAGAAATAATGCAACAAATAAACAATACTAAAATAATGTGGTTATTAAATACATAACCAAATAATGAATAACCTAATACAATGCATAATTAATTAAATAAACTAAGTTTACCTAGCATCCATTGTGAGGATCATGAAGAGCATGCTCTTCATAAACCACCTCCTCCTTATGAAAATCGTAAAGAAGTACCCACTCAAGAGGTAACTGTTAGTGAAAAATCACAACACCCCAAATGACCTCTCAGATTTGGTGTTTCAAAATTTTCATTTGATGTGATTTACATAACATTGAGTTTTCCCCAAAAGTGTGGGACTTTGCAAATGGGAAAACTCTCCAAATTAAGGTTGGTTCCTATTCCTTTGTCTAGGTGCATACGTGAAATTTGTAAAGGATTGATTCTTAAACCTAATCTAATATTTTCAAGGAGACAAGGATGAAAGGAATGCAGGAAATTAAAACTAAGCTAACAAGGTGATACACCAAAGGAATGATGAACATTTTTTTTTTCTGATAGGAAAAATACAAAAAAAAATCATACAACAATCAAGCATAGATAACTAGTTTTGCAATGAAAGAATAGATGAGAGAAATGAAGACAAGAAGGGTCAAAAATCAGCCACAAACATGTGATTATTGCTCTAAATATGTGATAACAAATGCATTAAAAAAATTGCCAAAGGTAGAAAATGTGTTGCAATCTAAGTGGAAGGTCTAAAAATCCATAAATGCAATTTGCCAGAGGAAAATAGGATTCTATAAATAGAAGAATGTCAACCTTTAACAATTAATTCTTGACCCATGATTTTATAGATTCATCACATGGAGGGAAGAAAGAGAGAGAGGTGAGAAAAATTGGTTCAAAGTTAACCACTATCATCAATGTCTCGCTACAAAATCTTCGCCTCAAATCTATCTCTGACTGCATCGAATTTCGTTGTTCGGGCAACCTCGAAGGAGAGAGGAAACGGCAGATCAGATCGAATCTAATCGGTGTTTGAGGAAAAAAGAATCTACATTAACGGCTTGAAGACATTTCTTTCTCAATTTTTATTATCGCCCCCTACACCTCTCCAAAATTAAATTTTTTTAGATCTCCTTATTATACAGGCTTTTCCCTCCTTATTGCAGTAGATTTACCACTTATCAAAACTCCCTATATATCCTGAAAATTTTAGGTTGTCACAAAATGTGGTTATAAGAAGGGAGAGCTCTTCAATTAATGGGGATGAAGTTTCATCGGACACTTCCCCAGGGATAGAAGTGAAGCCCCTCATTTTCTTCTTCTGTTTTTTATTCCCCCTGTTTTGATCTATTCTAATTTGGGGTTTTTTATAGGAATTATGTTTTCCTTTCCTTTTCCTTTCCCTTTTTAATGAGAGTAAATGCCTTCTCTCTCATCATCCTTCTTATAAATTAACAGGCTTCCTCTTATTCATAGATTTACCACTTATCAAAACTCCCTATTATATCTGCAAAAATTTAGGGTGTCACAAAAATGTGGGTATGAAGAAGGAGAGCTCTAATTAATGGGGATAAGCTTTCATCATGCCACTTCCCATGGATAGAAGTGAGCCTCAATTTTGTACTCTTCTCAAGAAAGCTTTGATTTCTCATTTTTCTTGAACTCAGTGTGTGTAACTGACTTTTTAATCAATTGACATTATGTTTTTGGCCTCTATACTTTGCTAAACTATCCCCCCCACTTATTTGGGTTGTTTCTTGGCATCTTGAATGTGGGGTTACACACATCCTCAACACTCCCAAAAAAGTATTTCTTGGCCTTCCTCATCTGCTCTCCACAACTATCATGGTTGGTGCTATTTGTAGTTTCTCTAGTTGAGTACCATTTACCAATAGGCAATCTTTCACCACTCAAGTTGTGTCTTGATTTTTTTTTCTCTTCCATGCGAATATTTGTTTCCTTTAAGTAGTTTTTGAATCTAGAAGAACTAATTTGGGGCCATTCAAGGTTGCCCATTTTTAAAAATTTCATTGACAGTTAAGATCTTATCACTCTAAGTATAAGGGCTCCCAATTATTTACCAGCGTATGATATACAAACCTTTCTATATATGATGCGCCTTCAATATAACTATCGGTACATAGAATAATCTTTCCCTTTTAATATACTTGGAGGTACTTGAAAGAGGTGTTAACGTACATGAAATAATTTGATACATGGTACCAAGATAATAATAAAATGGGTCTGTGTGATTATTGACACTAGGTCAAAGAAACATCCTCATACGCACGCGTAACTTTTCTATATATTCAAATAATTTCTCATTCTAGGTTTAAGTCAAGAAATCATTCACTGACAGATGGGATGGCTCATAGTATATGCATTGTTTCCTTATTACTCCCATCAAATTTACAGGGTTGATGCCATACACGTTGTTGCAGCTATATTAGGTGTAAGTGCAGTATAGTCATAAGGCTTTAGCCGTAAGCACTTCCCAGAGGAACTGTTTATTACAAATGCTATAATAGATCTAGGATCTCAATGAGTTTTAGAACTAAAGTTTCACTATTTTTATTATAATTCTCTACCCGTTTTTAGTTACAATTTTTAGAGTTGACTATGACAACCTACAAATTAGTAAAATACACTGAAGTATATAATTACATTCAAAAAAACTAAAAAATTGAATGACATGCAAATTATTTTTGTTTTTCAGGCCTTGGTGGCCTCCGGAGCCCAAAACAGATTTGTGAGAAAAAAAAAGTAAAAAACTTTCTTAAAATGGAGTTTTTCAGTACCCCCCTTTTGTAATGTGTCTCAATACAAAATATGCCATATTGGATAATTTTTTTTCCCCTATCTTAGTTTTTCACCTAGAAAAATTTTAGGAGCCTATTTAGTATACCTAGGGTTTAGTTACCTCTAAGTTGGTTTTTCACAATTTTTGCTCCAAATGTCAATGCTAAAATTTGTTTAAGGTGGCTCGAACCCTTCCCTCACCCACCCAAGTACGTCACACTGCCACTTACTGCCCAGTGACATATGCTAGAAAATTGAGCAAACTGTATTGAAATAGTATAGAAGTCAACTAACCTTTTCCAATGTCAACATGGATGGAGGGGAGGCCTACGTGGCTTTGCTAAGGTGGAGGAGGGTGGTTCTAGGTTTTTTGTATGTTCAATATCTGAACCTTATCTCCATGCCTTTTAATTTTTATTTTCCTTCAAAATTTTTTGTTTTTTTGGATCCACCTTTTGTTTTTATTTTATTTCCCGGATTTTACAAGGTTGCTAACTGTTTTTTTGTTCATGCCAATGTTGCTTCTTGTTTTGAAAGTCGTTGCCAGTATTTTTTTTTCCTTATGAAAGTTTTGTGTATTTGGAGAGGTCGTAGGCCATGTTTGGTTGTAGGTTTCAGGATCCTACAGTGTCAGATAGACTTTGGAACTCATTGTTGGTATTTACTCACCACTTCTATTGTTTGACACAAATGCTTTGTGTGTAGTTTCTGTATAGAGATTGGATAGACCGCCAATGTATGAGGTGTTCAACTTGTTATCAAAATCAAGGTTTGTTTGTTTTCTTATTTGGTGCACCGCTAAAATCTTGACCAATGTACATGGGCCTTCAAATCACTTTTCAATGTATATCTCAGTGGGTATGATCACGATCCAAAGCAACGCTAACTTGGCCACTTGTTTCTAGAAAGTCATGCTAGTCAGGGGAGATATATTAAAAGAGCTCAATGATATCTTGAAGATCTTAGTGTTAAATGTAAAACAACTTTTGAAGGGGCTCATTTGATGTGGGCTTGGCTTCAGTGGGCTTAGTATGACAAAATATGTCACCAGTTTGCCAATGGAACTCGGTTCCTTTACAAAACAACTCGCCAATGGATGATGACTCAGATAGAGGAGACTATCTTGGCCAAGGGCTTTGTGGGAAGCTCAAACATATTGATTTAGATCCTACTCCTCAATCCAACTTGGTTCCTCCAAATTTAGCGGAAATCTGCTAGAGTTGGCAGGGAATCAGTAGACCGCTAGATTTAGAGGCAAAACCCCTGTTGGGAATTTTTTTTTTAATTTTCTATTCATGTAGAAATTTTTTCCTAGTGTAGGGTGCACCAGTGCAAAAAAAAATTGCATTCCAAACACCTGAAACAAACAAGAGGCTATGCGGAGGCAGGGATGGGGCTAGGAAGTTACAGGAGGCTACGCAGGATCTTAATTGCTACAAATGCTTCTCCAATATCCTCTATCTCTTCTACTTTCTCTTTCCACACCTTCTCTACTCACAGGTCTAGATTTTCCAACTATGGTACCAAATGTATAATAGGGATGGAAGCCTGTAGTATTTTATTAATCAACCAAATCAAGTACAATGGTGTAGGTTACAATATTTATAGATATTGTACATTCTAATAGAAACAATGAAAGATGTTGCACATGTGCAACAATAAGCCTTGAATACATAAGCTTCCAAAAGATCATCTAAGAAGCAATAAACAACTAAATACAAACAAGTATAGTTGCAACAATAATGCAAAAAATAAACAATATTAAAATAATGTGGTTATTAAATACATAACCAAATAATAAATAACCAAATACAATGCATAATTAATTAAATAAACTAAGTTTACCTAGCATCCATTGTGAGGATCATGAAGAGCATGCTCTTCATAAACCACCTCCTCCTTATGAAAATCGTAAAGAAGTACCCACTCAAGAGGTAACTGTTAGTGAAAAATCACAACACCCCAAATGACCCTCTCAGATTTGGTGTTTCAAAATTTTCATTTGATGTGATTTACATAACATTGAGTTTTCCCCAAAAGTGTGGGACTTTGCAAATGGGAAAACTCTCCAAATTAAGGTTGGTTCCTAATCCTTTGTCTAGGTGCATAGCGTGAAATTTGTAAAGGATTGATTCTTAAACCTAATCTAATATTTTCAAGGAGACAAGGATGAAAGGAATGCAGGAAATTAAAACTAAGCTAACAAGGTGATACACCAAAGGAATGATGAACATTTTTTTTTTCTGATAGGAAAAATACAAAAAAAAATCATACAACAATCAAGCATAGATAACTAGTTTTGCAATGAAAGAATAGATGAGAGAAATGAAGACAAGAAAGGGTCAAAAATCAGCCACAAACATGTATTATTGCTCTAAATATTTGATACAATGCATTTAAAAAATTGCCAAAAGGTAGAAAATGTGTTGCAATCTAATGGAAGGTCTAAAAATCCATAAATTCATTTGCCAGAGGAAAATAGGATCCTATAAAATAGAAGAATGTCCAACCTTTTACAATGATTCTTGACCATGATTTTATAGATTCAACATGGAGGGAAGAAAGAGAGAGAGGTGAGAAAAATTGGTTCAAAGTTCAACCACTATCATCAATGTCTCCTACAAAATCTTCCCCAAATCTATCTTGACTGCATCAATTTCTTGTTCGGCACCTCGAAGGAGGAGGAAACGGCAGATCAGATCGAATCTAATCCTGTTGTTGAGGAAAAATAGATCCTACATTAACGGCTTGAAGACATTTCTCCATTTTTATCCCACCTAACCTCTCCAAAATTAAATTTTTAGATCTCCATGGTGTAGACGAGGTTGCTAACTTTCCAAATGTGTCATATTTTCTGGATTTCAAGCGCTGAATCGAAAGATATGCCCATTTAAAATTTACATCGGATCCGTACAAAATATCTAGAAAACTAGTTTGAAAATGGGCCACCTTTTGATACTAGACACGTGGAGGGTTGGTGCATCTATGAGGGAATCCTCTATATTTTTTTCTTGAAGGATATTTGGGTTGACACATGGAAACCTCCATGACCTACTTGATTTCCTTATGTTTTTGGCTAAGTCCTTTGCTCAGTGGGGTCATATATCTGATCGGGGACACATGGTGGCTTGGAACTTGTCTGAAAACCCTCCCTTAATTTTTCTCTTGAATTAGCATCGTGCTAACACTTGGCACCCTCCACTGATCTGTCTTAGTTCTTTAACTATTCAACCCAACCCTATCCCTTTTTGAAATGGGATGTGTGGAGGCTCGGTGCTTACTTAGAAACCCGCTTAGGATTAACCCTCTAAAGGAGCATTGGGTCGACATGTGGAAACCTCTACAACCTGATCTTAGACATTTTAATGGCCCCTCTTAACTTTTTGGACCTTGGACTATGTGGCAAGCTCATGCTCATTTGGGTCTCCGCTTTTGGACTAATTTTTGGATGAACTTTTGGAGATGTGCTAAGCTGACGCGTAGTGGATTCTACTAGCACTTTTATACTTAGCCTTTTTTTAGGCCCACCTTGTCAACCTTCTGAATTTTAGATTTGACTCTACCTCCATTTCAAGCCTAGGACATGTGGGGGTCTGATACTTGTTCAAGTCTCCATTTTCTGGTTTCAACTTTGGAGGTGTGCCGCTTGGACACTTGGCAACATCTGATTTCTCCTTCATACTTAGTCAATTTTTTTACTCATTATGAACCATTTCAGAGCCTAAAGAATTCAAACCTTCATCATTCCTTACCTTTTGAGCTTCTTTGACACTTTCTCCTTCTTCCCTGACCTTGTTACTACATTTCTGAGCCTACCTGTAATTTGTTTGATGAATTTAAGGCACAAATTTGCTCGACAAGTATGTTTCTTAATTTTCTTCTTGTATAAGGTCGTTTTATCTTATACAAGCCCTACCACTCCATTGTAGATTCCCTCTGTAACCTATTTGCAATATTTTAATGTGGTTTCTTTGTTTCTTCCTGTATGGGGTCGTAGTTGATCCAATATTTTTTGGGGGGCCAAAATATGAATAACAGTAACCTTAGAAGAACAAGGGCAAGCTCTCACTCACCAATTGGCAAGTTTGGCTTCACTTATAAACAAGGAACAACCAAAACCTTTGAAACAAGTCATACTCAAAGCTAAACGTAAGGCCTCATACTATGAGTTCTAGATAAATACTCCTCACTGAGAGGCACATAAAGATCCTTATGAGGATTTGTATACGGAAAATAAAGGTAGGGATAAAACTATATTTAGTCATTTTTACAGGTCCACACCACCCAAATAAGACCAACTCTTTAATCAAGAGTGGTCAACCATGAAAACTTCCCTTATAGCTTTATAAGAAGGTAAAACAAGAAATAAGAAAATATACCAATCTGAAGAGTTATGCCCATATCCCTTTGATAGAGCCATGTTAAAGGTACCTTTCCTATTTCATTTTGATATTCCAAAGTTTAACAAATACAAGGGAAAAGGTGACCCTATAGACCATATAAAATATTGTTATATAGTGTTTTAAGAGGTTGTGTATAGCAATAATTATCTCATTCTGCTTTTCCCATGAAGTTTGGTAGGTCAAGCATTACAATGGTTTTTACACATCCCAAAGGGATCTATATCTACATGGCCAAACATGAAAAAACACTTTGTACGTCACTTTTCATTTAATATAGAAAATTATGTCACCATTTTAGATTTATGTAATGCAAAATAATGGAATACTGAGAACTTCACTAGTTTCTTACAGCGATGGCGAGGATTAGCTAGTCGCTTCCCTTTCTTGATACCAAAGAAACAATTAATTAGTATATTTTTACCCAACCTCCACCCATAAATAACATCCCACTTAGAAATGCATTATGGTTACATGTTTGAAGAGGTGATTGAAAATGGTAGTCAAATAGAGAAAGCATTGTTAGCTAGAGGGACCTTAAAACCTATTTCACATGACCATGATCATAACAATTCAAAACCTAGTGAAAAGACAATGTTTGTTCCTAATAAGAAAAAAAAATTCATAGGTAATGGAATAGTATAATCTTAATGAGTGCAAGTAGTTAAAAACAACGCTTGCTTGAAACTTGTAAAGGGAACCCCACTTATAGACTATAAACGTCGTAACTTCACCCCTTTATCATATTTTATGTCATCAATATTAAAACATTTAGAGGTGGATAAAATGATTAGATATATTGAAACTAAACCTTATGGGGATGATGCACCTAATCCATCATGGTTTAGGGAAAATGAATATTTTGAATTTAATCGCATCAAAGGTCATAAGACCGATAAGTTTTTAAAATTGAAACACTATATTTTAGATTTTATCGATAGTGGTTTATCTGGAAATGGATTCATCCACCCCTAATAAATATTATAATGTAAACATGGGGATATTCAAAGAACCTTTCCCAAAGCTCAACAAAGGAAAGGAAAAGTCAGATCAGGGAGAGTCGTCTAAAACCAATAATTCCAATTATGTTTCAAAGATGAACCATTTTGATGCCTTAATAGGTTGTGTCAATCTAACTAGTGAGCATATCAACACAATAAAGATTAAATCAAGGGATTATGTCATGGAAACATGACAGGATCACCTTTTTATCTCAAAACCTCCCCCTACTCCTCAAGACACTCATTATGATGTGGTAGAACAATTAGAGAAAACCACTCCCAAGATTTCAATATTAGACATTCTTAAAATTTCTAACATTTATAAATACATCCTTTGTAAGAAATTACAGGGATTAGGAGTGTCTATTGATATCGACCCAAAAAAATTGTAAGCAATAGTAGAAAAATTTTATCTTACTAAGCATATAACCTTCATTCCAATAGAAATCCCAGAAGAGAACCCCTCTCATAATTTACCCTTGTATATTGAATTCTTAATCAAATGAAATAAGGCAAAAGGAGTGTTTGTGGATGGTAGATCAAGTTTTAATATTTTTACTCTAAAAATAGTTCAACAACTAGGGTGTAATGAAGCTTATTTAGAGACAAAGGTCATCACCATAAAGGCATATGAAAATGAAGAATTATAATCAGCTTGTATGATTACTTTCTCACTAGAAGTGGGTCATATCAATCAAGATAAAAAGTTCCATGTATTGGGCTTGGAGCTCTCTTATAATGTATTGCTTAGCTGTCCATGGACTCATGATAATCAAGTTGTACCCTCAAGGTATCATCAATTCTTAAATTTACACCATGACGGATAAACCTTCACTATTAAAGGGGATCCCCAACTATCTTCTCATTACAGATCATTGGCGGGCTATTTTCCCACCATCTATGAATGTCATTCTATAGAGATAGTTGTTCCAATTTAGTCAAAGGCCCTCACTTCACAAGTGGATCTAAATACCTTATCTCCCAATGATAATTATGCTTCTAAATTAGACACTCTTTTCTCTACATATGAGATGAATGTTAGAGAAAGAGGCTGTGGAGAATATGATCTTCAGAAGCTCTTCTGGTTCATAATATTCCCCTATCTACCAAACTGCATGGTAGGCCATGTTACAAGTTTCAAAGATCCATGGAAAATTTTCCTTTCGATGATTTTACTCCTGGTGGATTATTATAAGATGAAAGGCTACTCAAATATATTGTATTTTTTCCTAAAGATCTATGTTATCAATCACCTAGGTATGTTATCCCCAATTGACTGATTCTTACTATGAGATACAAAGGATGTTATTGTGGCTGAAACCAACAAGGTATATTATAATCTCTTCCAATACCTCATCATAAAGTCAATAAGCATGGCATTGTTGTCTACGTGTATGAATCTCACCACTCAAAGGTTAAGGATACCTCTTCTGAATGCAAAGATAGTTGGTCTAAATATGAAAATGAAATATATTCTCGATGTAGTATTTACGAAGACCTTGCCTCCACGAACCTATTTTCTGATGTGGCTATCCTAACTATAACCCCCACTATATTTGTTACCACTCAGACAATAAACCTCATTTACCCGTCGCTCATGAATTGGAAAAAACAAAATAATGTGCTAATTGATGTCTTTCATAATGAAAATGCTATTACTAAGTTCCCTAGCATTTGTGATAGTGTTCCAATAAATGACCACAAGAAAGGATTATCCATTTAGCTCAATGATTTCACGTACTTTGGGGAGGAGACAAAATTGTGTGGTCATTTAAGCAAAAAACAAAGCAAGGGAAAAAGTTCCACCAAAAATCCTTGCAAAATGTCCAAGTCCTATAGCAAAAACCTCTTTGAGGAACTTATTGACAAACAAAAATAACAATTAATGAACAAGATGGTTGACCCAATTGAAAGTGATAATATCTTCGAGCCACTTGTGGAATAATAAGATATTAAACTACCCCCTAATCCTATGCATACCAAGAATGAGTCAAAGGTGCTAGTGGAGGAAACAATAAAGGTAAATATTGGCAAGGAGGAGTATCCCATGATAGTCAAGTTGGAAGCATCACTTTCAACTCAAGAATAGAAAACTTTTAGAGTGATTTTGAGAGAATTTATAGATATATTTTCTTGGTCATACACAGAAGTGCCATGATTTTACCCTGCATTAGTGCTACACAATCTTGTTGTACACCTAGATTCCAAGCCCATAAAACAAAATATCTACAAGATGTATCCTCACATCACCTTATTGGTTAAATCAGAGCTAGAAAGATTATTAGAAGTAGACTTCATCAGACCTATTGACTATTTAGAGTGGATCTCTAAAGTAGTTCTTGTTCAGAATAAATCTATCGGTATTAGAGTGTGTACCAATTTCTGAGATATTAATAAAGGTTGTCTTAAGGAAAATTTTCCTTTTCCCAACATTTACATAATTTTTGATTTGGTTACGACATGCTTGTTTCATCAGATTCTTGATAAATTAATGAAACAAATAGAGGGTGATAGGCCAAGGAGGAATACATTTTTGTGATGTCGTTTGAAGGTTTTGCGCATGTTCTGATTTCTGAAATATTAAAAAAGCTTGTCCTAAGGAAAATTTTCCTCTTCCCAACATTGACATATATGTTGATTTGGTTACGATATGCTTGTTTCACTAGATTCTTGATAAATTAATGAAACAGATAGAGGGTGATAGGCCAAGGAGGAATACATGTTTGTGATGTTGCTTGAGGTTGTGTACACGTTCTGATTTCCTGATCCAATATTGATTTTAAATATTCCATTTTGGCTACGAGGAACTACCTATAAAATTCAAAACAATACCACCTGATAAAGTTAAATAAAACAATTGGACTTCCTAGAAAAACCTAGATCCGGGAAGCGTGATGCATTCTGAACAGATTGTTAATCCACTTTTTAAATAACAATATTAATGTTATCCAAAATAAACATGAAATAAAAATCTTATTGGAATTGAAACAATTTAGATATCTCATAAAAAAAAATAAGAAAGGTCAAATAAAAGGTGATTGAGGTCAAAAGAGGTTAGATGATGGGCTAGTATTGGCTTGTAGGTCAGGTACAGGATCTGGGTAAGATCTGGTAAATATTAGGAGTGATTTTGGGTTGTTAGGTAATGGGTATGAGCTTGTTGGTCTGAGGTATGTTTCCAAACATAGTAACCAACATCATTTTTGTGATAGATGTCATTTTTGTAGGATGGCCGACATCGGCTAGCTAACTGACGTTGGTAGGGGCAGTTAATAAAAATCTCTTATAAATGGTCTTCAGACTCTCTATGATTGCACATAGGTTGGAAATGGTGGGGGTGAGGTCATGGAATGGTCTAAAAGGTTTAAAGATGATTATGATAAGGGGAAGACAAGTGGAAGGTCTAAGTATGATAGGGGATAAGTTGGTGGGAGGAAGGGAGGTGTATGGATGTATAAAAGAATAAATTACTGAGATGAATAATAAATCTTACTGAAAGTAAACAAAGATAAATGAAGAGATGTTAGGTACTTACTAAAGAATGGGTCTGGAGAATGTAGGTGATGAGGATGGTGATGGAAGAGATCCAGATAGAAGAGAATTTATGTTCATGCCATGAAATTTTGAACCTTTTTGCTTCTCTATGTGATTTTTTTATTGTGAAGAAGATAATGGATGTCAATGGTTGTTGGTGGTTCTCGCATGTGTTTTCCTTTTCTTGAGTTCTTTAGAAAATATGAGTGGTCCAAGTCTCTATTCATATGAGATCCTGAATCGAATGACCAACCTCAACAAAGGATTTTGGAAATATATTTAACCTAATCAACAACAGTTAGTGGACCGACATCGGTTGAGGTAAAACAAACATCGGTTAAGGCAGGAATATCTAGGTTGGTCAAAAATAGCTTGATTGTTGTTATTTTTTTCGTGGTCTTCAATATTTTTTCGAGTCTCGAGTGATAGACTATGGAGGAATGTGTAATATTCCTCTTAGGTTTGTTAATAGGAGTTAATTCTAGGTTTATACTAAAACCTAGTTGGTTAGGATAGGATTAGACTTGGTCTTAGGCCATTAATGGGGTTTGAGTGGGTCATGGGGTGAGGTGGCTAGGTGATTTGGTTTGGTGAGGTATTCAAGTGAGGATGTTAATTAAATTAATTAAAGTAATTAATTCAATTAATCATGTGCACTATGGGATATGAATAAGTAAGGTATGGTTAATTTAATTAACAGAGTTATAAGGGTAGTATGACCTAATTTTGGTGTCTACATTTTGCCCCTTTTTGTCGCGCAGCTTGTATTGGTAAGCGATGCTAAAAAAAATAGAAATTGATTTCCCCATTTATAGGTGAGAGCAGGGTTTCCCCAAGTATGGTTGAAGGTGATCCCCCTCAAACCAGGAACTGATGAGGTGTTTTATGGAGTTGGTGAGTTGTTTGATAAATGTGTAGTTGGTGTAAGTTAAGGTAGGTGGGGAAGAGTATGGGTAATTTAGGGAAAGGGTAATGGTCAACTCAGGTAATAAGTAATAGGTAAGGGTCAAATTGGGTAAAGGTTAATAGTCAAATTAGGTAATAGGTAATGGGCCAGGGTCAAATTGAGTAATAGTTAATGACAATCGAATGGATGCACATGTATAGACTGCAACACAGTACCAGGTTGAAGAGTTTAAAAAATCTACATCGTCTAAGGTTGATATTTTTATCCAAACAAGGTTGAAGTGATTCAAGTATCCAAGTTATAGGATATGGTCTAGAAACACAACATAGGTTAAGTGTAGGAACATTTAGGTATGATCTGGTAGACCATGGGTTTGGTCGGGATAAATGACACAATAATAGGAAACGTATGGTTATTAGGCTAAAACAACATAGCTAACAACATCGCAAGGTATATCAAGTACACAAGTTCAATGGTCACAAAAAGTAGGTGAGGTCTAGGTAAATAGGTTGTGGCATGGGTAAGGCCAAGGTATAGGTTAAAAAACAAATCCTTAAACCCAATTAGGGAATTGGATGGGTAGTTTATGCTTGTGGGTAGGGTACATTGGGTGTTGGTACTACCAAAAGGGTTTGTGGCAGTAATACGGTTAGGTAAAAATAGGAAAAATGTGGAGGAAATGGTATTGGTAAATGACCTATATTAGTTATAAGGTAACCAACGCCGGTTGTGTATGTTCGACATCAGTCATGGAGGGTTATAGTTATAATGTTAAAATTTTGTATTTTACGGAATCATTTTTATTGTTGACTTTGAGAAAATGACAAAGCTGAGTGACTTGTGTATTTGTAAGGGATGAAAAAGATAAGCTATTATACCATGCTGAGGTTGAGTTGACTAAGTGTTGAGAGAGACTAGGTACACAATTCCACTAACACAGTTGGAGATGTGTGATTGGTGGAAAGGTTCGAGGTATATTTTGGTATGGCAAAGGTAGGAGATGGATCGAGTGGACCACTGGCGCAATGGTGTGAAGTGCCACCACGTAGATGTAATCGAGATGAGGTAGGTAGCATTTTCTAGCTTGCTTTTTTCTCTAATTTTTTTTATAATGAAGAAATTTGGGCAGGAATGTTAATTATGAAATGTGAGTGAAAATAGAGAAAATATGAGGGGATGAGGTGAAATCTAGGCTAAGTAGGGGGAGAAATAAATGTGTGGTGTAAATTTTCGGGATTAATTGATATTTTAGGTTAGTTATTTTCAATTTTTAATAAATAGAGGAGGGGGTTTTGGTTTTGGGGGGTCGAGATAGAGACCGACATCGGTCAAGATTTGGCCAATGTCGATCATCTGTAGCTGACATCGGTGAGGAAAAATGTGACTGACACCAGTTAATCAAAACTGATGTCAGTCAAGGAGAAATGGTGATGTTCTAGGAGACTGGCACTGGTTAGGGTGAAAAAGGGATAGGGGTAATAAGGGTTATATTGTAAAATGGAAAAAGAGGTCAAAAAATGGCAAGTAATGTTGGTTGTAGAGGGGTAAGGGTAACATATGGTCATTGACTAGATGTGTTGGGTGAGTAGGTGAAATAATTTTAAGGTAATGTATCATGATTGTAAAGGGTAGGAGGTTGGTATTTAAATTAGGTAAATGGGGTAAGCAGGATTGGTGTAACTGGGTATGGTGTTGGGGTTAAGATGTAATTAGAGGTAGTGAGGTCTTAAAAAATTTGTGTTTTGTTAGATGTAGGCTAGGGACCAACTACTTATGTGGGATAAAGTACCACCATTGTTAGTAGATATGCAGTAGAGTGTGACTGTAAAGGATTGGGAGCACATGACTGACATTGGAATGATTGGGATCCAATGTTATAGGCATTTAGTACAAGATCCTAGTTTGATGGATGCATTCATCAAGATGGGATTAAATGACCAACACTTTCCATTTACCGATGGGTGAGATTATTGTCACCCTGAAGGATGTATACAATATCATGCAGCTACTAATTATTCAAGAGCTAGTGTATTTCATTTCATCTGAGGCATCTGTGGAGCCGATAGTGGTTGTATTTGGGGAGGTGATGGGAAAGATGAGGTACCGTATCGTGAGTTTAAGATATGCAGACATGTATGCAGCCCATCCTCAGTTGACGAGGTTGGTCATTTTGATGATGAAGGTGGTATGTTTCTTTTCCTTACTAGATGTTAAGGGTGGGAGATTCCCAAAAACACTGATGGGAGTTCTCCAAGATATGATGGAGGAGAGGATCTATTTTTCCTGGGCACCAACATTCTTGACATAGTTTTATAGGGAGATGTGGGCCTATGGGAGATTGCAGTGGTTTAGTATGTGTTGCACATTTATTCTACATTTATGGGCATATGTTCACATCATATGTGTACGTCCAGTTGGTTTTCACCGACATGATTGGTTCATGGGTGGATGGATCAGAGTTGGATATAGATGGTGGGTACCAGTTGGTGGGTAGCACCAAGTGGTTAGGACCACACGTGATGTTTTATATTACATATGGGTATTAGAGGGGATTTCAAGAGTTGATATTGTTTGGAGGCCATATGTTACAACTGTTAAGGTGGATTCATGGGTGTCGTGCAAGCGAGCACAAGATGATACATATTGACAGGGTCAAACAGTAGTTTTGGCTACCACAGGAAGTGCCTCCACCTTTCCTACAGTATAAGAGAGAAGACATGGAGAGACCTATGTCTCCACCACGGCTGAGCATGCTGAAAAGGTAGGAAGAGTAGGTAGTGGATAGGTGGATCGATGATGTTGGAGTCACTGATAGATATAGGTAGTGGTGAGTGACACAACTATGTGTTACACCACCAAGGCTAGGGAAGCCAGACTTTTCCACCATCACGTTACAGAGGGATACCTTACAGGGTCAGGTAGTTTCCCTTCAGCACAAGATTGCATCTTTCTAGGGGCATCTCACAAGATCATAGGCATAGGTTTCCATTTTAAAGGCTCATGTGGTGGCCCTACATTCCCAAGTTACACAGGGACAGGCACTTGCACAAGGTGGAGATGAAGATGGGGGATAGGTATCCTCCTTACATGCACAGGAAACAGGTTTATAGGTCCAGTTGACTACTGCATATGCTCAAGTTGTGTCCCTACAAGCCCAGGTTACAACATAGGTACTACAACAAGCTTAGGGATAGGGTCCCATAATACAGGCAATGATGATAAGACAAGCTCCTTAGGTACAAGTAGGAGGATAGGGAGCATAGGTATAGGGTCTGAGGTCAACCATAGTAGGATAGAGGTCACAAGTTGTTGTGAGACCCATGGCACCACCTAAGATGATGTTTATGGTGAGGTTCAAGGATTCCCTGAATGAGGCATGGTATTACCAGGATCATTTGATGAAAACAAGGATAAACATCCCCTCTTATGTTGAGTACAGGGCAAAGCAGGCAGCAAGTGAGAGGACTATTTTCCACACTCATAGCTCAGAGAGAATAGAGGGCTGGCAAGACCAGATATATAGTTAGGGTGAGGTGATGATTTCATAAAGGCTAGACCCATATGAGGCCCAACTAGAGGATAGACTGAAACCTATGATTGGTGGAGAGATGCTGGCAGGGTGGAAAATAGGTAGAGGGGAGGAGGAGACAGATGAGATAGGTATGGATATCAGGTGTGGTGATGATTAGTAACCTAATATGATTTTTTAGTCGTCTTATTTTTATATATATCATCCTACGTGCCAATGATAATGAGGATGTACATGAGATTTTTGATATTTTGATCCTATATCGGCATGCGTGCTGAGGATGGTGAGGATGTATTTGAGATATTTTTAGAGACTTGTATATAGTTGTATTGGTGTAAATTTTTATTGATACACAAACTTTCATTGTTATAGATGACGATTTTGATATTATAAATGACTTTATTATTGTGTATGTGAGGGAAACTAGGTAAATTAGGCATGTTTGAGTCAAGGTTATTTAGGCATGGTTGAGTCTAGGTCAGTTAAGCATGGTGGAGTTTGAGGTTTGTTAGGTACGGTTGAGTTTAGGTCTGTTAGGCATGATTAATTAAGGTAGGCATGATTGATTCTAGGTGAGTTAGGCATGGTTGAGTCAGGTATAAGCATGGTTGAGTCAGGTAGAGGCATGATTAAGTTTAGATCATTAGGCATAGTAGATTCAAGTATAAGCATGATTGAGTCTAGGTGAGTTATGCATGGTGTATTTAAGGTTTTTTGGTGTTGATTTAATTTCTAAGTTATTGGTAACATGGGAAATAAATGATGATGTATATGTATGTGATGGTGTAGATTTTTAGAATATTTGATATCATGGAATTGTGAAATGATTAATGTATGATATGATGATGTAAGGAATAGGTAGATATATATGTTTTATATATTGATATGTTTGTTTTATTTGTGACTAATGTATACTATGGAAACTAAGGTATAATGTGAATAGAAAAATGGGGAGTGGAAATTGGTTAGGGTAGAGAGTGGCCGAGCTAACCTCAAAGGGCCTCATGCTCTCAGGGTACTGCCTACATAGCCCCGATGAAAAGGGGCCTTAGGCTGATGTAGTTCTCCTGTAAGCTAGGGTAGAATTTGATAAGGTAGAGGGATGGGTTGGTTTGTTGTAGGCATGATTAAGTCTAGTTATTTTAGGCTTGGTTGGGTTTAGGTCATTCTAGGTAGGGTTGGGTTTAGGTCAAAGGGAAATCCCTAAATCATAGGTATTGATGGTCTAGTCCTGTATAGGGTAATCAATAAGTAATGAAGAAGGTGAATGGTAAGAGTTAACAAAAAGAGCCAACTAATTGATAAAAACCATAACGATTCTACCATACCAAAGATTGGCTTATGAACATAAGACCCTAAAGGTGTTGCATGATTGAATATGATATGGGTGAAGAAAGTCACATGATCACAAAATGTCATTTTTGCAGAAATTTCCTTGAGAAGGTAGCAAATTAGGGTGAAAAAGGTAATGATGTGAAGATGGTTGGTTTTTAGTGTCACCTAGTGTAAGAAAACATGCCTACTTGGCAAGATACCTAAGATCAAAATAGGCAAGTCCATGAAAAAAAAGTTATCATTTTCTTCTTTTTGTTGTTGTTTTGATAGACTAATCAATTCGAGAAGTCTATGTGGGATGAGTATATTATCTCCTTGAGGTATTCATGAAGTTGATTGATGCACGAAGCTTCTGTATATTTTATTTTATTTTGCAATAATAGTCCTCTTTTGATGAGAGACTCAGTATAATATGGCTAGCTTTATATAGTTTTCCTTTAAGGGAGCAGTCTATTTATAGCAGTGAGATCAGAGAGAATAGATGTCCTTTTTAAGGGAATCATATTTTTGCTAGAAGTTTGACTCAAAGAGTTGAATCCCATTTTATGTTTGAAATTTCTTTTCTTTTGGACTTTTAAGTCGTGGACAAGACTATAGAGAAAAATAGGCTCCTGGTTTGAAGGCAAAACCATAACACAGAGAGGCTAACTATGGAAGACAAAATTTACGTTATGAATGACCATGGGATTACATCTTGAAAAATAAAAAAGGTATCCATGAGAATCATGCCATGAGTAGGGTTGTGGTAGTCATATTGAAGATAGGTCTGAAAAAGTGATGGGTAATCACATGATCCTGGTTTAGTCGTTGATCCTTAAAATAGGTAAAATGGAAGGTGAACGATTCTCAAGGGATGAGCGTTTAATAGACAAGATGTGATATAGGATTTGATTCAATAGTAGAAGGGTCTAAGATGCAAGGCATTAAGGGGATCAGGTTCTAGTTTACCTTCTATTGAAAATAAATGATAAGCACCTAATCCATATGTATGATTAATGATATAAGGTCTAAGCCAATTAGGAGAAAATTTTCCCCATTTACTTTTCTCCTCTTTGGTCATGTGCTGATTTTTCTTCAGGACAATGTTGCCGACCTGGAAGGTTTGTTCATGGATACATTTTTCGTAGGAATGTTTGATATATTTTTGGTAGATTTGGATATGATCAAGAGCATTAAGATGATGTTTGTCTAATAACTCAAGTTTTGCCAAATGGTCCTGGAGAAAGTCATAATCGTTAAGCATCTCTTTGAGTGAAATACGAAGAGATGGAATTATGATTTCAAGAGGTAGGACAGCCTTTGTACCGTAGACCAAAGAAAAAGGTGTGGCTGTATTTTAGGTACAAATACTAATACGATAAGCCCATAAAGAAAAGGGAATGTGTGTGTGTCAATCCTTTCCCGTATTGTCAACCAACTTCATAAGAATTTTGTTTGAGGTTTTATTGGTTAATGCAGCTTGGCCTTTTTTTGTGGGTATTAAGGTGAAGAAAAACTAAGTTTAATGATGAATACGTCACAAAGTTTCCGTAGGGTTTTGTTTTTTAATTGTTTTCCATTATCAGTGATAAGGCGGTGAGGGACACTAAAGAAAAAAATAATGTGATGGTTGATGAATTCACATATTTTCTTGGATTTTGTAGAAATAAGAGGTATGGCTTATACCCATTTAGTGTAGTATCTAGTAGTAGTAATAATGCATTGATCAAGTTGTGAATAATGGGGATTGATTTTTCCAAAAATATCCAAACCCCATTGAGAGAAAGGCCAAAGCTCTCGTGTGACCTATAAGGCGTGACTAGGCATGTGATGAAGATTAGCATATTGCTGGAATTTCATACAATGTTTGACATAGTCACAACAATCACAGTTGAGGGTGGGCCAATAATACCCCAGGTGAAGGATATGTTTTTCAAAAGCCAAGCCACTGAAATGACCTCCACAAATTCCATCGTGAACCTCCTTGATGGTGTAGGGAATTTCAAAAATTGTAAGGCATCGTAAGAGGATATTGTCAAAGCCATGTTTATAAAGAAGGCCACCCATGATGACATAGTGAGAGAAACCTTTGAGAAATGCACTTTTCCCATTACGAGTAAGGTCAAGAGATATAATTGACAGGGAAAGGTAGTCTATAAACTAATTATACAAAAGGTCATGTGGGTCAAGTGTAATGATTCCAACAAGGTTGACTTATCGAAATAGATAGGAAGGTGATTGCAGCCTTTGTACTATGGAAAATATTTTCAAGTCAGAAGGTGAAGCAGGAATCTAAAAAGCAAGGCAATCCACAATATCCACAAATTTGTTAGTGGAACGTGGAGTAGTTTAAAGCTCGTAATGGTCAAATGTAGTCAAAAGTACGTCTACATGATGTTTATATTTTTGAAGTATTTTGTTATGACACTAGTATATACCATTAACTTGATTTACCACCAGTTGATAGTCACCAAAGATATTAATTGATTTAATATCTAAGGCAATAGCGGTTTGGAGACCTAAAACGAGTGCTTCATATTCAATGATATTGTTAGTATAATCAAAATCTAGTTTGAAAGATAGTGGAATAGGTTCACCATCAAGAGGAATGAGGATAACACCAACACCACTCCCATGCTGAAATTTGGAACCATCAAAGAATAAGGTCATTTGGTAAACAGTATCGTCGAAAGAGAGGGTAGCAATGGATTCATTCAAGAAATCAAAGTTAGAGGATTAATTCCCGGAGAGGGGTGCATCTACAAGTTGGTAAGAAACATTTTGACCTTTGATATATTTTTAATGGATGAATTTGAGGTCGAGGTCGGTAAGAAGCATTTTCCAATGTGCAACATGTTGAAGTTGGTAGGGCTTGTCATAGATGTAATGTAAGGGGTTGGTATTGGTGACAAAAAAGGTTTTTTGATTGAGTAGGAAATGTTGAATCTTAGTGGTAACAAAAAATAAGGCTAAGAAGAGTTTTTTGGCATGGGTGTCTCTGGTTTCATAGTCCAAAAGGATACATCTTATGTAAAAGACCACTTTCTCCTGGTGTTGATCATCATAATGGGGGAGCGTGACCCCAAGAAATGATCTATATAAGAAATGTAAAGGTAAAATGGTTGGTTATCCTTAGGAGGAACAAGTATAGGTGGTTGGAGAAGGTATTGTTTTAAGGGCTCAAAGGATTTGTGGCATTCATTATCCCATTTGAAAGAGACACCCTTATTGAGGAGATGATAAAATGGGTGGCTGCAGTCAGAAAGTTGTGAAATAAAATGATGGATAGATTACAACTTACCTTTAAAAATACGAAGTTGGAGAAGGTTATCAAGTGGAGGAATTTTGATAATATCCTTGATTTTAGCGGGATCAACTTCTATGCCATATAAAAAAATGATAAAACCAAGGAGCTTTCCTGAGAGAACAACGAAGACACACTTCTTTGGTTCAAGGAAAACACAATATTTGATGAGATAGTAAAAATGACCTTCAATATTGTAAGGTGTTCAGCTCGATGTTTTGATTTGGTAAGAAGGTCATCTACATAATCTTCCAATATATGATGCATGATGTCATGGAAGATATAATTCATAGCTCGTTGATATGTAACATCAACATTTTTAAGGCCAAAGGGAATTACTCGATAGCAAAAGGTTCCCCAAGGAGTGATGAAGGTGGTTTTTTGTTGATCTTCTGGGGAGATTAATATTTGGTTATAACCCAAGAAACCATCCATGAGTGATAACATCTCATGACCAACGGTATGATCAACTAATTAGTCAATACTAGGTAGAGGAAAGTCGTATTGGGGAAAGATAAGTTTAGGTCATAGAAATCAGTGCAAATGTGGAGTCCTGTTGCTTTTATGACAGGAATGATGTTAGATATCCATTGGGGATAATCAATGGGTATGATGAAGGAAAATGGGAGAAAGTGTTGAAGTTCTTCTTGATAAGAAGGGAAATGTGAGGATGCATTTTTTGTAGCTTGTGTTTTATGGGTTTGGCTTCAGGAATAGTTACGATATTATGGACCACAATTTTTGGGTCAATACCAGGTATATCATTATAGGACCAAGAAAAGGTGTTGTTATAATCTCGGAGGAAAGAAATGAAGGATTCCTATTCAGTAGCATCTAAAGATTGACTAATCTCTAGAATTTTTAGGTCGCCCTGAGTGTTAATATTTATTTCAATGGTAGACTCATTCAACATGGTTTGCATCTAATAAGGCAGTGACCGATGAATATAAGAATCTTCTACACCAAGGTAGGTGAGGATAGACTCATCATCCTGACATTGAATGATGTTAATGGATGTTATATCATAATTGATAATGTTAAGATATAGGAAGTGAAGAGAAGAGGGAGCCTTGCCATTGTGTTGATTAGTAAGAGGTCCTAGGGAAATGGTGTTCATGAAAAATAATGTTAGGAGGAATAGAGTCATGATCTATAGACTCCGTGGGTGAAGGTGGTGACATTGGTGAATGGGGTGTAGAAGGTTTGTCATCCTATATGAGGTCGATACAAGCCTTCTTGGAAGATGGTTTGGGAAATCCAATAACACTATAGTCTTTGTGTTTACGTGTGGTACACGAGATGATAGTATGATGGCCCTATTTGTAGAACCCAAACCCAAAGGCTTTCCATGCACAACGGTGAAGGAATGTGTGGGTAAACCATTAGTTGGTGAGATATTGGAGGTCAAATAAAAAGGGTCATATTTGGGAAAGTGGCTCGAGTGAATAGGTGGAAGCATCGAGTCCCCCATAAGTTAAGTTGGTGCGAAGGTGGAAAGGACATAAGGGAAGACCTTGCCTATGTGATGGTCATAACAAAGATGTTGGCATAGGTTATTGTACTCTTATGGACTAATTAATGTGTTTATGTTATATAAGTAGTATTCCCCTAGAGTGAGGCATTGAAAAACACCTTTTAAGGGATCGGTAGTGGATATTTGTTTATATGAAATAGATGAAGTATTAGACAATTGGGAAGAAGAAGGATGAGTTGGTTGGGAACTAGATGGGTTAGTGGATGGGTCAGTTGTAGAGGCCATGACAGTAGTGGGAATAGGAGAGGTAGGCTCAGGTGAGGTAGTACCAACATCTATGGATGAGGATTCTCGTGAAGGAGAAGTGGCGGTAGTGTTAGATGCCTTAACTGGTATAAGGACATCATTAAGTCAGTATAACATGTTACAGGTTTTGAATGGTGAAGGGTTAGTGGGGATGGTGTAGTTATGTCCTTCGTGTTAAAATTTTACATAGTGATGTAAAGTTGAAGGGACACAACCCATGAAACTTATCTAAGGTTGGCCAAGCAATAGGTTATACTGGAATTTCCCTTCTAAAATGTAGAATAATTTCGACACAGTATGGGGGCCTACACGAACATGAATAATAATGGTACCAAGGGTGGAAGTGATGGCATCATTAAAGGAGCGTAGCATAACCAGGTTATTATGCATGAAATTTTAAGGGATGTGCATTTGATTGTATGTGTGGGAGGAAATGATGTTTATGCTATCAACGTCATCAATCATAATGCGTTGAACACAAATATTATCAATATAGACAGAGATGAAAAGAGTGAGATCATGGTCATCTGACTGGAGAGGTATGATCTCCTCATCAGAGAAACTGAGGGTGACCACTTGATGAGTGGGAGTGGGGTTAGAATAAATAGATGTTTTTGTAAGAGAGGCCATGTGGTGAGGGGTGATAATGAAGTCTACTGGTGTGGGTTCATTAGGTAAAAACTCAAAGGATTGTAAAACCTCCATGAGGGCTTGTCAATGAGATTAAGAGGTTTGGATGATACCATACAAATATATTTTTAGAGAGGATCGGTGTAATTGTTTTATCATTATACGATGGGTGACCCCATTAGAAATAGGATATGTGGGTCCTCGAATGGTGATTTTGGGTGCAGGTGCAAATGGTATGTTAGGTATAGTATTAGCGAATGGGATGGTTACTTTATATTTTTGGGCATGAGTGGGAACTTGGATCATGTTAATATAAGGGATAGAAGTGGATGGAGAAGGTATTTCATGAGTATTATAATGATATGATGGACAAAAACCTTATGTGGGGTAAGAACCTTATGAAATGAGTAGGGCGCATTGGCATTTAGGCGTTGGTTTAGAAAACTCTCTAATACAAACCATGTTGATCTCGAATGTTGGAGGTGGATAAAAAGGTTATGGAGGTGGACATGTGGGCGGATGAATAGGTAGTGGATGAGGACATGTCGTGATTGGTGAAGGTGGAATAAATTCCTAATCTAGAAGATCATCATCATCAAAATTTTCTTCAGGAGGGTATAGTTGGAGAAGAATGGTTTTTAGAGCCTTAAAATTTTCTACATCATGTTGTAGCACATGATGGTAGGCACAAATTTTAGTTTCATCAAACCCTTTTGGTTTGGGTTTTAGGGGGTCATAAGGTCTAAGTGGCAGTAATGTGATGACTGAGGTCTCTAAGAGGCTGGTTAAAATTTTCACGGACCCTGTCAATGGATCATAGTGGGAAGTGAGTGTGGGTTTTGGTAAAGGTGCATATAATTGTGGTGGAAGAGGTTTTATAGGAGGTGGAATAGGTTTGACCACCAGTTTGGTAGGTGGTACTATCTTAGGTTTTTATGGTACCTTCTTCAGTAAAGGTGTGGTAGATGAACTAGAAATGGAAGGTGTTGTGGGTTTAACTACCCTGTTGGAGGGTAGTGGGTTCTTGTCCTTGGATTGCACCTTCTTGGGTAAAGGTTAGGTGGTTGTTCCTGATGCATAAGGGAAATTGGATGGTGGAAGAGGATGGGTTGGCCATGGTGATAACATAGGTGCAATAAAAAATTTTAGGTGGAAGGCATGGGTTGAAGTCACATAGGTAGTGATGGGGTTATGGTAGCTGGTGGAGGTATAGGTGGCAAGAAAGTTGCGGGTGATAGTGGCAATGAAGGATGTGTTGGTCAATTGGGCATAATAAAGGATCATGATGAAGAGGTGTACTATTACTCTTTTGATTTACTTTGGGTAGGTGTTTTCTTGACCAAGGTAGATGGGTGAGGTCGAAAGATAGATAAAAATGGAAAAGGTGAAAGAGGCATAGTGGTTGAAACTAGTGTATGTGTCTTAGAAGGTTAGGTATTCCTTTTAGGTGAAGGAATGGTTTTCGTGATGGCTTGGGAAGATGTGGGTAATTCCAATTTGATGGGTGGATGGACAAGGCTTAATGTCAGTATGACACCCAAGGTAGTGATAGGCCTAGATGTGGGAGGAGATGTAGGTGTAGGTAAGTTTTTAGGTAGAGGAATGGGTTTGGTTATGGGTAAAGGTTCGGATGTAGGTAAACGTGATGAATAAGAAATTGTTTCAACATTCATGGTCAGGGTTGATTTGGTCACTTGAAATACCTTCGGATAGATCGTGGAGGTATCTATAGGCATCATTTGCATTTAGGTTGAAAAGGGTAACCAAAGGTGTCCTCAAAGCATGGAATTATCAACGGAATTTAAGCGGTCAACCAAGCATGAAAATGACACTATTGTAAAAGGAGATGTAGTTGGTTTAGATGCAATCCTTGTAAAATATGTCCATAAGATATGGAATTATTTAGCCTCGGAATTTGCAGGTAAAAGAGCTGAGAGAAGATGAATGGGATCCTAGAATTCTAATGAGGAATTTTCCCCAACAGGAAGTGGTGCATCTAAAGTATCACCCATGGGTAAGAGTGATGGTATATGGGGTAAGGTAGATTCTTCTTTTGGTGTAGAAGAAAGAGATGATAATTATCATGTGGGTAGGAGAGTTAACACCACTGATTGTTTGGTAGGTTGCGAGGTAGATGGTGAAATGACATTGGTAGAAATTGTGGACTCCTCCGTGGATGAAGAGGAAGACGAAGGGGACTCCTCTATGGGTGAAGGAGTAGATGACTTAGACTTTGCCGTGGGTAGAGGATCTTGTGTTATAATTTCCTCGATAGATGAAATATGTGTAAATTGAGGAATAACTGGTACGATATCAAAAACAACATGGAATTAACAGACATTGTTGTCGTTGGTTGAAGATTCACCATTTTGATTAGATGATGGTGTATGATTAGGAAATGACTTATTAAATATATCAATGTTTTGATTTTCTAGTGTGTTCAGGTTGTCCAAGATGAGATCTCCATTATCTACCATTTCCTAAACAATGTTCTTAAAGTTTATGCAATTTCCATAACTATGGCCTTTGACATGATAATAATTACAATAGTCATGTTCCTTATACCATGCAAGCATATGATGAACATGATCGAAACCTGTATGTTTTTTATGGGGGGAATTGCAATGGCTCTTTCCTTAAGAAGATTTTCCAAGACTGAATAATAGGGCTCTCCAATTAGAGTGTACTTTTGTTGATCCCGTCAGAACTGAAAAGTTTGAATGGCAGTAAGATTGGAGGAAGGTTTGGCTTTGTTAGATGGATGAGATGGACCAAATTTGAGAAATACTATTTTGGAAGATCCTTTGGCTTTTGAATAATTTTTTTGGGGCTTTTAAGATGAAGAAGCGTCATTTGATTTGAAAGCGGTATTTTTGTTTCGCAATTGATTTTTCTTCTCTTTACTGGCACAAATTTCTAGTTTTTGCACCATGGTAAATGCTTCGTCGAAGGTATAGAAGGTTTGTACTTACAGATTTAGTGAGATGTTTTTGGCACAAGTTCTAGTGAACAACTCTATAATCTTAGCTTGAGGTAACTGAAATGTTAATTGGTTGTAAGGCTTCACTAGTGAGATATGAAATCTGTGATAGATTTATCATCATATTGTCGTGTCAAGTATAGCTTAGTCATTGTGACTTTTTTTACAACATTGATTGAGAAATGGTCCAAGAATGCTTGAGCCACTTAGTTAAATGAGTAGATGGAATGTCTGGGTAAACCACTATACCAATCTAAGGAAGGTCTTGTCAAGGACATGTGGAATATCTGTAGGAGTAAATCATCATCATGGGCAATTAGATAGCACCCATGTTTGAATGACCGCAAGTGTTGTTGTGGGTCTTCTTTACTATTGAAATGGTTGAACTTGGGCATTTCCCAATGTACAGCGTATGGGTGAATGGGGATAGATGGATGAATAGGCTCTTTACCGATTTCATCATAAGTTAAGGAGTTACAAGAGCCAGAAACTGATGCTTCTAATGTTTGCATCTTTTCAATCATCATCCTAATGAGGTCATTGGTTGGTTGTGAGGAATGGGTTCCCCATATAGTAAAAGGAGGTTGATGATGGATGTATGATGTGGATGGAATCCCAGTATATGGGGGTGCCAAGTATGATAAATGTGAAGGGGGGATAGATGCTTGTGTAAGATATCCCAAATAAACAATCGACAAGATTGGGGGTTACTACTGATGTGTGTAAATAGGTGGGGTAGTTGTAATAAATCTTGTGGTAATTAGGGGTAGAGACTACAGGATGGAAAGGACGAGGTTTTGGAATGAGGTGTGGGTTGCCGACACCAAGGGTGGTTATGATGCAACAGGTATATATGAGGTGATAAGTGCAGAAGAGATTATGCCAAGGGTGAATGGTGAAGTGATGGTTGATACCATGGGTACAATAGACACCATAGGTGTAGCAGTTATAGCGTATGTGGGGTCTAGTTGAGATACCATTGGTGGTAAGGTGGATGAGGGTAGTGCCAAGCTAGTGGTAGTTGATTCAGAAGTGGGAACAAGGGTAGGAGGGATAGACATGGGCATGTCATATACCAATTGTCCTGAGGAGTCTTAGGTGGATGAGTGGGCGAGATAGTATTGTAGGGTAATGGGATTTTGGTCAAAGAGTCTTGTGAGCTCCTCATCGCTAGTACTAATAGTGATGGGCTAAGTTGGATCCATAGGGGATAATATAGAAGGTGGTGATGGGCTAGGTGGAAGTGGGTGAAGGCTAGCATGAAATAGAAGGGCATTGTCTTGGCTATGAGTCAAAACCATGTGAATTAGCATAGACCTCATAAAATCTACTTTGTAAATGACACAGAAAACAATAGAAATGGAAAATGATAGATTTGGGGAGGTGAACGTTTAGGGTTTATAATAAAAATTAGAACAAAGGAACCAACACTGGTTAGGTTAACCGATGACAATTACAGGGTGATTGATGACGATCAGGGAAACCGATACCAGTTACTGTGAGAAATCAAGAGTTTTGTAAATGAGGCAAAAATTAATAAAAATGAAATAAATAAGTTGTCTTTGATTGTGATTTTAAAATTCTAAGGGTATGATGATGCCCTGAGAACTTCAAAAAGAACAGAAGATGTGATGTATGATATTTTTGGAAGAATGACCAAAAAGAATTGGAAACAAACAATGGTTAGATAAACTGATGATGGTCAAATGTAAACCGATGATAGTTGCAGAACCAACGCCGATCTTTGTGAAATTTAATAAAGTGAAGAAAAATTGATTTTTTGTGAATTTAGTCAAATGAAACATCAACCTAGAAAACTAAGTATGATAATAATGGATCCTGACACACTCAAAAACAGTCAAAATACACCAATTATGATGGTAGAGTGTGAAAGGAAGAAGAAAATGAAACAACGTAACTTCGCAACTCAAAAAAAAACTCAAGAAAAAGCTAAGAAAAACATGCAATCCTATAAGTGATTTTTTATGTTTTAGTTTATTATATTTTTAGACTAAATTTTTGAATCAGAACAACATTTTTAGTTGGGAAGGTGTCCTATGAAGAGGCAAATTCTAAGGGTGGTTTCAGGTTATAGTTTTGTGGGGGTAGTCCTTTCTCTGAGATAAAGACTAGAAAGAGAAACCATTTGGGCACCCACTGTCAATCCTTTGATCATGTGATCATTGACAACTTCTTCCATGTAAGGTGTTGTGTAAGAAGATGTGTGAACTTATATTTGTGTAGTTTGGCAAAGAGAAAGAGAAGATAAAGTGCTCTATGATTTTATTGTGTCAACCATTAGTTGGGCATGACTTTCAGCATATAGGTTTCCCTCAGTTTTAATGTGAGCTAAAAATGCAATCATAGAAGTATAAAATGCAATTATTTTAGAACCCAAATCAAAAATGTGATATTTGATGTAAATAGACAGTGAATAGGAGAGAGAATGAATTTTACTAATGTAAAACAAGAAGAAAAATAAGGATTATTTTTAGTCCCAAAATACAAATGTCACTTAGACAAATAGAAGGAAGAGAAGATTCCTAGGGAGAAAATTTAATGTTAACTTCCTTTTTTAAAAGAGACAACTATACAACAACTCCCTAAGAATGAATGAATGCAAGGAACCCTGGATGGACCCCACTAGGCATACCAAAATGTTTCACTGAATTCTTGATAAATTAATTAAATAGATAGAGGGTGATAGGCCAAGGAGGAATATTTGTTTTTGATGTCAGTTAAAGGTTGTGTGTGCGTTTGGATTTCCTGATCCAATGTTGATTGTAAATACTCCCTTTGGCTAGGAGGAACTACCTGTAAAATGCAAAACAATACCACCAAATAGAGTTAAATAAAACAAGTGGACTTCCTAACAAAATCTAGATCTGGAAAGCGTGACGCTTCCTGAGAAGGTTATCAATCAAATTTTTAAATAACAGTGTTAATTTTATCCAAAATAAACATGAAACAAAAATATTATTGGAATTTAAACGATTTAGGTATTTCCTATAAAAAAATAAGAAAGGTCAGATAAAGGGTGCCTAAGGCAGGTCAGTTACAGGCTCTGGGTAAGATCTGGTAAAGATTATGAGTGATTCTAGGTATTTAAGGAATGGGTATGAGCTTTTTGGTCTGAGGTATATTTCCAAACATAGTAGCCAATGTTACTTGTGTGATAGTTGTTGGTTTTTTAGGATGACCAACATCGGTTGGCTAACCAGCATTGGTAGGGGCAGTTAATAAAAAGATCTTATAAATTTTCTTTAGACTCTTTGTGATTGCACATAGGCTGGAAATGGTGGGGGTGAGGCTATGGAATGGTCTAAAAGGTTAAGAGATGATTAGGATAGGGGGAAGAAAAGTGAAAGGTCTAAGTATGGTAGGGGGATAAGTTGGTGGGAGGAAGGGAGGTGTATGCATGTATAGAAGAATAAATTACTAAGATGAATAATAAATCTTACTGAAAGTAAACAAAGATAAGTGAAGAAATATTAGGTACTTACTAAAGAATGGGTCTGGAGAATGTAGGTGATGAGGATGGTGATGGAAGAGATCCAGAAAGAAGAGAAGTTACGTTCGTGTCGCGACAGTTTTAACTTTTGTGCTTTTGTATGTGAATTTGTGATCATGAAGAATATGATGGATGCCAATGGTTTTTGGTGGTACTCCCTTGTGTTTTCCTTTCCCTGAGTGCTTCATAAAATCCAAGTGGTCCAAATCTTTGTTCGTATGAAATCCTGAATCAAATGACCAACCTCAACAAAGGCTTTTGGAAATTTATTTAACCTAACCGATGATGGTTACGGGACAGATGTTGGTTGAGGTATAACCAGCGTCGATTAAGGCGAGAATATCTAGGTTGGCCAAAAATAGCCTGATTGTTCTTATTTTTGGCGTGGTATTCAATCTTTGTCCGAGTCTCAAGTGATAGACTACAGAGGAATGAGTAAGATTCCTCTTATTTTTGTTAATAAGAGTTAAGTCTAGGTTTAGACTAAGTCCTAGTTTGTTATGAGAGGCTTAGACTTGGTCTTAGGCCATTAATGGGGTTTGAGAGGGTCATGGGGTGAGCTGGCTAGGTGAGTTGGCTAGGTGAGGTGGTCAATTGAGGATGTTACTTAAATTAATTAATTCAATTAATCATGTACACTATGGGATATGAATAGGTAAGGTATGGTTAATTTAATTAACGGGATTATAAGGGTAGTATGACCTAATTTTTGTGTCTACAATGCTATCACTCATGGATGGCTTCTAAGGATATAACAAGATAAATACTATGGAGGAATACCAATATAAGATCACTTTTACTTCCCCATGGGGGGGCATTTTATTATCAATTCATGTCCTTTGGCCTCAAGAATGCAGGTGCTACCTATCAATGGGAAATGACTATAATTTTTCACGATATGATCGGTGACATCATGGAAGATTATTTGGATGACATATTGGAAAAATACAGGACTTGAGAAGATTAAAAAGAATTATTATGACACATATTTCAATGTTTAATGGACTACAAGGTCCGTATAAACCCAAATAAGTGTGTCTTCGGTGTGTTATCTAGAAAACTATTAGGATTCCTTTTTTCACAGAGAGGAATAGAAGTAGATCTAGTAAAGGTTATTGCTATAATAGAAATGCCTCCTCTGAGAAATATCAGACATTCATGCATCTTCTTAAGAAAGATGTCATTTTTCACTAGGGACCAGAACAACAGCAATAATTTGCATTACTTACAGAATATCTGGAAAAAACCCCTGTTTTAATGCCACCCACGGCAGGTGAACTATTGTTACTCTACATTTATGCCATGAACTTTGCAATTGGGGCACTGTTGACCTAGTATGATAATGAGTAGAAAGAAAAATATGTGAATTACTTAAGAAAAACATTGATATCTTATGAGCTCAACTACCTATTATCCAAATAACTCTCCTAGTTATCGAGGTAACTTATATTCACATTCTATATTTTTGGTTCTATATTTCAGCATTGTGCACACCTCATTTATTCATTTAGTCCATTCCCTTGGTTGTACATTCCTCGCATGCCTTGTGTTCTCCTCCTTTCCTATACCTTCTTCCTTTTCTTTTCCTTTACCTCTTTGTTCCATATTCCCCCTCATACGTACCCTCTGTGTATTTTTCTTCTTCCCAACATTACATGCATCCTTTACACATGCCTTGGTCTTACTTCCTAAAATAAGATAATTCCTTGGTTTCCTCATCCTCTCTTATTCCTTTCCACCACACATTACCTTGCAATAGTTAAACCTTGACCATACATTTCTTCCTTAGGTATTTCTCCCATTTCTCCCACATCCATTACTTTTGTGTGTGTCCTTCCTTTATCTTTCTCTAGTGCTTTTCTCTTCCATATGCATGCATTTTAACCTTCTTCTATTCCATCCTGTGCCATGTCATCATCTGACAGAATTTGAGTATGATACATTCAACTAATGAAAGCACACCAGTTGGGAACTGAATCCTGAAGATAAATCATTGCTTGAAATGTTCCATAAAATGACAAAGTCGTTGCATAGTTGGTCGGTCCATTCAATCAATCAACATGCACTACGTGTCATTATGTGTCAAAGTGACCTGCATAATTCTAATAGCCATAACTTCTTTTCCAGAGATGTGACACATGTGTGTCAGTCTCATTCAACATTTGCTAACATCATCTATAATGCAGGATATTTAAATTCAAATTTTAGCGGGATTTGGTCGGTGAGTGTTGTAAATATATTCCCTCCGGGTAGATATAGACAAGTAGAAGAATATGGAAATCAAAGGAACTCAAAACCTGACATTTACATATGACAAAATTCATGCCTTGGCACAGGTAAAGGGAACATGATATAGAGTTTCAACATGAAAAAATTCGTGCCTTGGCGCAGGTAAAGGGTGCATGACACAGAGTGTCAACATGAAAAAATTTGTGCCTTGGCGCAGGTAAAGGGCGCATGACACAGAGTGCCAACATGAAAAAATTCGCGCCTTAGCACAGGTAAAGGGCACATGACACAGAGTGTCAACATGAAAAAATTTGTGCCTTAGCATAGGTAAAGGGCGCATGACACAAAGTGTCGACATGACAAAATTTGCACCTTGGTGCAGGTAAAGGGCGCATGACACAGACTGTCGACATGACAAAATTTGCGCCTTGGCGCAGGTAAAGGGCACATGACACAGAGTGTCGACATGAAAAAATTCATGCCTTGGCACATGTAAGGGTATGTCGACATGAAGATGGATGCGCCAAGGTGCATCTTCAGGAGGTACAACATTTTGAGCACTGACAGGAAGCAGACCCTAACCCAAATATTCAGATGGCCATAACTTTTCACAGGGAGATCAGATTCATGCAAGGTTAGACTTTTCAGAAATCTTACGAGGTCCTCTGGACAACTATAAATAGATATATTTAATTAGGTGGGAACAAGTTCTTAAAAATGCAAAATACAGTTTGCCACTTTTTGGGTTTGCTAGGGTTCTCGCCTACTGCCATAATGAGATGAATTAAATGCAACCTAGAGGTGGTTGGGGTAGATTTGGATTTCCTCTCTCTTCCCTCTCTCTTTCTTCTTATAAATTGTAAGGAGGGGCTTCTTTCTAAAGGTTGGACATTCTTGTTTCGCCCCTCCCTTCTTCTCTTTGGTAGGTGAATTTGTGGAGTTCAAACCTCCCATCTAAAACTACAATGCAAATTTGCCTCTTGGCATTTTGTAGTGTATTGTATCAATTTTGGAGCAAATAATGCATGTTTATGGATGATTCTCAACCCTCTCTGTGTTCATTTTTGCATCCTTCTGATCTTTCACTGTAATTTTTTGTTATCTGTGCATGATCTTGCATTGCATTTTTATGGTTTGTGTTTATTGGTAAGACAAGTGTTCTTCATTCCTCGGTGCATCATCTTTGTTAGTTAGGTTTATTTTTAGGCATCTTCTTACCCTGTCTCCTTGGCAAGTTAGTTTAGGTAATTGAGTACACCCTATGCATTTTTATGTGTGCATCTGAACAGAGGAATAGGAACCGGCCTTCATCTGGAGAGCTTTTCCAATTTCGTAAGGTCCTACACTTGGGAAAAGCTCCATGTTATGTAATCGCACTGAGAATCTCAATCCTTCGAGTTACAGACATTCAGGGGTGTTGTGATTTGCCATCAATAGTTTTGGCATGCCTGGTGGGACCAAGAGGTCATTCCACAAGATTTTAAGGAATTTTCATGAAATTTGGACTAAAAAGTTCCAGGTTTTACAATATCAGATTTTTCACCTTCCAGGCTGAACTTTGAAATTGATTTTCAAGGACTTAACTTGCTCGAAACAAGTCAAAATTTCACCAATTGATAGATCCGGGGATAATATTCAAAAGGGTATTCTTATATTTTTGATATTTTGACTTTCAAAATTTCATAGTTTTTAGTATTTCAGGTTTTCCCAGGTGTTGAGCATGTCCCAAGTTCCAACACAGTGTGTTTCAGGTTTTGTAAGTTGTTGAGCATGTCCTGAGTTTCACCTATACCTTTCGGGGGTTAGTAGCTACATAAAAAAACCTGATAACTGAATTGAAGAGCTGTATCTTTTGGGTCCTTCAAGTTTTAATTTCTATTTTTTAATATTGTCAGGTTTGGTGTGTAACTTGGCAAAATCCAGCCTTTTGAGGCTCATTTATAACACATATGGTGACTCTGAAGGGATAGAATTCAGTGGTATAGTAGCACAAGTTTCCCAGGTACATGAGAAGAATTCGAACCAGGTCTAATACTTGAGAAGAGGGGATATTTGTCCACTTGCAGCTATCACCAGGCAAAGGAAGGAGAGGATGAAGACCACGAAGATCACCATCTCCACCTAACTAGAATTTGTCTACACCTCCACCTGGTAGACCTTTTCTCACATCAACAAGGGTTCTCAAGCCAATCAGAATGGCGCAACAAAACCATTTTGTCAACTTCACCAGCAGCAGCCCACTTTCCCTCAATGCACAAAATCTAGTTCCAATTACAGCGTTAAAGAACATTCCATTTTTCACTGGAGAAAATCATACCACTCCTGGTGATCATGTCAAAGACATCGCCAATGTTTGTGCAATCCATGAGATAAATGAAATGGATGTTGTTATCAAATTGTTGGCATCTTTGTTCAAATGGAAGGCATTGCAATGGTTTAGGAGCCTTGGAGTTGGCTCTATCCAGAATTGGAATCAATTATGCATATTTCTCCATGAGTAGTTTGGAGAAAAGGGAGACAATTTGTCTCTACTAGAACAATTGACAACTATCAAGAGAGCTCCCAATGAGCAACTGACTGACTTCAACTTCATATTTCAAAGGTCTTGGGATAGGATTCCAGTGGCCGTTAGGCCAACAGCTGAAGGTTCTTTTCTATATTATCTTAAGGCTTTGAATTCTAATATTTCTATGTTAATTCAATCTATGGGAGGCACAACCTTACCTGCTGCTTATAGCATTGCCATTAGGGATGAAAATTGTCTTATTCAAGCTGGTAAGTTGGCTCCTAGGCTTCCTATGCCCTTGTATCCAAACTTAGAAAATCCAAGCACTAGTAAAACACCCACTTTGGCTCCTATTCCCACTCCTAGAAATCAAAGTTCAAATGAAACTTATACTTCATCCTCTAGTGCTTCAAATGAACTCCAGGAGGTTATGAAACAATTACATAACCTTGGAAATGAGTTGGTGACTATCAAAAGACAACAAGCTCAAAGTGCTAGACCGTATCAGCCTCAAGCGTAGTACCAGGCTAGGCCACCATACTAGCCCAATAGGCCACCCAATCCAACTGCAAATCAAAGCCAAGTAAGGCCTCCCACCAATAGGACATTTCAGCCCTATAACCCCAATGTTGCATCTACTTCTAAAGCCTTAGTGCCAGTGTAAAAAAACATAGCTCAAGAGTATGATTGGTGTTTCCCATGCAATGAACCTCACAACCAGTCTATGTGCTTCAATGGTGCTTTGAACCAAGCCTTTATGGTGACAACTACTGGCGTAGAGGGAGAAGTGAGTCAAGAAAAATCAGCAACAAGGGACATCTTAGCAAAACACATCTCCAAATGATACCGTACTTGTAAATTGGCAAGCTGAGGATTTTTGTGGCATGAATCAAACAATTTCTCAAGGTGTAGCAGCTAACACAAGATCAAAGAAGAGGAATATTGGTGAAGGGCAGTCATTGGCTCCAAGTGATCTACAACCTTCCATCACTCCACAAGGTGTTGGTAAGAAAAATATAGTTCCAAACGCACAAGGACAGCCCAAACCACCTTTTAAGACAACTCAAATGCCAGCTGTTGCTGCCCATACACAAGAAAGGAATGCACAGACTAAAGGACAAAAAAGAGATGTTTCATCCCCACTTAGCATCATTGATCAAATGAAGAAGAAAAATGTGAATATATCAATGTGGGAATCTTTATCCATCCCAGGCCAAAGGGATCTTCTACAAGCTGCCATGAAGAATTGGTCAACTTCAAACCAGCAGGTCCATATGCAAGAGAATGTCCTCACAAATGTTGCTCATCCTGAAGGGAATCATGGAGGACAACAAGGTAAAGTTTTGAAACCCCTCCATTCTATGTTTCATTAATCATTGGGGATAAACTAGTACACAATTGCATGATTGATTCTAGGGCAAGTAGTTCTGTCATGCCCAAGAAAATAGCTAATCAGCTGGGTCTCCAATATGAAGTCATATCTAAAGGGGTAGTGCAATTGGATGGGACAGTAGTAGTAATGGTGGGAGTGATTAAAAGTTTGAATCTTACCTTGCATGCTTTCCCCAACATTACTGTTTTGCAAGATGTTTCAGTGATAGATTTTCCACCACTCTTTTCCCTATGATTATCAAGGGATTTCACAGCTAAAATTGGAGGCTACTTATCTACTGACTGGTCACACATTTTGTTTAGAACAAGATATGGTACTAAGGTCACAATCAAATCCAAACCAATTGCAAACTTTCATATTGAGCCTCATAATCCAAGCCAAATCAATGCCAATTGTTCACCATTTGATCAAGAAGATTATCCATGCACAGATGAAGCTGACACCAAAGTTGGAAGCATCCCAGATTTGACTCTTGATGAATGGGCAAGCAAGGTACATTCTTTTGATCCCTACCAAGAAATAGAAGAATATGAGCTAGGATTCTATTACATACATGAATAAAACCAACCTATTCCTAGCATCACCAAACCAAACCATAAGGATGACAATGAGGTATGGCAATTATTTTTCGATGGATCAAGGAGTAGGCAAGGCGTAGGAGGAGGATCTATGCTTGTTTCACCTTAAGGCATCAAATATTATTCAATTTTTTGTTTCCAGATTTCCTGTTCAAACAACATAGCTGAATATGAGGCCTTGATTCATGGACTTCATTGGGCCAAGAAAAAGGGCATAAAGAACTTGCAGGTGTTTGGGGATAGTGAGCTAATCATCAATCAAGTCACGGGATAGCATGCTATAAAGAATGACCTGCTGAAGAACTACAAGAACAGGGTATAGGAACTCATTGAGGATTTTGAAGCTTTCAACATCGTGTCCATAACTAGGAAGAAAATTGAAGCAACGGATAGGCTCGCAGCAGTTGGAGTAACGTTTGATGTGGTTGAAAACATCAGAAGGGAAAAAACACAACCACATATCCATGTGATTGTGAGGCTAGCAGTTCCAAATAATAACACAAGTTGGCAGGTGTTTGAGAATGATCAATAGATCATCAACTTTTTACAAGAAGAGGTTGAATTCTCAGCTAGGAATCAGGACAGACTAGAGCAGCAGTACGGGGATCAAGTAGTGCAGCTGCGGATAAACAAGCTTCCTAAGGGTTTATTAACATTGGAGTCTATCTTCAACCCTAACGACCAATTCCATAAGGAAAAGGCTAACATATAGGTCAAGAGAGAAGATTCAAATCCAATTCTAGTTGGGGAAGTCAAAACACTTCAAATTGGTAAAGTGGCCACTGAGCAGGAGAAATTAGATTTCATACAACTTTGCCAATAATTTCCAGATGTCTTTGCTTGGAGCTATGAAGACTTGAGAGGATTCAATCCAAAGTTGGCACAACATACCATAGAATTGGATCCAGATGCTAAGCCCATTAGGCAAAAGTAGAGACTCGTCAACCCTCAAATTGAGCCTCTAATGAAGAAAGAGCTAAATAAGCTAATAGAGGCAAGCATTATATTCCCGATCAAGCACTCAAGCTGGGTTGCAAACTTGGTTTCGGTTAGGAAGAAGAGTGGAGAAATTAGGTTGTGTGTGGACTTTCGAGACCTCAATAGGGCATCTCTCAAAGACCATTACCCACTTTCTTCAATGGAACAAATATTGCAAGTGGTATCCGGTTCAAAGAGATTCTCTCTCCTAGATGGCTACTCAGGGTATAATCAGGTAATGGTGAAAGAAGATGACCAGTTCAAGATGGTTTTCACCACCAAATGGGGCACCTATGCCTACAAGAAGATTCCATTTGGGCTATCGAATGCTGGAGCCACTTTCCAAAGGGCAATGGATATGACATTTAAGGGGTTGATCAATAAAATAGTTCTGATATATCTTGATGACATCACTGTATTCTCCAAAAATGTACTAGATCACCTCTTTCATTTGAGGTAGGTATTTCAGAGGTGTAGAAGATTTGGGGTATCATTAAATCCCAAAAAATGCATATTCTTGGCTCACAAGGGAAAACTTCTAGGCCATATTTTTTCAAAGGAGGAGTTGACGATTGACCCAGAAAGAGTTGAAGCAATTCAAGCGTTGCCATTGCCAAGTCACAAGAAGGCTCTTCAAAGCTTCTTGGGAAGGATCAATTTTGTCTGTCGGTTTGTTCCAAACTTTGCAGCTCTCGTAAAGCCAATAACGCTGATGTTGAAAAAGAGCATGACATTTAAGTGGACATCTGAAGGAAAGCCAAGTTTTGAGGCAATAAAAGAGGATATATCTCAAGCTCCGACTCTCGTCAATCTAGACTTCTCCAAGGACTTCATGCTATATACCTTCGGTGGTGGAGACACAATTTCTGCAATCTTGGTAAAACAAAAAAAAAGAAGGATTAGAATAACCAGTTGCTTTCTTCAGTCAAGGCTTGGAGGAATATGAAACTAGATACTCTTTTATTGAAAAGCATGTCCTTGCAGTGATCAGGAGCTTAAAGAAATTCAAGCACCTAGTCTCAAACAACAAGATCCAATTATTGGTCTCTCATGTGGGAGTCAAGGACTTCCTTTTAAACAAGGATCTGAATGAGAAACATGTAGGATGGATCACCTGTGTCATGGAATATGACATTGAGATCAAGGTCACAAAACTAGTACGTGGAAAAGCACTATGTGAACAGATAGCTTTGAGTCGGCAAGTTGAAGTAGGTAATGAAAAAGAGATTGTCTTGGTACTACAGGATGGTCAAGAATGGGAAGATGATGACGTGCCCACTCCTTATTGGACTCAGAATATGATACACTTCCTACAGACAGGCCTATGCCCTCCAGAAATGAGCAAAGCAAAGAGGAGATACTTCAGATTACAAGCCACTCCATATGTGCTTGTTGATGGTGTTTTGTTTAAGAAAGACATCAATGGAGTTCTATTGAGGTGCATTGGGACAGGTCAAATTGAGAGGGTGTGACGATATTTTCATGATGGAGATTCGGGAGGACATTTCACCCCACGAGTAACACCTCTTAAGATAATGAAGTAAGGGTATTATTGGCCCACGGTGTTCAATGACTGCTATACATGGATAAGAAAGTGCAAGAAATGTGCACTCTTCATGGGAAAAGAAAGACTAGCAGCACTTCCATTGCACCCAATTTTGGTTGACCAACCATTTATGCAATGGGGATTGGACTTCATCGGGGTCATCAACCCAAACTCAAGCCAAGGCCACAAGTGGACCGAAGTAGTAGCGCTCAAAGAAGCAAATGAGTCTAACATACTAGACTTTTATGAAGGAATAGTGACCAGGTTTGGTGTGCCGGCCACTATCATATCAAACAATGCATTGGCATTCATAGGTTCCAAGATTACAAAATGGGCTGTCAAGAATGGAATCTATTTGAGCACCTCTTCAAATTATTACCCGCAGGGTAATGGATAAGCAGAGTCCACAAACAAGAATTTGCTAAGGATCATCAGAAGGACTCTGGATGAAAACCAAATGACATGGCATACCAAGCTAAAATCAGAATTATGGGCTGATAGGATAACGCCAAAGAGATCTACATGTAATTCTCCCTACAAGTTGGTCTATGGGAAAGAGACAGTATTGCCTATATCATTAGAATTACCAACATTGGAGCTCATGAAGCAGTTAGAGTTGTCTGAGTTCGAACCAATGGAGACCAAGTATGCAGATTTGATGGAATTGGAAAAAATAAGAGAACATGCAGTTCTGATGATTAAAAAGGATCAAGCCTTAGTAAAAAGATGGTTTGATAAGAAGGCAAGAGCAAGGACCTTACAGGAAGGGGACCTAGTTTTGAAATGGGATGTAGATTAGGCAAAACCAGGAATTTGATGCCATTTGGAGTGGCCCCTACATGGTCACGGGATGTAAAAGTAGTAATGCCTTCCAATTTTGCACATTGGATGGAGAAGAACTCCCAATTCCGGTTAACGGAATCTATCTTAAACATTGCTACTAAAAGGAGAAGGGTTTACACTTATAAATATTAGCCTAGTTTTCAATTCCTCTAAGTTCAGATACACATTATCTTGTTGTAGTTAGGTTTCAGTTTCCCTAAGTGCTTCGGCACAGGTTTTTTTGCTCTCAGGTTGAATTTCTACAGTTCAGCATGCTCTTGAAGAAGGGGTTGCAATATCAGGCTCGAGATCAGATATCAGGTTGGTTTTAGGTTATTGCTTATGACTCCATACCCAATGGATTTCTAAAAGGCCACTGATCTTCTACCTAGCAAGCAGGTGATCCTGTTGAGTCACCAAAATTGTTGTAAATATCTTCCCCCCGGGTAGATATAGACAAGCAAAAGAATATAGCAATCAAAGGAACTCAAAACCCGACATTTATACATGACAAAGTTCACACCTTGACGCAGGTAAAGGGTGCATGACACAGAGTGTCGACATGACAAAATTCGTACCTTGGCATAGGTAAAGGGTGCATGAAATAGAGTTTCGACATGACAAAATTCGTGCCTTGGCACAGGTAAAGGGTGCATGACACAGAGTGTCGACATGACAAAATTCGCGCCTTGGCGCAGGTAAAGGGTGCATGACACAGAGAGTCGACATGAAAAAATTCATGCCTTAGCACAGGTAAAGGGCGCATGACACAGAGTGTCGACATGAAAAAATTCACGCCTTGGAGCAGGTAAAGGGTGCATGACATAGAGTGTCAACATGACAAAATTCACACCTTAGTGCATGTAAGGGTATTTCGACATGAAGATGGATGCGCCAAGGCACATCTTCAGGAGGCGCAACATTTTGAGCGCTGATAGGAAGCAAACCCTGACCCAAATATTCAGATGGCCATAACTTTTCACAAGGAGCTCGGATTCATGCAAGGTTGGACTTTTCAGAAATATTACAAGGTCCTCTGTCCAAGTACAACTGGATATCTTTAATTGGGTGGGAAAATTTTCTTTAAAATGTAAAATACAGTTCGCCACTTTTTGGGTTTGCTAGGGTTCTCACCTAATGCCATAATGAGATGAATTAAATGCAACCTATAGGTGGTTGGGGTAGATTTGCATTTCCTCTCTCTTCCCTCTCTCTTTCTTCCTATAAATTATAAGGAGGGGCTTCTTTCTAAAGGTTGGACATTCTTGTTTTTCCCCTCCCTTCTTCTCTTTGGTAGGTGAATTTGTGGAGTTCAAACCTCCCATCTAAAACTGCAATGCAAATTTTCCTCTTGGCATTTTGTAGTGTATTGTATCAATTTTTGGAGCAAATAATGCATGTCTATGGATGATTCTCAACCCTCTTTGTGTTCATTTTTGCATCCTTCTGATCTTTCATTACAATTTTTGGTTATCTGTGCATGATCTTGCATTGCATTTTTATGGTTTGTGTTTATTGGCAAGAAAGGTGTTCTTCATTACTCGGTGCATCACCTTTGTTAGTTTAGGTTTATTTTTAGGCATATTCTTACCCTTTCTCCTTGGCAAGTTAGTTTAGGTTTTTGAGTAAACCCTCTACATTTTAATGTGTGCATCTGAACAGAGGAATAGGAACCGTCTTTCATCAGGAGAGCTTTTTTGAATTCGCAAGGTCCCACACTTGGGAAAATCTCCATGTTATGCAATCGTACTGAGAGTCTCAATCCTTCGAGTTGTAGACATTCAAGGGTGCTGTGATTTGCCATCAATAGTGAGAAATGGGAAAAATAATTTTTTGCCATTATTAAGTAGATCTGATTGCTCCATCCACCTGAATTGATATGGATCTTACCTCCTTCCTTATCTTACACACCATACATACTTAGAGATGTGCATTTAAAAGATTTTAGGAAACTTTACAAGCATTCATTATTGGTGGTTGAGTTTTCAAATCAAATTTTCCCTCCTTCTTGTCTTTTCTTTCATCAACTCATATATAAATGTAAGATCTTTTCTCATTGTAAAGGGTTGAAAATTTTGGATCCTTTAGTGTTTTCTAAGGACTCCATATCTTTGGATTTTGAGTTGAAGACCTCTAGATCTGGTTTGTGCATGTAGATAAAGGCCTTTAGACACCATTGTAATGGACTGTGCATCCTTGGACATAATAGAAGCATCATTTTGTAGCTATTCTCTGCCTTAATATTTCTATTTTCTTCTTTCTTTCCTTCATCTTTAATTTTGTTCTTGATGTGTCATTTAAAATCTCTTACAACTCTATTTTTTTGTTGTGTTCCATGAAATCAATTATGCTGATGCGTCTTGATTTGTGCTACACGTGCCTAGCCTCCCTTCATGATTTATCCTTTATTTTCACTCAAAAAAGATAGTGATCATCCCACTTTTTCATGTGTTATCACCTTCCCTAGTTTAGTTTTCCATTTTCACGTTATCATTTTATCCCTGGTCCCTTGTCTTGTTTAGTTTAGATTTCCATTTCATCATTAGGATTAGTCGTATCAGTACAAATAGGTAGAGGAACCGGCCTTCTCTAGAGGTTTGTATCAAGCATGCAAGGTCCCACACTTGGAGAAAATCCCATTGTTGACTCAAAAAACTTGGTTCATCCAGATCCGGGACATAGGTGCAAGTTTAAACATCCAATTGTTTCTAGCACACCCAATGTGAGCAACATTGAAAGCTTATATTTTATTAGTGCTAAGATTGGTTTGTAGCTTAGTAATTTCTAGCCTTTAGAGGCTTGTTTCAACACATATGATGACTCCCAACACTTCCAAATCTACTAATTTCTACAGTTCTGAGCACCTTTCATGAGAAGTGTGCATACAAGAAAAATCACAATAGATGAAGCTTCTTTCGAGTACCTTCATCTCTCTCTAAGGAGAGTACATAGCAAATCTCTTGTATGCACATCCCCATCTCTAGCACATCATACACATTAAAATCCTCCTCATAACAGACCTACGTGCCCTGTCATGGCATTGCAAACTCCTCCTCTAAGAAAATTTTCCAGCTTCATTGGTGGAATGTCACTTAATCTCAATCCAAAACATGATATACCAATAGCCACACTCAAGAGAATTCCATACTTCATGGGAGAAAATCAAGTCACCCAAGTTAAGCACATCGAGGATGTAGAAAATTTATGTTTTGCCTATCTGATTACAGATGATGATGTAGCAGTCAAAATGCTTGAGGCTTCATTCAAAGGAAAAGTGCTCCAATGGTACCATGGCCTAAGACCTACATCTATTACTACCTGGGATGAGCTTGGAATAACTCTATGTAATTACTTTGAAGACAAGTTAGACCACTTGTCTTTGATGGATCAATTGACTAAAACAAAGAGGGCACCCAACAAGAAAATTATTGATTTCAATATCAGATTCTAGAAGACTTGGGAAAGGATTCCTCAAGTGGTAAGGTCTACAACCCAACATGCTTTCTTGTATTATCTAAGGGATTTGAATAATGACATTTCATTCATGATTCAATCCATGGGAGGAATAACTATACGTGCTTCTTACAACATTGAAATAAGGACAGAAAATAGTCTTATTTAGGCAAGAAAGTTGGCTCCTTTACCACTCGTGCCTTTATTCCTAGAAATGTCTCAAGCACCCCAACCGTTTGTTTCTCCTGTTCCGGTGGAGAATGTGCAACAAAATACATATACATCCTACTCTCTTGTGTAGTAGAAAGAAGATGAAGAGATTAAGGCCTTGATTATAAACCTATCCATTAAGGTCATATCTTTGGAAAAGAAGCAGACACAAGACTTCAGAAACAATTGTAATCAGGCACATAATCAAAACAATCATCCCTAGTGGAATCAGTTTGGAAACCAGAGATATGGGTAGAATCAATAGAATGATAGGTGGCATGCCAATGCACATCTACCCTTGTAAGTTGTCCCTCCAGCACAACCTATTCCAGTACCCAACGCAAGCCAAACACTTGTCCCTATTTAGAATAACACAATGCAAGAGTCTTAATAGTGATTTCCTTACAACAAGCTTCACAATCAATATAACTATGTTAATGCCATTTTTGTACAAGCCTATGTGATCCAGAATGCTTATCACTATGAACCTTCAATAAATGTTAATGATCCTAAAAATCAAGAGAAGCTAGAATCCCCTTCTGAAGCCAACTTGATATTATTTAGCACCAAGGAATTTTGTGCAATCAACTAAGTTGCAGATGATACAAACAGACCGCACACCTAGGTTACCAACAACACAAGGTACAAGAAGAGAATGCTCGAGTATTTTGTGTAAGTCTCAATTCTTGTAACACATGTCAATCCTCAAAAGAAAAAAGAAAAAATTAAAACATCTAGTAGTAAAGGTGCACAAGTTCCTACACATGAGTTTCCATGTAATGCTCCTTCTGAAGTAGCATGCACCACTCCTTTAGTAGGTAAAACCTATGTTCTAACTAAGGATTCTACCTTTGTGCCTAAAAAATCAAAGAAAGATGTTGTTATGTCAAAAAATTGTAAGTCAGTGGGTCTTCTGTTCAACATTGTGAATCAAATGAATAAGGAAAATATAAATGTCACAATGTGGGATGCTCTGACCATTCCATCTTAGCATGACTTGCTACATGAAGCTCTAGCTCGACTTCTATGCGTTGATCCGATTGTTCACAAACCATGCGCTTCTGTCAATATCTTTCAAGAGGAGGAAAAAAAAGTAAGTGTGATCATCTAAACCCCACCCTTGTATATGTCCTTTATCATAGTCAAACATATCCTCCATAACTGTATAATTGACTTGGGTGCTAATACTTTTATCATGCCTAAGAAAATTGTTGATGTCATAGGTCTTAAGTACAACCCATCAAAAAAAGGAGTTATGTAACTTGATGGCTCAATTGTTACCACTTTAGGAGTCATCAAGGATATCGATTTTACCCTCCATGCATGTCCAAGTCTCACAATAACTAAAGATGTGTCAATCATTGGCCTGTCTCCTTTGTTTTCCCTTTTTCTGTCAAGAGATTTTACTACAAAAGTGGGTGGTTACTTTTCTTCTAATTGGTCTCATATGTTACTCAAGACAAGCTATGGTACCTAGTTTACCATACAAGCCGAGCCAATATTATCATATCATGTAGAGTCATATGACCTATCTCTTCTTCAAGCTAATTGTCTAATCCAAGGGGAGAAAGTTTCATTTTCTAAAGAGAATTATGTTCCACCTCCTGTACTTGATCTAGTTCTAGATGAGTGGGAAAAGAGGCACCACAAATTTAAACCATATTTTGAAGAGATTGAATCTTTTGAAACTAGGCTTGGGACATATTACATCCTTGAAGAAGTTTTGTTACAACTCATGCTCAAACAGAATGAAGAAAATGTAGGTATGTGGAAGTTATACTTCGATGGATCCAAAAGTAAAAATGATCAGGCGCAGGTGTTGTTCTCATCTCTCCCCAGGATGGGAAATTATTATTTGTGCATAGGTTGCAATTTTCCTGTTCTAACAATGTGGCAGAGTATGAGGCACTTTTACATGGTCTTGGCAGTGCGGAAAAGAAACACATCAAGGTGCTACAAATCTTTGGGGACATAGAAATACTCATCCACCAAGTCACAAAAAAGTGTGTTGTAAATACTAAGCTTCTCAAGCTTATAAACACAGAGTTTGGGACCTACATGAGATATTTGATTATCTAAATCTGTAGGTGGTACCATACAAGATGAATAAAGAAGCTGACCATATGGCCACACTTTTTTCATGATTCTCCCCAGCTAAGGAATTTTCTAAAGGAAACATGCAATACATCAAAATGGTGACTAGGCCATCCATTCCAGAGAACAACATCAACTGGAAAGTATTATATAGTGACACATATATTTTCTAGTTTATCTAGAATAAGGCTAAGTTTTCTTCAAGTATGCAAGCTGACTTGCATGACAACTATGGTGACCAAGTGATCTAGCTAAAGAAAAACAAGTCCCTAAAGTTTTGGTATCCTTAGAGAAAATATTTATCCCTGATGATGAGTTCAAGGGTAAAGAAAATAATATGCACGTGATACAACAATAATTCACCCCAATCACTATTGCACACAGAAACGAGTTGCTACTCAGTAAATATTGTGTGCATGATGAAAAATAGGCCTTCATCTCTCTTTGCCAAAAATACAGTGATATATTTTCATGGGATTACCTCAAAGGTTTTGATCCTAACATCAATCCCATCAGAAAGAAGCAATGACTAGTCAATCTTAATATTTATCCCCTCATGAATAAAGATTTTTCTAAAATCATTGAGGAAAAGATCATATTTCCAATCAAATACTTTACTTGGGTTGTGAATCTTGTTCCAGTGTGTAAGAAGAATGGTTAAATCAGACTCTATATTTATTTTAGAGATCTAAACAAGGCATCCCTTCAGGATCATAATATTTTTCCTTCGATGGATAATATTTTACAAACAATGGATGACACGCAGAGGTTCTCAATGTTGGATGGATATTCTATTTTTAATCAGATCTTGGTCAAAGAAGAGGATCAATACAAAATGTTGTTCATAACTAAGTAGGGGAAATATGCATATCAGAAGATGCCCTTTGGTCAATCAAATGCAGGTGCAACTTTTCATTCCACCATGGATATTTCCTTCAGAGGATACATCAATGAGTTCATCTTGGTTTACCTTGATGACATAACTCTGTTCTCATAGTAGAGCACAGATCACATGGTGCACCTACAAAAAGTCTTTAAGAAATGTAGAAAGTTTGGAGTATCTCTTAACCCCAAGAAGTGTTATTTTTTAGTGGTATAGGGAAAGATACTAGGCAATGTGGTTTTGAAGGATGGCATTGTAATTGATCATGAGTGTGTTTCAACCATATTGGATCTTTCCCTAACAACACATAAGAAATCCTTACAGTCCTTTGGTAAAATTAAATTTGTTAGGTGTTTTATTCCTAACTTTTCCGTAATGGTTGGGCCCATCACCCTCATGCTTAGAAAATACATATCCTTCAAATGGACAGCAAAAGGAAGAGAGATCTTCAACAAGATCAAGCAAGAAATATCTTGTGCTCCAACACTCATCAAACCGGATTATTCAAATTATTTCATCATTTATACTTATGGCACTGATTCAAGTGTTACCGCTATCCTGACATAGGAAAATAAAAAAGGAGTGGAGCATCTAATGGATTTCTTCATTTAGACATCGAAGGATTATGAGTTGATATATAGTCCCATAGAGAAACAAGTCTTTGCCATCATACACACACTCAAGAAGTTTAAAATCATGATCTCCACAAACCACATTATGGTGTTATTTTATCACTCAAGCATGAGAGAATTCATCATGGGGGAAGAAATTAGTGAGAAAAGAGTATAGTGGGTGACCAAAATCATGGAGTATGATGTGACTATCAAAGCTACAAAACTAGTTGGAGGTAGTGAACTCTACAAGTATCTTACTAAGGATGCACAGAGTGAACCCAAGACATCATTATTTCTGGATGAACATCTCCTACGTGCATAGCCTAAACAAAATGAATCCCCCAACCTACTCAGCTAGATGAAGGACATGATCACATTCCTTTCCAAGGGTGCATACCCACCTCGTTTGAACAAAGTAAAGATAAGATATATGTGGCTTCAATCTATTCCATATGTGTTCATTGATGGCCTTCTCTTCAAAATAAATCTTGGTGGCATGTTGTTGAGGTGTATTGATGGTGCGTAGGCTAGCATAATTTCACGATGGATTCTCTAGTGGAAACTTTTCTTCCAATACTACAATGATGAAGATCATAATGAAATGATTATTTTGGCCTACCCTGCTCACAGACAAGCACAAGTGGGTCATTTCGGTCCTCCCCACCTTTACACAAATTTAATGTATAGGGGACTTGATTCTTCTACCTACTTTCCCAACCCACCTTCTCAAACTCAACCATTTTCATCTGACCTTCAATCTCTCACCAATCGCCACTTTACTCACACTTTCCTACATCATTGTACTTAGGAGGTATTTGGCTTTGGTTTCTACAAATAAGGTCACCATATTTTCATCCCATGCACCACCCATAAGCATAAATACCATAGTGGTATCATATTTTCTGATCCATTTCCCAAGAAGGCTTGAATTGAACTCATTGAGGACAATAAAAATTTCCCACCCCATTCACCAACTTCACCACCTTCACCTACAAATTCTATGGATCCAGAATCCATTCCTCGTAAAAAAATTTTTCATGAACACCCTTTTCCTGGGACCTCTCACTTATCAATGAGATGGCGAGGCTTCCCCTTATCTTCCCTTTCTTTATCCTAACATGATCAATGACGATACACCTTCTATTAATTTCAGGAAGATGAGTCTATTTTCACTTACCTTAGTGTAAAAGATTATTATATTCATTGGTCATTAACTTCTAAGACACAAACCATGTTAGATGAATCAACCATCAAAATCAATATTCACACTCAGGATGACCCACACATTCTAAAAATAGGCCAATCTTTAGATGTTACTGAGAAAGAATATTTTACTTCTTTCCTCTGGGATCATAGCAACACTTTTAATTGGTCCTATGTTGATACACCTGGTATTGACCAAAACATTGTGGTCCAAAATATCATAACTATTCCTTAAGCCAAACCCATGAAACAGAAGCTGCGGAAAATGTATCCTCACATTTCCCTTCTTGTCAAAGAAGAACACCAATGCTTCTTTTTGGTTTCCTTCATTCTACCCATTGATTATCCCCAATGGATCTCTAACATTCTTCTTGTCACCAAAATGACAAGGGGACTCACATTTGCATGGATTTCCACAACCTTAACTTAGTTTACCCCAAATACGACTTTCCTTAACCTAGTATTAACCAACTAGTTGATCTTACCACCGGCCATGAGATGTTATCACTCATGGACGGTTTCTCAGGTAATAACCAAATATTACTCTCCCCGAAAGATCAACACAATAATTCCTTCATCACTCTTTGCGGGACCTTTTGCTATTATGCCATGCCCTTTGGCCTTAAAAATGTTAGTGCTACATATCAGTTGGCCACGACTTATATCTTTCATGACATTATGCATTGTATATTGGAATATTATGTTGATGATCTTCTTGCTAAATCCAAACATCAGGTCGAACACCTTACAATCCTTAAGGTTATCTTTGGTCGTCTCATTAAGTACTTTGTTCACCTTCAACCTAAGAAGTGTGTCTTCATTTTCCTCTCCGGTAAGATCATTGATTTTATTGTTTCTTTTTGTGGCATTGAAGTGGACTCTACTAAAATCAAGGCTATTCTTGAAATTCCTCCACCTACTAAGCTTTGTCAACTTCGTAGTTTATAAGGATAGTTTTAATCTATTCATCACTTTATTTTACATTTTTTTTACTACTGCCATCCATTTCATCATCTCCTCAAAAAGTATGTATCCTTCAAATAAGATTATGAATGCCACAAATCCTTTGATTCCTTAAAACAATACCTCCTTCAACCACCTATGCCCATTCCCCCTAAGGATGACCAAAAATTTTACCTTTATGTTTCTACTACTAAACATTCCTTAGGTGCCATGCTCACTCATTATGATGAGAAACATAGGGAAAAAATGGTTTATTATATATGTCATACATTTTTAGATTATGAAACTAGATATACTCACACGGAAAGACTCTGATTAGCCTTAGTTTTTTTCACCACTAAACTTTGTCATTACCTACTCAACCAAAAAACCTTTGTTGTCACCAATACTGACCCCTTATATTACATGTACACTAATCCCTATAAACATCAATGTGCTACACGTTGGCTTGTGCTTCTTACAGACCTAGATATTTAATTTACCCACTAAAAATATGTCAAAGGACAAACCATCGTTGACCAACTCATAGACACACCTCTCTCTAGAAACCAATCCTCAAACTTTTATTTCCTTGATGAATCCATCACTAACCTCTGTTTAGATGATACAACTTACCAAATGACCTTATTCTTTGATGGTTCCAAATGTCAGCATGGGGGTGGTGCCAAAGTTATCCTCATTCCTCTTGATGGTGAGCCTATGCCATTATATTTCAAACTATATTTTGATTGTACTAACAATGTCACCAAGTATGAAGCACTCATGTTATGCATTCAAATTGCCATATCCTTAGACATTAAATAAATTAATATATTTTTTGACTCTCAACTAGTATTAAACCAATTTAATGGTATATAACAGTGTCTTAACGAGATACTTAAAAAGTATAAGCATCATGTTGACTTACTTTTGAATACCTTTGATCGTTATGAACTTCAAACCACCTCACATTCCACTAATAAATTCACAGATACCATGGCCTATCTGGATTCTCAAATCCTCACTTCAACCTCTGAATCAAACATATTTTTCACCGTAAAAAGGTTTTAATCACCTTCTTATCTATTTTGATACCTTAATTTTTTCAGATACATTGAAACTGACCCATGTGACCTGTGGTATAAGTAGTTTGTTGACTACCTTTCCCTTTCCATTCTGCCTCCAGATCTTACTCACAATTGACAACGAGCCTTTCTCAAAAGTGTCTCTCACTATGTCATAATGGGTGTTATTCTCTATAAATGTGTCTTTGATGGTATCCTCTTACGATGCCTTATAAGTTTTGAAATTCTCTATACCATCAAGTTCTTGATGGAATTTGTGGAGGTCACTTCAGTGGTTTAGCTGTCATTAAACACATTTTCTACCTGGGATATTATTGGTCAACCCTAAAACATGATTGTTATTACTATGTCGACCATTGTGTGAAGTTTTAGCAACATGCTAATCTCCATTACACCCCTAGTCATGCCTTTACAGGTCACACGATTCCTTTGGCCTTTCTCTCAATGGGGTTTGAATCTTGTCAGAAGAGATCAATCCTCATTCTTCCCAACATCACCTATGGATTATTACTGCTACCGAATATTATAATAAATGGGTGGAATTCATGCCTCTCATTTCTACAAAATCTTAGAAAATATGTGAATTCATAAACCATTACATCATCTGTCACTTGTGTGTTCCCTCACCGCATCATTATTGATAATTGATAAACAATTCAACTACAAAACCCTATCAGAAACTTTGTGATTCCTTTGGCATTCAAATCAATTTTTCTTCACCTTAATATCCCTCAAACAAATGGACAAGAAAAATCAACCGAACAAAACCCTAAAAAAAATTCTTATGAAAGTAGTTGGCGATACTAGAAAGGATTGACACAAGCACATTCCTTTTTCCTTATGGGATTCTCATACTAGTATTCGTACCTCAAATGTATTCCATGCACCTGTCTATCTTTGGTCTATGGTATAGAGGTTTTCCTTCCTATCTGAAGTTCCAAATTACCATCTCTTCTTGATCTCACTTAAAGATATGCTCACCAATGCTGATTTTTGCTACGACCGTTTGGCACAACTCAATGAGTTATCAGATGAATGTCTGTCTCAATGCTCTCGATCACCTCCAAATATTTACCAAAACATGAATCAAACATTCCTATGATAAACATGTCCACAGAACAAACCTTACTAAGTTAGTGACCTCATCCTGAAGGAAAATCAACATGTAACAAAAGAGGATAATATGTAAACGGGGAAAAGTTTCTCATAATTTAGCTTAGACCCTATATCGTTAGTCATACCTATGGATCAGGTGCTTATCATTTATCTTCACTCAAAAGTTAAAACCGATCCTGAGCTCCTTAATGTCTTGCATCTTTAGAAAATTATGTTATTGAATCAAATCTTATATTACCTTCTGTTTATTAAACACTCATCCCTTGAGCACCATTCACCTTCTAATTATCTATTTTAAATATCAATGACTAAGATAAGAATCATGTCGATTACCCATCACCTTTCAACCTTATCTTCAATATGAGTACTGCAACTCTACTCATGAGTATGAGCCTCATTGATAATTTTTATATTTTTCAAGATGGAATCCCATGGTCATTCATTACTTAAAACCTCTCTATCATAAGCTAACCTTTGTGTGTTATGGTTTTTTGTTCATAAAAGATGCCTATACTTCTCTATAGTCTTGTCCATGACCTAATACATCCAAAAACCAATTCAAAAATCAATATACGGGACTTTCAAATTCAAAATTCCTTGAGTCAAAATTTAAGAAAAAAAGAGATGAATCCCTAAAAAAGGAAATCCCCTCTTTATATCTAATGTTGCTATAAATAGACTGCTCCCTTGAGAGGACAACTATACAAAGCTAGTCCATACTGGACATAGTCTATCATAAAAAAGAATACTATTCATGCAAAACATAATATAAACATATTATGAAGCTTCCCACATCAATCAACTTTATGAAGACCTCAAGGAGATATTCTATTCATACCATATACTCTTCCCACATTGATTAGTCTATTAAAATAAAAGTAAAAATAGAAAACGACAACTTTTTCTCCATTGACTTTCCTATTTTGATCTTGGGTCTCTTGTCCAAGTAGGCATGTTGTCTCACACCAAGTTATGCTTAGACCAAATTCTGTTCACCTCATCTTCCATTTCACTTTCTAATTTTATGCCCACTCAAGGGACATGTGCTGCAAATGTGACATTTCATGATCATGTGACTTTCTTCACCCTTATAATAGTAAATTATGCAACACCTTTAGGAGTCTTATGTTCATAAGCCAATCTTCAATATAGATATACTTGTTATGGTTCTTATCAATTAGGTGGAACTGTTTTATCTCCTCTTACCATTTACCTCTTTTCTTATTTGTTGATTCTTCTATATAGGACCAAACCATCACCACCTACATTTAGGAATTCCTCTTTCATCAAAATCACCCATGCCTATTCAACTTAAATTAAACCATGCCTAAATGACCTAAAATTAGCCATTCCTATAACCTAAAATCCCCCATGCATATTCGACCTAAATTCAACCATGCCTAAATGACCTAAAATCAACCATGTCTATGACCTAAACTCAACCATGCCTAAATGACCTAAACTCAACCATGCCTAAATGACCTAATCTCAAACATACCTAAATAACATAGACTCAATCATTCCTAAAACCAACCAACCCATTCCTCTGCCTCATCATATTCTTCCCTAGCTTATGGGATAACTACATCAGTCCTAAGGCCCCTTTTCATCAGGGTCTATGTAGGCAGACACTCTGAGGGCATGGGGCCCTGTAGAGGTTAGCTCAAAAAATATTTCCCCATAACTAATTTTCTCCCATTTTTCTATTAACATTCTACCTTAGTGAGTTTTCCATTTTACATAACAACTTGCAAATTAATCAACAATCATAAAAACATACTTATCTATCATTTTATCAGCATCATCATATAATCCATTAATCATTTCAAATTTCCATGATACCAAATATTTGGAAATTTACAACACAACATGCATATACATCATCATTTAATTTACATACTACCTATAACTTGGAAATTAAATCAAACACAAAACCATGACCAAATCATGCTTATTCATAACTCCACAATGCCTATACCCAACTCCATCATTCCTATATGACCTTGACTGCCTAACTCACCTAAACTCCACCATGCCTATACCTGTCTCAATCATGCCTACATGACCTTGAACTACCTAAATCACCTAGACTCCACCATGCCTATAACTAACTCCATCATACCTAAATGAACCTTCAACTCAACCATGCCTATACGACCTCGACTCAATCATGGCTAATTCAACTTAGTTTCCATCAATACACAATAAACAATGGAAATTAAGACCAGGAGTACATCATCCATACAATAAACATCAACAACTATATAGATGGGAGAGTTTTTGTATCAATACATATATACATAGGTATACAAATAAATATCAAGTATATCAAAAACTGTCATATACAAGCTAACATGTCTTCGAGCACGTAGGATGGTATATATATCAAAAATATAGATAATGATGATAAAATGATCATATCAAGTGAATCAATCATCACCCCACCTGATAGCCTCATGTCTAGTCTCATTTATCTCCTCCTCTTAGACCTCTTCTGGCCTATTCTCTAAGTGCTCATAACATCACTATGGCCCTGTCTCTGGGGTTGATGACCCCCTGTTCTACTAGAACTGTGAGTCTTGGATCTCGTCTTCTCATTGGCTACCTATTGGGCTCGGTACTCATCATATGAGGGCACATCAATCCCACAGTGGCTAGATTATCCTGATAGTATCGATCCTCATTCAGGGCATCCCTAAACCTCACCATCAACACATTCAAAGGTGGTACCATGGTTTTGACTACTTTTCCCAACCACAAGTGTCCCATGTCATGATACATGTACTTTTACTATGGTACCCTATCCCTGTACCTGCACTGGTACCTATATAGCTACCTTAGCCTATAAGGCCACAACCTATGCATGTGTCATGGCCAACTGGCCATGTAATCTTGTCACATGTGATTTTATGGTTTATACCTACCCTCCATCCCCATATTTGCCTTATGTAGGAACTTGTGCCTATGGTACCTGAGCATGTAGGGCTGGCACATGTGCCTAAAAAGTGGCTACCTATGCTTATGACCCTGTTAGGTGTCCCTGCAAACCTATAATTAATGCTTGTAGGGAAGCCACGTGACCTTGTAATGTATCCCTCTACACTATGACAGTAGCTAAATTAGGATACTTTGGCCTTAGCGGTGTCGCTCATAGTTGTGCCACCCACCACTTCTTGTATTCATTAGTGACACCCACATCATCAATCCATCTATCTACCACCTACTCCTCTTCTCCTGTCATAACACTCAGATGTGGTGGAGACATGGGTCTCTCCATGTCATCTCTACAGTATTGTGGGAAATGTGGGGGCACGTCATGTTATAATCCAAACTGTCATCTGATCCTATCCATAGGTATCATCTCATGCTCCTCATGCCCATTCTGCCTAAAACTATTATTGATCAAACCACTTTTATCCTTATCAATTCCTATTACACCCTACCCACAAGCCTAAATTACTTGTACATTTCCTTAACTACATTTAGGGAGATGTTATTTACCTATACCTCAACCTTACATGTGCCCTAACCTACATACCCTAACCTAAATCACCTTTTGTGAAATTTGAATTTGTGTACTCATTATACCTTGTAATGTTGTTACCCATGTTGTTTACCCTAATGACCTTACCTTTCCTAATAGCATGATGTTTATCCCAAACATACCTTAGGTGATATGGAAAAAAACCTATTACTTATTCCTACACCTGAGCTCGTTGTGCTTCAGGACCATATCTTATACCTTAGATACTTGAATCACTTCAACCTCATTTAGATAAACCTATTGCCCTTTTGAAAATGTAGAGTTGACATGTTCTTCCACCTGGTAACATATCACAATCCATACATGTGTGTGTGTGTTTGATTTCCATTACCCGTTTCCCATACCCTTACCTACTGACCCTCACTTTCATCAATCACCTATTTATCAAACAACTCCCTAACTATTTTTACAACTTCATTGGTTCGCAGTTTGAGGGGGATCACCTTCAGCCCTACTTAGGGCAACCTAAACTTCACTCATACCTATAGCATTGATTTCCTATTTTTGTTGATGTCACTTATCAATACAAGCTATGTGATAAAAATGGGACAATGTAGACACCAAATTTGGGTCACACTCCCCTTGGTCGCCTTTAAATCAATTAATGTAATGTGTTCACCTAACCATGACCCCTTTACCCCACATTTGTATTAATTTAATTACTTATAATTGAATCAATGTTCATCCTCACATTATTAATTAATTTAATTACTTTAATTAAGTTAATTTACACGTCACCTAGACACCTCACCTTGTACCTATTCTAGGGGCATTTAACTCATAGTGACCAAGTCATCACTCTCAGCACTGAAACATCACTCCCGGTGTTGAGTCGCCACTTGACCTAACTAATTGACACTTCTTCCTAAAACCTAATTGAAGTTATTCTATGACCTTCCTACCTTCTCTCATATGAAATCCACTTCCCTAAGAATACTCAATCATAATCACACCAAAAATAGTAAATCCTTAGCCCTTGGTCATATGGTATGGTCATATGAGGGCTTAAATCTTGTGATTCCTACTAGTAGGTGCTTAGCTTCAGCCCCCTTTAATTTTGTTTATGCGGTGAAGGAAGCAATAATTTATTTTGTTTTAGTGGCAACTAAAATAAATAACAGAGGAAAATATTAAAAAGCTTGTAACTTTTGATTAGTAACTCAGTTTTGAGTGTCATTTTTTGTGAAAGTGCATGGTTTTTCATACTCTTTCCATTGGAAATATTTATTTTGAGACTTACACTATAATTATAAAGTGTCAAATATGGAGGAGTGTTATAATCAATTGTGGATGCAATTTCAGCTGAGCCCGATGTCCTAAATTTTTAGGAGTTGTAGTTTTTACCTATCATGGATTCTGAGAATGATATGCTTTTCTCTGAAGTATGTGGACTTCAAGAGGATATTGTAAAATTTGTGGAAGAAAATAGATCACTCAAGAAGTGAAATTCTCTTCTACAATCACTCATTCACAATAAGGATACAATAATACACTTCCTGTAGAACAAACTTGCTAGCCTACAATATCACCATCATATTATGGAAAACCATATCCATGCTCCTAGTCCACTTGTAGTTTCTGCTCTTGTACCCACTAACATTGATCTTCCAGTCTTTGAGTTTGTTCTTGCTCTTGATGCTCATACACCTATGAAGCTTGTTACTACATGCTCTTCCACATATTTTCCTCTTACAGTACCACATGTTGTGTATCCTATTTCTGCTCAGTTGCATGGCTTTTTTGACAAGCATACCACTACTTTCAAATCTCGCATGCTATTTTATATGGGTCTCACTAGTGGAGTCATTGGTAGACATTCAAAGGTTATTGTTTCCTCTATTCCACATGGTGAGTGGAATTCTCGTCATGACATTGGTTTTCGAGTAGATACTTCATTGGGATCACACATTGATAGAGCTCCTTTTTTTGTTCACTCGACTCTTTCTAAGGATCATGAGAAACACATGAGTTTTACACCTTCACTCAGGCTTGAGAAACCTAAGATTTCATATGTCAGCCATGATCAACTTGACACAAATTCTGATGTTATTTTGCATGCACCCATTGTGCATTTTACACCAAGTCATATGCAGGAATCTTCTTCATCCATCCGTGTTGATTTGGGGTGGATATCTAATCACTCATGGTGACAACATAGGCATTCATTGAGAGGAATATACATGCATGGATCCTCCACCATTTAGCCTCTTGCTCCACTTTCCATACCTTCTACATTGTGATGCTTCTTGTTTTGAGAATTTTTCTTTAACAGGTGTAGTGTATCTCTCTTTTTTGTTGAGAGATTTTGTATCTGTATTTTCGACACTTTTGGCATGTTGATAGTATCTCTTATGGGGGATCTATTCTGGTGCATTCCATTGTTATTTTTTCAGTGTTTGAGTAGTTTTTTAGGTAATTCATACAGATTTGTAGCATCACTCCACCCATTCAATAGTATGGGAGGGTGTGTTGTTGATCCTACTTCTTCGGGTTTCGTGTCCTTGCCTTGTTACCTTGGATTTTCTTGGATTGTGACACTCTAGATTTTGTGTCCTTGCCTTGTTGCTTTGATATTTGTTCTTGGATCGTGGCACACCTATTTTCAGCAGTTGATCAAATTATGTTTGGTATTTCTTTTTTTGCACTTTCTACATCACTCTGTTGACAGTCTCCTTGTATGGAACTATTCTGGTGAAACCCAGTGTCAGTTGTTTTTGAGTTTTGTGAATGAGCAGTGGATTTAGACCATAGTGCACACCAAACTTCTTCAGCATTGTATGATTTTTTTGAGCCAAACTTCTTGGGATGCCTTAGAGCGGTTTTTTACTCTCTTTACTTTGTTGTTACTTTTTTTGGGTACCTTGCGGTGTCCCTTTTTCCCAGTTATTGTACATGAGTACCTCATCATTCATAGTTGCCAGGAATCATATTGTGTACATGTCACTTCTATTTTGGCCCCTAGCTTCACTTGAGGGGGGTGTTAGAGTAGGCATTTACCTTAGCTCATGTTCACCTAGGTACTTTATTTACCTTTATTGTATTTATCCTCACCCACTTATGTGTGTGGATATTTCTTTTATCTTATTTATATATTAGGAGATTTTATCTAGTTGTTAGGTATAGTTCTTTTCTTGATCTATGGTATTGACTAGATCCTTGATGTCTAGTTCTCTCCTAAATCTATGGTCTTGACTAGTTCTTTGATGACTAGTTATTTCCTTGATTTATGGCTTGATCTATGACCTTGACTGGTTCTTAGATTGTTATTCCTTACCTATTTAAGCAAGGCCCATTCTCAATGTATTGCATTAAGTTCCATAATAATATATGATATTACTTCTCATTTATTTGCAAAGGTTTTATGTAAAGTTATTCTAGTGAACTGCTTCATCTTATAGATCATGGTGTTTTATTAGCATTTGTGTTCTTAGTTTGGTATGATCTGGTTATCGTTCCTTTCAGATGCTCATCCCAAGGCATTATAATATTCATGGGAACACTCTGAGAAGTATTGCTTTGAAACTGACCACAAAAGTTCTTCACGGACCAACTGCTGCCTTCTTTCACCTACCAGACCTGGAAATGCAAGTAAGTGTACTTGATTTTCATAATTTTGTATTTTCTTAAAGTGTAGGTTCATTATATTTTCGTGGTACATCTTATTTCTTCTTTCATTCCTCTATCTGCACCTTCTTACCAATATACCCATCCAACCAACCCCAGCTTTCAGGCTCTTCATACCTAATCTCTATTCATTCTTGAGTCTTCTTGGCATTATTACAAACCCATCCATTCTCCCTTCATTCTCTGTGTAATCATAGAGAATTCCAAAACTAATTTTATTTAATTACCACTAAATTTCCCCTATTGGCGCTAATCACCTTAACCATCGTCTGTCTCTCCTCTTTATTGGCATCGGTCACCAAACCAATGTCGGTCACTATGTTTTCTACTAACCTTCACTAAAATTCCTCGAACATCACCTAAATTCCACCCAGACCTTGCCAAATACCTTTGTGACCTTACCTAACACCCATGTGACTTGTCCCAACTAGAAACATACCTTTCCTGATGCTAGATTAGTTTAGATTTCAATACCTTTCTTAATCTAGTTTGTTAGTAACATTTTGAGATACCTAAATCAAAGTGTTAGCAATAGGACCTTTATTTATTACATTTACTTTCATTAAGTTGATAAAAATATAGAATTGACATCCATTTGAGCAAGCATCATGCTTTTCAAATATAGCCTTGTTAGGAATTCCTCTTGCCCTTGTTGTTTAATAGCATTTTGTGGTCTTGTTTTGTATCTATATGTAGTCCTTCCTAGAAAAAAATGAGTTCTCTACAAGTAGCTTGGATAAAATCAGTAACGCACACACTCAACCTTCAACCAATTTAATCACAGGTATTCTTCCTTGACCTTTTACGTTATCTCTTTTATCAACAACAATTTGGTGAAATAGTTTAATTCATGCATAACCTCTAAAGGCATGATATTACATGAGGCTCTTGAATCAAAAATTATGAAGAAGTTGTCCATTAACAATCATGGTAGTGAAAAAGGGCTCCACATCCAACTATGATTCAACTAGGGAAGTACTCAAATATACTTATCAGGGTACCTCCATTCCTGCTTGTTCATTTTTTACTTCAACTTCAGCTATGGTAGGAGGTATTACCTCATTTATTTTCTCCCTTGTATTGACAACTACATCCTACTTTAATCTTAAATACTCAAATGCCCTCTTCTTGTGCTCAGGAATTCTTATCAATTCCACAATTGGAACAGTTATTTTTATTTTACTCAATATTTGATTCATATCACATGTTGTATACTTAGGAAAAGATGCATTGGGAGGCAAGGTGACTACCTTTTATGATGGGATATTATCCTTCACCATTTGAGAAAAAACACAGGTGCTTAGTCTTGAAGCAAAGTAGGGTCCTTATCCATTATATACTTTTTGGGAATAATTTTGGGAATGTTGGTTAAGAGAGGTACCTTTGGTTTAACAATAGGAGCAGATCCTTTGACTTTTATACTTCATGGGTTATAATCTCTCTCTTAAGCTACCACAAAATTCATCAATAGTTTCTTATCTTCTTCTGAGGGAATTCCACCATTGTACTTATTAATCATTAAAGCCCTCAGATATTAAAAATCATGGTCAGGAAGTTCAAATGACTAGACCATATTTATATTAGCATTGCTCATAGAAGGGAGGGAGAGTACTTGACTTATGCAAGTCTAGAAATCCTCCACAATTCTAGCACACAGTAAATCAGTAGAAGTAGCTCCCCATGATGAATCATCAGGGAACTCCATCATGCATACATCAACAAAATCAATATCTTCGTTATCATCATTTTCTACAAGTTATTCATGTTGTATATATCTACCCCCTGGGTAAATATAGACAATGACACAAGGAAAATATTCTAGAGAGGTTCAAAAACCCGACACAAGGAAAATATGCCAGAGAGGTTCAAAAACCCGACACAAGGAAAATATGTCGGAGAGGTTCAAAAACCCGATACAAAGGATTTCGGGTTTCAGGTTTCGAGAAACATGAGACATGAAGCATGAAAATCACAAGGCATGTCCCTGTTATCCCGTAAAATTTACAAGGGCAATTTTACCAATAACCATACCAAAATTTTGTTCCGATCCCTCGTTAGGGATCCCTTGCGTTCGAAACGTTGTAAAATCCCTTCCCGGGAAATCTAGTTTTTTCGAACTTAGTCTTTTGAGCCTTTTTTGGCTGGGCGCATGAAATTGCTATGTAACACCAACTTTTGGTGCGCCCCCTTTAAAACCTTTGGCGCATGATTTTCAGTGTCAACACACCTTTTGGTGCGCCAAAGTATGTTGAGCCTTCCCTGCGTGTGCCAAGGCGCATGCGCCTTTGTATTGGCACAACTTTTGTTGCACCATGTTTTGGTGTGCCAAAGGGCGCACATAACTTCATGTCGACATAGGTTTTGGTGCACCAAAGGCGCGCTTAATTTCCTGCTGGAAAATGTTTTCATGTGCCAAGGGGCGCACGCTTTTCCCTGTCGACAACAACCTTCATGCACCCTTTAAAAAGTGGGTGGCGCATTTATGACTATCTCACCTATATATATGTGTTTGCGTGCCCAAAATGTCATTTTCACTATTCGCTGAGCACGTGATTTTTCTGAGCCTGTCAGCCCCTGCCTCGTCGTTTTCAACGCCTTGTGGACCCGTTACAAGTTTTCGCTATTTGTCCAGGTGAGAGGTTCTTTTCTCTTTCTCATGTTTTGCGTTTTGGTTCTTTGTGCTTGGTGGTCTGGTTTTAGTTTGTGCCTGAAGTTTGAAATATCAAGATCCTCCTCCTTCTGCTATCTTCCCATATCCCTCCCCCTCTGTCCAGATCTGCTGGTAGGGGAACCTGTCTAAAAGCATGGTTTTATCTCCTTTTTGATGAGCCATTTCATTGCCCAATAACCCTGCTAAAACAAGTGAAGAAAGAAATGGAGAAAAGCCTGTTTTTCCCTTGGGCGCATCGGTGCGTCCTGCAACATCATAAACAGTTACGCCCCCATGGCGCATCTGTCCCCCTTGCAACATGATAAAAACCCACGCCCTTGGCGCACCCATCTTGCCTGCTGCAATCGCTAAACTTGCGCTCCAATGGCGTGCCAACCTTCCTTGCTGCATCCCATTTCCATGCGCCAATGGCACACCCAACATCTATGCAACACAAGCTTTATCTGCGCCAAGTACAAATATTTGAAGGCGCAGGCGCATCCCCGATTACAATAACATCATGTTGTGTAAACATTTCGTGCGCCACGCCATGCTCCCTTTGGCGCATGAAAAGTTCTTGTTACACAAACCTTACATGCGCCAAAGGGCGCACCAAATCCCAGTGCAACATGAAAATTCTATGCGCCAAAGGGCGCATCCTGTCCCTATGTAACACAATGTTTTCATGCGCCCTTTATAAAATGCAATCTGCAGTTTGCATGCGCCATGCGCCTTTGGCGCCAGTTTTAACCTTGCAACACCCTTTCCTGTGCGCCCTACCTATTTAGCCCTGTAAGCTGCAATTTTCATGCGCCCTGCGCCCTGAGCCTAAAAATCTCTAACTCTTTCTTCTGCTAACATTCCAATGGAAGATCAAATGGCTAATTCAACCTTTTCGGATTGGGTCTCGCTTCTTCTTCATGCAGATCAGCAACTGAGTTCGAAAGAACATATGTCTACATCCAGCAGGAGACCCACCAAACCGAAAGGAAAGGCTAAGCTTACGGAGGAAGAAATGAAATACAAATATCAGAGGGTCAGAATGCCCGAGTCACAGGCCGAATGCAGCATGGACGTCAGAGACTCAGAATTGGGGCATATCGACATGGAGGAATTCTGGGCCAGAACTCAGAAAGTTACAAGGAGTCCATGGATGGACAAATTGATCGGCAGTGCCCTGCACTTCGCCGGAGGAATCCCCGTCAGCGCCGTCAACAATGAATTTATGATGGTGGTTGCCCAGAGTTACAACAAAGACACAAGGTGTGTCGAAAACAGCAAGGGTGAGGTAGTCATTAACCTCACTGCCCGTCATTTTGAGATCATACTCGGCATCCCTCACCACCGGCACTTTGTGGCCGTTAGCCAAGCAGAGTGCATCAAGGCCTGGGAAGACAATGAAGACCAATGTATGCAGCTAATGAACGAAGTATATCTGAAAAATAAGAAGGTGGTAACCCGGTGGCCCCAAATCATCCACCGCAGTGACTTCTCAGAAGAGCTCAGCGATACCATTACCTTCCTGAGTAGGGTCTTCGGGCTTTCTGACGCCCATTACTTCCATAAATGGATGCTGCGCTACTTGGAAACAATGAACAAGAATTTTCCTGATCAGCGCTTTTGCTGGGGGGAAATTATAAGCAGCACCATCTCTGAGCAGCTACAACAATTCAGCACAACGGGAGTATTCCATATGAACTCCTACGTGGTCTACGCTGCAGCGTCGGAGAGGGATTATCCAGGCCTAACGAGGAGTGGAGTTTGGCCTCAGGTCAAGATATACGAGTACTACCCAGAGTTGAAGCTGGAGAATAGCATCTCCCAGTTCACAAAAGTTAACGATGTGTTTTTCTATCACATCATCTGCCTGCTGAGGCCGAACATGACTCATGGTCGTACGACCAAAAACATAGTGGCAGCCACGGAGAAATGGGGGGCCCTGTTCACCCAATTTCCCACATTCACCTATCTAAGGGCTGCCAACTTTTTGGGAGAGCCAACCAGGCTACCAAGGTATGATGGGCCTAAGCTGATTCTGCTGGAACTATCAAGGCAGCTGGTCACATACCACGAAAAATGCCTGAAAAGGAAGAAGGGTGGAACTCCTTTCCCCCTCACAGTGGGCCGATACACATGCTCTACCCACCACAAGGCGAAGGAAATGTTCGCAGAGCTGGAGTTACTCAATTTGAAGCATGACTTCCCAGCCAGGCCTACCTTCGACCCAAGGGGCTGCCTACCAAGAGCAAAGCTTGATCCAATCCATGTTCCTCAGATCGAGGATATTTATATTGACGTCCTCCATGAGGTAGAGCTCAGAAGAAAGGATCATTCTCGCCTAGCATTGGCAGAAATCATCCAATATGGGGTAGCCATTGTCCCCAAAGGCTACCAAACAACAGAAGATGAAGTAGACAAGGTATATACTGATACAGATGGGGACGATTGGCCCTTTCCGGCCATTGATAGAACTAAAGCTCCTCAGAAAATTGAGGAGAGGGTCAAGGAGACTTTGCGGAGGACAGAACATTGGTGCCGGATGAACGGCCTAATCTACCTCGGGGTTGATTTCACAACATCCCCATTGGGCAACGTGCCTCCACGATCCAAGAAGCAGCTTAAAGGAAAAGGTGTAGAAGGTGAATCCAGCACCATTCAGGAAGAAGCCCCTGAGAGTCCTCCTTCCGCAGCACCAGAACAGGTAATAACTCTGGATTCGCCAGAGAAAGAAGTAGCAGAGGATAGTCCCATAGGCCCATCCACTCAGGATGTTGGCATTGCTACCACAACAGAGGTCCCTTCTATCCCTTCTTCTTCTCTTCCTTCCCCTCCTCGAGTGACTCAAGTGACCATCCCTTTGGTCGTGTCCTCTGTCCCTTCTTCTACTCTTTCCCCTGCTTCTTCGTCTATCTTCTCCTCCCTCGCTGATCTGTCCTCCTCCATTTCTTCCCTCATCTCCAGGCTCCCTTCCCTTCCTATGTCTTCCGCAGCTGCAGTTTCCCTTCCTCCCGTGGACACTTCTTCGGCTATTCTCTCAATGCCGCCGCCGCGTGTCTCCACGTTTTTTCCCTCTTCTACTATAGCTGCCTCCTCCTCTATCTCTGGTCCTTCTTCCATAGGACCAGCCTGGATCTCTCAGCAGCTAAGCCAGCAAAAGAGAAAAGTTCCCATCGCTCCGATGGACTTTTCAGTGATCCCAGCCAAAGGGGCGAAGAAGCAGAAGCCTGTTACACGCTTCTCTAAAAGTGTTGCAGGTGAGAGAATCATGGAAATTGCATACCCCGATCCCCTCAAAGAGAAAAAGGATCTGTCTCCGATAGATTTTACTGTGGCCCAAGTCACAATGGGGACATCTTCTGAAAGTCTCTAGGGGGAAGCTCTTTCCACGGTTGACGCTCTCTGTCAAAAGCTTCAAGAGACAAAAGAAGAGAAAAGGCTACTAAAAGAGCAAAACAAATATCTGCTCCAAGCCTTACAAAAGATGGGTAGTGCACCTCCCATAACTGCCGCAGAGACTTCTGAGCTTCTCAGCCAGGAGAAAATCAATGAATATGCCAAAATTGGCGAGCAGGGTATGGCCGTTTCCGCTTAGAGGAGCCAAATCCTCAAAGACAGCGAAAAAGTGATCGCCGAATTCTCTGACTTGTACCTAAATATCAGTAAGGCGAATAAAGATCTCCAAGCGCTAGCAGGGCCCATATCAGAAGAGCTGGAACATGCTAGACTGCAACACGAGGCATTCCAACAAATGTTCGACTATTCAGTCAAAGATCTGGTCAAGTTCGGCGTCTTCGGCCATCTAAGGGCCCTCAACAAAATCATGTCCACTCTGGACTATTGGGTGGATCAGCTAGAATTTATTCTAGAAAAGATTGACAAGGTAAAGGAAGAGGCCCTGGATACAATGCATCAAATGGAGCGAATTGTTCTCAACATGTCTCTAGGGTTGCTCACTCCTTCCTTTATCTTAAGGTTAGCTGATGAATCCATCCAGATTTTCAAGGAGATCGCTTCTCAAGGAACGGGGCCAGAGGTCACATTTGACACTGAATCTATCAACAACCTGATGGCCTGTAGGGACTTCGTCGGGTTCATCATTGAGGCGAAAAAGGACTTTTCCAAACTCCCAGAGAAGCTCATAGATGAGCGGGAGACTTGTGAGGCAATAAGCGATAGGCACAAGGATCCTTCTCAGGATCAACTTGGGCCAATAATTAACAAGTTTTTGGAATACTGCGCTCAGTTCCATATCTCATCACCTGAGCAGCATCAAAAGCAGGCTACCCCCTTTCGGCCGTAGGATGACAACGACGAGTAGCTACTCCTCCTCCTCCTCCTTCTTCTTCTTCTTCTTCTTCTCTCTCTTCTCTGACTTTCTTGTTGGAATGTCTAAAGTATGTTGATGCAAATGATGACATCATCCATGTTGCGTCATGGGATGATGTCATCCATCAAGTTGTCAAAAGTCAACATGACTTTTAGATATTTTGTAAATATCTTTGTAAATAGTTGTTGGCTCCTTTTTGCCTTCTTTCCTTCTCCTCTTCTATATATATTGGAATACTTGTTGTATTCAAAGAGATGAATATCTTTCAGATGAAAAGTAGAAGTGAGGAGAAAAGACTTTGAGTGTTTGTAACAGAAGAAATTATCAATACAATATTTAGACTTTGTGCTGAATATGCGTGTTGTTTGCATCAGATCTTTCTTATGTTAGATCTATGTGTTTATTCTGTTAAATTTGCTTCTATTTTATCGTCATTTATTCATCATCAGTATTACTTTGCTCGTTTATGCAAGTAGGTTTGGCTCTGTTTACTACCATTCCCAAAACATAAACCTTCTGACCTTTCTGCTTTGGAATTCATTTCTTTTCTTCCTTCGGACCTGCTCTTTCTTCATCCCCTCTTCCTTTCCTTTCTTTTCACAGTCGGAAACACCCCTACTGGGATGAGATCCCAAACCCCGAAGGCAGAATCTGTGAGACTTGCATAAGATTCCTGCTGGTAGAATAGCAATAAACCAGTTTCGCTTTGCTGACTCAAAGAGGGGCTATGCCCTGCACACTGTTGGCTCATTTATCCATAGATCTGCCCAAGTGACAGATTTTCGGACCAACAAAAGTTCCACCCTCTTTTACTTGTGAAACATAAGATGATATCTCAATGTGGGGCTTGACCTGAATGAGATCAACCTCCAGGAAAACGTCCAATTTCTTCTACCTACCTAAGCTAAGCTAGTGATCTATAGGGGAAAGGGGAAGGAGGTACGCATGAAGTGAAACCTAAGCTAAACCCGAATGGAGATGATGCAAAAATAGAAAGGGGATCTCTCCTTGTGACCCGTAAGAGAAGAAAGGAAAAATTGGCGATGAGTAGTGGAATATACGGGTGTCATAGATCAACACAAGCATGCAAATCACATGTCCATCCAACACATCCATAGACACAGAGTAATGCAAACATGCAAATGAGAACCCCACACACGACATATGTCAGAAGACCTTGAACGCGAGAAGTATTCAGATGGAAAATAAACATAAATCACAGGGAGCTCGGATACAAGCACAGGTAACAAGACTTCTATTGATAAAAGCATACACGGTCTATTATATTACCAGGTAAGCACATTGAGCTGCATTATATGTGACCAAAAATAGAGATGATGTAACTCATGAAAGCTTGGCTACCATTTTGACATGGTAACTTTATAGTCGAGATCAGAATTATTTTGGGTTAATGAAAAAGAGTTACTCACCTACTAGCCATAATGAAGATGAATTAGAGAGAGACTTGAAGATCAGATTGTGCTAGTATTTGAAGATTGCCAACCACCTATCTCCCTCTATTAAGGACCAATCACCATGTAAATTGTCATAGACGAGGTATGGGTGCCTGACATTTCCTCTAATTCTGAATCCATCATATTGTCAGTGTAGGAGGGAGGCACCATTCAAAATTCAATTCTAGTTGTTAGGGTAGGCTGAGCACTTGCGTTTGAATTAGGCATGGCTTTGCTAAGTTCCAAAACTTTTGATGAGTCGTCATATTGTCCTCTTTCTTCTATGACTTCTGATAGTTCCTATCATGATCCACAGCCTTACTTTGATTTATATGGTCTTTCATGGCCTGCTACTTTGTTGGTGATACTTTGGTGACCCAAGGGTTTATTTCTAACTTCTTTCTTGATCCACAAACAACATTCTAACTCGGAAACTCTTTTCACCATCTGTGGCCTTCTTTCTTGTCTTCCCGGCTTATGCTTCATTCTACGTGGTATTCAATTTTTCACTACATTTTTCCTTGTTACGTGGATTCCTTGTTCCATAGCTTTGCCTTTTCCTTATCTTTGCTTTTCTCTGCAATGTCACGTATCCTTTAACCTTTTTACCATAGACCTATTTTGTATCACGGGTTTTCTTCGTTGTGTAGCCTTTTTAATTTATCTTGTTTTGTGAATGATTGTTTGTTTTACGGCTGCAATATTCTATGGTATATCTGCACAGCCAACAGGGGTGGACATCCGGGATAAATTATATTAATATCAAATCAACCAAAATTACAATGGAGTGTTGTAATTCTTATAGGAATTGTACAGCCATATACAAACAGATAAATGGGTTACACAGTTACAATCAAATAAACACAATAATATTGTTAAAACAATATAACAACTCCCGTAGTGTTTTGAATAAAGACAATTAGATGGTTAGGATGAAATATAACTATATAACCATTTATTATTTAATAAATGAAACTAATTAATTATTGAACTATGCATAATTAATAAGGGTAATAATATTTTACCCTAACATTCCCCCCCTTAATTTTGCATTGCCTCAAGGGATGAGAAGAGGAACTCTCTGAACATCTCGAACTTGTCACGTGTCAGTGACTTTGTGAAGATATCTTTTCGTTGTTCAACTATTGGACAAAAATGAAGTTGTATATTGTGCTTCAAGACATGCTTGCATATGAAGTGTACTTGTACCTCAATGTGTTTTGTTCTTTCATGAAAAACTGGATTGTGAACAAGTTTGAGAACACCTTCATTGTCAACATACATGGTGGTCGGTTTGTCCTGCAATATTCCAAGTCCTTCGAGTAGCCAAATCGCTTCACAGATAGCTTCTCCTGTAGAAGGATACTTGGCTTTTGTGGAAGAATGAGAAACAAAATTTTGTTTCTTGCTTCTCCATGATATTGGTCCAGATCCCATAAAGAACACAAACCCTGAAGTGGATTTTCTATCATCAATATTGCATGCATGATCTGAATCTGAATATCCTAACAAGAAGAAGTTGTCATTCTTCTTGTATTCTAGGCCAAGATCTAATGATCCTTTGAGATATCTCAAGATGCACCTTGCTACCTTCCAAAGAAAAACTTTGGGTTCCTGCATGAACCTAGATAGATAGCTCACTACAAATTTGATATCTAGTCTAGTGTAATTCAAGTAAATGAGACTCCCAATCAGCTGCCAATAGAGAGTGGCATTTACCTCAGGAGATGGATCTGAATGAGATAATTGCAATATGTTCTCCATAGGTGTAGCAATTGGTGTGCAATCTATCATCCTAAATTTCTTAAGTGTCGTCTTGGTATATTTCATTTGAGAAACAAAGATGTGATTTTATTTCTATCATACTTCCAATCCAAGACAATAGTGCATTAGCCCAAGATCTATCATATCAAATGATCAATTACGATCTTTCTTCATTGCATCGATCATCCTCACTGAACTTCAGGTGATGACTAGATACAACGACAATCACAATCTCCCCCCCTTTCTTTTTGAGGTAAATATTGGGATCATATGGATTTCTAACAAATCCATATTGTATGAGATGCTCATCAATTTTGATGTTCCATGCCCGGGGTGCCTGTTTAAGGCCATACAAAGATTTCCTGAGTCTACATACATTTTCTTCTTGACCAAGTACAACATATCCCTTAGGTTGAGTCATATAGACTTGTTCTTGTAAATCTCTATTTAGGAAAGCATTTTTTACGTCCATATGATGGACTTTCCAACTAAACCATACAGCTAGAGCAAAGATCATCCTGAGCATTTTGATCTTAGTTGTGGAAGAAAATGTATCCTCGTAGTCAGTGCCTTCTTTTTGTGCATACCCCTTTGCTACTAGTCTCACTTTTTGCTTTTCCACTGTCCCATCTGCTTTGTACTTCATTTTGAATATCCATCTGCATCCAATGGGTTTCTTCCCTGGTGGAAGATCAACAAGCTGCCAAGTGTTATTCTTCATCACTGATTGATATTCAGAATCCATGGCATCTTTCCAAGCTTTTGACTGTAGGGCTTCCTGGACTGTAGAGGGCTCGTCTAATTCAATGACTCTACTCATCAAAGCAAATTTAACTTCTTCTCTTGCTTTACTGCGAGTTCGTGGTCCAGGGGTGGATGTATCTGGTGGAGCATCCAATCTTGCATCTCGTAATGTGCTTGTACACCATTTAGGCATACGTTGACCTGTTCCCATGGGTTGTGGTTCTATCTGATCAACACCATCATCCCCATCATCACTTTCATCTTCTAAGGGAACATTAGCTTCAGTTTTTACAACTGGTGAAAAATCTACATCTTGCGAGTCCGGAGGAGGAGTCTCTGCTTCCTTCTTCTTGAAAAACTCAACATCTCTGCTTGTGTAGAATTTTCTGGTCTTAGGATCCATCAGTCTGTACCCAAGAGTCTCTTCACTGTATCCAATGAAGATGAGATTTTATGACTTCATGTCCAATTTCTTTCTGTTCTGTTTGTGTATGTGCATGCTGGCTTTGCACCCAAATACTCTGAGGTGTGTAATGGATGGTTTCCTTTTTGACCATGCTTCTTGTGGTGTAATTCCATCAAGAGCAGTTATGGGCACTCTATTTAACAAATACACTGTTGTTTTTGCTGCTTCTGCCCAAAATGTCTTTGCAAGTCCAGAATCATCGATCATGCATCGCACCATTTCCATGATAGTACGATTTCTTCTCTCGACAACACCATTTTTCTGTGGTGTGTGTGGAGGAGGCATTTGTCGACGAATCCCGTGAGTTTGAAGGTAGTCTCTGAACTCATCACTGGTGAATTCCCCCCCTCGATCTGAGCGGAGAGTTCTGATGTGACAACCAGTTTCTTTCTCAACTGCCACTTTGAACTTTTTGAATGTTTCAAAGGCTTCACTTTTCTTATGAAGACAAAAAATCCACATTTTGCGTGAATATTCATCAACACAGAGCATGAAGTACTAGAACCCTGAATGACTTGGCTACATCGGACCACACATATTGGTATGAACCAGGTCAAGTTTACCATGAGCTCAAAAAGTACTCTTTTGGAATGAAACTCTGTGTTGTTTTCCTGCTAAGCAGTGAGGACACTTGTCTGTATCCTTCTGAAGAGATGGTAGCCCATGTACCATATTACACCGGCGAAGTGTTTCGAGATATTTGAAACTTACATGACCAAATCTCCGATGCCACAACTAGGCTGAGGTGGAGTTTTTAGCCACAAGTGCTTGATCATTTTTGTGAATGAAATCAAGTTGAAACATTCGTCCCACATTTGAGGCTTTTGCAATTATTTTTGAGCCTCTGGATTTATCTCGAATCAAACACATTTTCTTGCCGGATTGACTATCAAAGTCAATTTTAAGGTTGTGATCTAGGAGTTGACTGACCGAGAGAAGGTTCTTTGTCAACCCAGGGACATATAGAACATCTGATAGTCTGAATTTGTGTGAACCAAGCGGTAGAGAAATGTTCCCAATCCCCTGAACTGTATATGAATAATTATCTCCCAACGAAACATGATTTTTCAATGGCGTGTCCCTCATTGAAATAAACAAGTCTCTGTGGCCGGTCATGTGTCAAGTGGCTCCCAAATCAACATACCAGACATCACTAGATGACGTGGATGGTTCACTTGATCGAGCAGTGAACAAGAAGTCTTCATTGTCTGACTGTTCTTGTTGCTCAGCAATATTACCTTGCTGGTGGGGTCTTCTTTTCTAGTTCCCCTTTTTCTACCCGTGATAGTTGTTTGAATGTCCCTTGTAATTTTGTTGTTGTTGTGGTCCAGAATTGCTTGATGAACCTTTCTTATATGTGTTAAACCAACATTCTTGCAAGTCATGTCCTCTTTTGCAAATTGGACATCGCTTCTTCTGTTGATTGTCCCCATGATACTGATTCTGATGTGGGGACTTCTGATAGGATTTAGGTTTTCCTTTACCTTTTCCTTTCTATTTTTGATGTGAAGACAGTGCCTGCTCCTCTTCATCATCCTTGTTGTGCATTGCTTCCTCTTGTTGCAGTAGGTTTACTAGCTTGTCAAAACTAATTGTCGTATCTGACAAGTTTAGAGTTGTGACAAAAATGCGGTAAGAAGAGGGGAGAGCTCTCAGAACAATGGGAACGAGAGATTCATCTTTGACCTCTTCTCCTAGGGCTAGAAGTGAAGCCCTCAACTCTACAACTCTTCTTAGGAAGGCTTCAATTTTCTCATTCTATTTGAATTTCAATGTATGTAACTGACTCTGCAAATTGAGTATGACATTCTTGTTCTTGGCCTCATATATTGTGCTCAGCTTATCCCATGCTTCTTTTTCTGATGTGGCATCGTGAATGTGGGCTTGCACATTGTCGAACACTCCAAACAAGATGATGAGTTTTGCTTTCTTATTTGCTTTATCAAATTGTTGTGTTGTATCAGTAGTTGATCTGGTCAGAGTACCAGTCACAACAGGCCAGATATCTTCAAACTCAAGTTGTGTCTTGATTTATGTCTTCCATGCAGCATATTTGTTTCCTCTTAGTAGTTGTGAATCAAGAAGAAAAAAATTGGGGGCATTGGTGCCCATTTTACAGAAATCACTGACAGGGTTAGGCTCTTATCACTCCATGTATAAGGTCTCCCAATCTATAAACCGTCAGTCTGATATACTGAACCTTTCTATGTACACTCCCTTCTGATATACCCGGCGATACATGGAAGAAGCTTGCCCTTTTTATATACCTAGCGGTATGTGAAAGAGGCGTTAACATACATGAAATAATTTGATACGTGGTACCAATACAGTATTGAAAGGGGTCTATACGATTATTGACACCAACTCAAAGAAATATCCTCATACGCACGCGTAAATTTGCTATATACTCGGATTATTTCTCAGTCCGAATTTATGTCGTGCAATCATTCACAGACGGATGGGATGGTTCATAGTGTGTGCACTGTGACCTTATTACTCCCCATCGATTTATAGGGATGATGCCCAGATGACGTTGTTGCAGCTATATTAGGCATTAAGTGCAGTAGTAGTTGTGACGGATTTACCCGTAAGCGCTTCCCAGAGGCACTGTATATACCGAACGCTGCAAATGAGATCTAGGATCTCGTGAGTGTTACAGAACCAATTTTACTATTTTTTATTACAATTCTACCAGTTTCTGAGTAGTAACAAAGTTTTACAGTTGACTATGGAAACCTGAAAATTAGTACAATATGCAGTACAATTTGAATAATAGGCAAAAAAATTCAATTTCAGGGTCCTGGTGACCTCCTGAGCCCAAAATGCTAAAAATTGCAAAAAAATAGCTGAAAATGCAATTTTTAGATGGGTCTCCTTTTGCAAAAAATGTCTGGAATGATAAAACAGACCAGATGGAAGAAAAAAAAATTTACCCTAAATTAGGGATTTCTCCACTAAATTTAGTTAGTTGTAACTAAATTCAAAAAAGCCTGCTAAATTTAGCAGTTCTGCCAAAAAATCCGCCAGATGCAAAAGGAGAGTTTTTGAGTGTTTTTGGTGGGATTTGACCCTCAAATCTCTCACTCCCAAGGTGCATGCACTAACCAACTTGCCCACTTGGGGCGCTTGGACTATGAAAGGAAGGAATTTGTATTTATTGACAAGGAAATGGACTTACCTCTTGGAAAATGGATGCCACGTGGCGCATGCTGGTGAAGAGGCATTTTTTAGGGTTGTATTTGCCTAAAAAAATGGATCTGAAGCTTTATTTCCTTGCTCAGGCCGCATTTCCTTGCTCAGGCCGCATTTTCTCCTTCCTTTGGCCGCGTTTTTGGTGTTTGGGCGCTAAGTTTCCTCCTGGGCTGCTTTTTTTTCCTTTGGACGCACTGTACAGGCCACATTTTTGCTGTATTTTTTTCCTTGGCCACATGTTTTAGTGCCTGGCCGCGTGTTTTAGTGCTTGGCCGCGTGTTTTAGTGCCCTTGGTCGCTGTATTTTTTTGTTGTTGTTCCTCCCTTTTTGTTTCTTTTGTGCAGGTCCGTGGGAGACAGAGAATGGCATGTTTTTCTCGTTGTTATTTGCTTGGGCACGTTTTTCTATTGTCGCTGTGTTTTATTGCTCCAAATATGGATCCACAAGCGTGTGCATGCCTTGAGCTACCACATCAGGTCCTATTTCTGGCTCGACTTCAACCAGCTTAACAACATTTACTGTTACAAAACAGAGGAATACTCGTACACGGCTGTGAACACGTTTAATGTCATTCCTGACTCTATACCTGACTGGGAGGCCACAAATAGTGAGGAGGGAGATTGCACCAGACAAAAAAAATTCTCTAATTTAGAGACAAAACCCTTATTGGGAAAAAAAAAAATTATTATTATTTTCAATACCTGGAGCAATTTTTGCCTTGTGCTAAGTGCACCAATGCAAAAAAAAATTTGCGTTCCAAACACCTGGCACGAACTGGGGGATGTGGAAAGGTAGAGATGAGGCTGGGAGGTTACAGGAGGCTGCACAGGCTCTCTATTGCTGCATACTCTTCTCCAATCTTCTCTATTTCTACTGCATTCTTTTTCCACTCCTTCACAGGGCCAGAAATTCGCTCTGGTACCAAATGTAGATTGAGAAACAGGGACGGAAGCCTATGTAATTTTATTAATCTCAATCAACTAAAAAATTACAGTGAATAGGCTGCAATATTTATAGATATTGCACAGCCAAATACATCTGGGAAAATGAGTTGCACAGGTGCAACCAAAAACTAGAATAAACAAGCTTCCAAATCACCCGGGAAGCAATAATTACATAAAAACAAATATATTGTTTAAAACAATATAACAGTGTGCATACAGAAAAATATGGTTGATTAACCATATAACAATATAACCATTTATTATTTAATTAATGAAATTAAATAATTATTAAACTATGCATAATTAAATATTAGGATAATAAAATTTATCCTAACACCTGTCTCCTTGGAAAGTTAGATTAGGTTTTAAGTAAACCCTCTGCATTTTTATGTGTGCATCTGAATAGAGGAATAGGAACCGGCCTTTATCCAGAGAGCTTTCCCGATTCGCAAGGTCCCACACTTGGGAAAAGCTCCATGTTATGCAATCGCATTGCGAGTCTCAACCCATCGAGTTGTAGACATTTAGGGGTGCTATGATTCACCATCAACAGTTCACAAGGAGAGTGTGGCAACAAACATTTGTCACACCATTCAATGATGTGTTGTTATTCAACCATGGACACTCTTGTAGTTAGTGGATGAGAAACTACTTTATGTTCTCTAGGTTTTTTGTGCTTATTCATTGAACCCATAGATCCCTTTCCTCTATCCTCAGCTCGTAAATCTCCCATGGGATGGTTTCCAAATCTATTTTACCTTTGGGTCTGATGCTGAGATTGAGGATTCGAAACTGAACCCTTTTCTTCCCTAGATATTTTATATGAAATTTCTTTAATTGCTCCTGCCAAGGTTTTTACCACTTCTTCTAGGTCCATTTCCTTACTAGAATGTGGCTTCTCATGGTTTATCAACTTAACACGTTCCTGTTTTGTATGCTTCCCAATTTTTTTGATATTGTTCTCAATTTGGACATCCATAGAGAAATCCTATCTCAAATTCCTTGGATTATTATTCCTTAAATAATAAGATTCCTTATTTTTAAATGCATCTGAGTACTTCATCAAATAAGAATCATCACTAGGCCTTATATTGATAGACAACCTAGTCAAGGTTTTATTAAACCTGGTGTTAAAATCTTTCGTTTATTAGGATTATTTTTTAGGTTTTTAAACTTAGTTATGAGAAACCTACGATCAATTTTGTCACCATATTGCATCTTGAAAGAATTTTTTGTCTCTACCAAGGAATCAATCAAGTTCTCTAGCAGTGAATTATACTATTCCCTAGCATCTTCCTCTGCATTATGTATGAAAAATTTGACATACACATATTTATGTTCTACTTAAAAGTCTTCCATAACATTAAGAAAAAATATAATATGTTGATCTCCACTTATGGAATTATTCCCTTGAAATATTGATAGTCTACTCCTGATTTCATGGGGTACTTCATTTTGGTAACCCACCATTCCCTAAAATATTCTTGTCTTATAGGTATTGAACACAAAAGGAGGCCTTGGTGGAGGTGTTTTATAATTGAAATGATGAGGAATTTGGGGCCTTTGAGGTAAGGGATTATGGTCCACAAAATATGAATCCTTCAAGGATTCAGTTTCACAAAATACTTTATTGTTGGGAATTAATAATGGAGGAAAATGATGAATACCTTTGTTATTTGTAGATGTTGAACCCTTTTGAAACAAAGTATAAAAAATCATCTTGAGGGTTATCTAACTCAGATCTGTCAAATGTGCTAGAATAATATTCCACTAAAGGTTGATCAAATTCAGAATTCAATACAATTTTTTCTTTTGATCCCGAACCACCAAATGGCTTCTAGATCTATTTCCTTCTTATATTTATGTTTTCTAACTCTATAAGTAACTTCCTGGTAGGGTCAAACTTGAAGAAATATCTTCTACCTTCCATATTTACAAATTTGAAGATCAAATGAATCAAAGAGTAAATAACTTGCACTGGTTCATGCTAGATTTTATTTTAGAAGATAGAGCCTTCACTAAGGTATTACACCTTAGATGTTTAGATTAACTCAAATAGAACTTGAAAGGATAACTTTACATATTATTAGAGAAATATATGCATATTTTCTTGAATTTTACCATGCTCTTCCCAGTGAAGTCAGATTTAATGGAAATCCTACTTATACTAAGGAAATATTGAGACATTACATTCGAAATGGACTATATTTTGACAAATATTTATAAAGGGAGGATTCCTTGATCCTCATTTTGACTTTAATATCCAATAGTGTTGTTAAAGACTTTGCATATATTTAAAAATCTAGGAAATAGACCCCAACAGTGGTGTCAAAAGCATGTTGTTACTCAATCTTACACCCCTTTAGGAGCTAGGTAGCATAACTAAGGGATTGTGATGCTTTGAGTATGATAGAATTTATATTATGATTCTTTTGCATCTGGGGATATGTATAACAAAATATTTGGGACCATGATTTTGATCAATTGAGTGACATGTATAAAAGGGATGACCTTTCCCTGCTACTTTTGGTCCTACCTTTAACCAGGGTAAGAGTATCGAAGGGGTAACTTGAATGTAGAGGGGGAGATGAATTATTTATTCCTCAATTCCTTCATAATGATAGATCAATCTAGGATAATCATGGCCATAGACACAACACTTTACTTTCACAAGTTGTCACACAAAGTGATGTATATACTTATTTCACTAGACACATGTTACTATAAACAAATAAGTTCCATTGATGTTGTATTTTTATGATGAAGGAAACTAGAATTAATGGTTACCTTTATTGTTATTTAAAAACAACAAAATGAAAAAATAAATACTTGTATTGTAATATGGGAGTAGAAATATGTTTGTAATGGAGGATTTTAGTGACAAAAAATCTTCTGGTAACACAGAACTCAAAATTCACTTATATAATATGTCATCCTAAAAAATAAAGAAAAATGCATAAATTTGTTACAATTTCAATTTAAAGGAATATTTGCATTAATTGATATGTAATTGGTGCAAAGGTTCCACATAATCTCTAAAATAATTGGTAAAAATGATTACGAAAGTATTCTAATGAAGTATTTCTTTCTTATGATCTCATATGCTTGACATTCACTCAAAATATTATGAAAATATATCAACAAAATCATTTTAATAAGGATTTTATAATTGTATCTAGTATTTTAAAGTAAGTACTCATAGAAAAATGTTAAAAAATTTACCAAAACTTAATCACTAAGGACAGATCCATTGTAATTCAAAGAAGTAAGAAACACAAAATTGTAAAAGAAAATATAACTCATTAACTAGATGTTCAATATACAAAAACTAGAATACATAATCCAAGCTCATAATCAGACATATTTCAAAAATATCTTTCAAATTCTTGACAAGGTAAAATGAAACAAATGATCTCAATTCTTTTTAATGACTATACATTGTAACCATATTAACATCAAAATTTGAAAGAGTAAAAACTTATAATTTATTTCTTCAAGAATAGTATGCTGTATCACAACAAGATATTTCGAATTTTCTCAGTAGTAGAAAAAATAACCCCCATTTTTGTATGAGGAAAAACCCTCATACTTATGCAATTTTTTATTAATTCATTTGATTCAATTTTATCCCCAAAATTATCCCAAAGGATCCCCTAAACTCTACTTCATGTGATCAAAACATATCTCCAAATTAAATGAAATATATTCTAACCAAAAATATTCCTTCCTCCTTCTGATTGGGATGGGTGAAGAGAAACAACATTGTGATACATGGAAGGAAGGAAAATTATATTCTTGTGTTCTTAACAAAACTTTTTTTCCTCTAGCAAATTGTATTCTGTTTAAAGAAATCTTCACACTAAAATGTATTATGGTGAGGAAAGTTTATTTTTATTTCTTTCATCTCTAGCTTTTAGGGTCCACACCAGTGGGTTGATTCACCAAACTACCTCTCACCCTATCCTTGTAAGCATCAAACATTCTAAAAATCTGCATGATAATCTCTTCATCAGGCCCCGAATGATAGTGGAAAATTATTTCCTACTTTATACTTGTGTCGTTAAGTTATGTAGAAATAATGCTTCCTTTCTTTATTCTCCTTGACAATTTATCAATAGTCAACTCAATATGTGGCCATAACTACATGGTCGATAAACTAAAAACCCTTGGATCTCTAGGATTTCCAAGTACATAACCGCTTAAGAGTTTCATCAAATTCTCTGTATTATCCATTCTGATCCTTTCTTCATTATCTATCCCAATTAAATTGTCTATCAGAAAATAGAGGCTACCAATGTACTCCAATGCCTTATCTCTTGCCTCATAAATAATTTCAACAAATTTTATAAGATTATTTACTCTTACCTATGCACCTTCATAGTATTCATGTTGATTTCCCATATAATCGAGAGACAAAATTCCTTCTTTAACAACCAAGTCATCACTTAAGTCCTTGATGGCTTCTATTTTTGGCAACATATCAATCCACATTGCTTTCTCAGCCTCACACTTTTTTGTTAGTGCGTCAGTTGTTTTTTCTTTATCAAAAATATGGGAATAACACTTCAAAAATTCCTGATTATTTCTACACCTCTAGTGATAAAATTGTTTTTCCACTAAATTGTAGCTTCCCCTCTTTCTCCTAGATCACTTGCTCTCTTGATATCATCATTCGTAATCTCATGAAATTCATCCTTCCCTTCCATGTGAGTCCTAGTCAATTATCTAACCAAGTTGTACAATGCTTCATTCCTTTCCTTCAAATCCTTCTTTGGTTTCTTCGAATGCATCTATCTTTTGGAAAACTCCCTACAGCCACAGAAAAATCATGTTTAATTTCCTTAGTAGAAGGCTTACCTAATGATATCCTGGAGATATAAAAAACAGATGGGGATGCTTCTCCCTGCGACACATTGGCTTTAGGAGTTGTAACATGTATGAATCATTCTCCTTTCTTATTCAAAACTTTCTTAGAAATAAATCTTTCTATTTTGGGTGGTCTTGCAGGATTCAGGAGGGCTATACTTTGTAAATCATCATCATCTAATTGTATCTCTACCTTTTTCTTCCTTGGGAGAGAAATTTCTATACAATCCCTAATGGGAGACTCTTTTTCTTTGAGTGATTGTAAAACTGGAGTTATGGGAAAAACTGTAAGGGCCTTGAAAGATGAAAAGGGCATAGAGAAACCTTATGGAGTTACATACATTGGTTCATCTTAAGAAAATTTCTCCACAAGTCCACTTTGATCCTCTACTCTATCCATAGAATTAGGTTGATCTTTTACTTATTCAACTTCTAGGGACTTTTGGTGACTAAATTTTCCTTCTATCTGTGTCGATTCCTCATATATTTAATCACTGGGGGAAAGGATTGTCTCACAAGGTTCTTGGTAGACAACATGTGTTGTTGGTACCTAGGCTTCAAGAATTTCTACAAACACTTCAGTGTCTTGAGGTATTGCTACAACTGTGACACCTAAAGTTTCTCCTTGTGTTACATCTTTCTAGAATCATATCTATGAGATGATGTACTTCATGTTCAATAACTTATTCCTCACTTGTAGCTAGACTACTTGAATGTATATATGGTTTGAGATCAACTCCTACCCTAGCTTTAAGTGCCTCGTATTCCTCTGGATGCTTCCCTTTTATTGGAGTCTTAGTACACTACTGTGAAAAAGACAAGACACTAGGCATAGGAGCATCCAAAATGGGTTCTTACTTAGTGGGTGAAGCCACTTGATCTATTGGAACAACAAGAGTTGATTTTACTAGTACCAGTTCCTCTACAAACGGAGTTACTAAAGACTGGGTAATAGTGGGTGAAAGGAAAGGGACATCAAAAACTATTGTCTTCTTGATTGGATCTTCCTTATCTAAATCAACCTGCTCAGATACTTTAGTTCTTTTTCTCCTCCAAATATGGACTTGTTCCTCCTCCTCTTCTGAGTCTTACAGACCAGTCTCTAGTGTCTATATTTCATGAGGTGTTTTAGATAAACTTCCTTCCTTAGGCTTCCTAGGATTGTATTCCATCACTTTCTCCTTTCCCTTAGACCCAGAAACATATGCTGGAACAACCTGTAGAGGAATTAAATGAAAAATAGGGGCCTTAACCATAATTTTCTGAAGTACTTCCTCAGTTCTTCTAGTTAATTGAGTAAGGGAAGTCCTAGTTTTACTAACCTTGATACTCACATCAACCCTTACTGATGCAGATGCCAACTTCTTAAAAGGAACATTAACCCTTGTTCCTCCATGAACAATCCCTAGTAGCATAGACCTTCTAGTATGGGGGAAGGACATCATCAAGAAGAATACCAACCCTATACTCCCTTAATATGGGGTATTTTCATTACTTACATCCACTTACTTTGAGAATAACCACTTTAAGTAAAGTTTGATGAAATTTGTAGTCTTTTCCTTATTATACTTTTTCTCACTAGCTTCCCAATCAAATGGAGAAAAATCCTGAGAGGAAATATCATCTAGGATGTAATCTTCAGTGATCATGTTACCATCATCTTCTAACTCTTTAGGGGCTTGGATAACCCCAAAATCAATCATCTGGGATAATGTCATTCTTGAATACTCTATTTGTTTAACTTCCTTCTCATCTTCACAATTCATCCAGAAATATTTTTAATGAGGTTTATGCTCCATCTGAATGGGTGAAATATTTGGTATAATATTATTTATATCATAGTGATTTCTCTCCTCAAATTTATCCAACATGCATCTTCCCATTTCTACTTCAATTTTTTTTTACTTTCTAGATATTTGGGCATCGTGTGTGTGTCACATAGTTGGTCAATGTATCCAATTCATCAATCCTCATAGTTAAATTTATAAATTTTAACTCTCAAAGAAGCATGAGAATTAATTCATAAGGAATCCTGACATGGGCGTTAATTTGTACGTTTTCCTTCATTATATGCACATCTATATGCGTCCTCTGATCCTTAGAGAATTATTTATTACAACATTTGGGACGAAAATGAATCCTTCACCTACAGAAAATTTATCACATCTTTGAGCAACATAAATCTTCAAAGTTATCTTGGGATAAGCAATTTTTATGTCTTATCATTTATCGGTAACAATAATATCCCTGACCCAGCTTAGAAATACAAGATGGAGAAATAATATAAATTCTCACAAGTGATTTCCATACCTGATTCAAATGAATCTCAAATGAAAAAAGAACTCAAACTAGGAATGGAAAAGGATCAATGACACGAACTACTTAAAAGTGATTGAATTTAACATGACTAAATACGGGAACCAACATGCCTTCCTCTACAACTGTAATGGTCTGTGCATACTTTTATTTCAATAAATCTTATTTTGTGACACATTTGTCTGTCCTAGCTCATTTTTACCTAGAACCTTGCATCTCTTTTACTTATTGCATTGTGTTGTGCATGTATTTCTCCTTTGCAATTACATTTTTTTCTGTTTCTTGAAGAATAGATAGTGAATAAAGCTTTGGGTCTATTTCACTTATGTATGGCATCTCCCTTCTTCATTTCCTTCTCCATTCTCCCTCACTATAGCATCTCCACCCTTTTCTAGTGTTATCACTGCCTTTTAGCTTAGTATTTCCTTTTCATGCATATTTCTAGCCCTCTATCTCTCTCTCTGGTCCCTTGGAATGGTTAGTTTAGGATTAGTTAGTTGCATTTCCCTTCTAGGATTAGTTTTAGCATTATATTAGGTAGAGGAATATGGCCTTCTCCGGAGGTCCATCTCAAGTAGCAAGTCTCGCAAATTGAGATATGGTCCCATGTTAGCAAAGAGTGGCGACCTATAACAAGCATATCCTAGGGTGCTACTTTTTTGACATAATATGATGTAGAAATGGTGAAGTTAAATTCTAATTTAGACCCTTATCAGTTGAGTATGAACTGTGAGGCTAGAGTGCATCGTCAGGTAGTGTGTGTTGTAAATTTTTGATCGTGATGTATATCATATAGGATATACTATCATGATGTGTGAGTATAATATTCTAGAAAGATGTATATCCATAAATGTGTAGGTATAATGTGTTCAATGTAGAGATGTATAGTGTGCAGTGCAAGATATATAAAGTGTGTAGAATGAGCACGTGTAGAAAGCACAAAGTGTGTATGATGTGTAATAGATATCAGAAAAGGATGTAGAAAGCAGAAAATATGTATTATGTGTAGGAAGAAGAATATGTTGTGGTGTGTGAGGTTTATTTGTATAGTATTCCCTCAATAGTCAAGTGTGAACCTTAGCACAAGAGAGCATTATATGGTAATGACGATACTAATGCATCAAGATGTGTACATTTTTATGTGAGAGATTAGATATGAAATGATGAGAATAAGATGTTTGTCAATGTTATAAGGGGAGGAGAGAGATATAGGGTGATGCCCCCCAAATGTGTGAGAATGAATGAGATATCTGATGAAAGTGAAATAAAAGGGTCATCTACTCAATTCTTGAGGAGCTAAAAGCTTGTGATAATGCTCTAAGAAAGTTCTATATGAGAGATATGATCTATAGGTGAATGAAGCCTATATGCATGTGAGCGATGAGTATACTACAAAAGCAGTGGACACCTTTATTTAATATAACGCACAAATTATGGACACCAATGTGAAGAATAACACGGAGGTGATGGACACCTATGTGAAACAGAACATGGAGGTGAGGCATACCAAGGTGAAGGATCTATCTAGATGGTGAACCTAGACTAGTGTGATGTACTAGTAGACCTATGAGGATGAGCATGTTGCACATAAGTATTAGAACTAGGAGTAGATGGCACTTTATGTTTAAGAGTACTAGGGGATCTAGATGCTCTAGAAAGTGCAAGGGACACCTTAAGAGAAGGTTGAGGCCATGGTGTACATATAGGGACACCTCCAATAGTGATAACTTATTTATTATACATGAACTTAAGACACATATGAGGCATGGAAACAATTTCTTGAGTGACCATGACCCACGAAGAACCTAAGAGGATGTCACAATTATGGACATTTGGCGCCACAAGGAAAGGCACAAGCATGGTGAGAGGACCAATAGTGACTAGAATATTAACATAGCAATAAGATCCAGGTACTAGATATGAGATCTGTGATAGTGGATAGCCGATAGAAACATGAAAGGAAATAAAACATGCATTTTTTTGAAATGATGGATTGATCATAGTGTTATTGATAGGATTAGATCCAATAGAAGTAATGATGTGTAAGTAATTAATGGAGAATGTAGCATCGTGATCATAATCAGAGAATTCAATCATAGTTTGTGATAAATTGGCGTGAGAAACTAGAAAATCAAGAGGTACCGATGAAGGAGGAGGGACAGCATGATATGTATGATAAGTCAAGGATTCAAAATCTTTATTTTCATGGTTTGGAAGGTGATTGTTTTATATTTTAAGATTTGTATTTTCATTTACTGGTGGATAATCTAATGGCTCAGGAAGCTCAATTTGATTTTTGTCTATGATATCTTGAATGAGATGGCGCAATTTGAAACAACAATCAGTGGATGTATAACGCATTAGTAATAGTCATATTTGGAATTTTCATTGTATCTATGGCCCTTTAGGAGAGATAGATCCATAGTAAGTGGAGGAGGAAGTGTAATTAGATTATTTTCAATAATTTGTGGTAATAAGATATGTGGAGCACATGTTAATTTTATAAACTTATAACATTGAGGTTTTTATTGAATTTTATCAAGAGGAGATATGGCATTAACCTTAGTAGATGGTTGGAAAGGATCTTTTCTTGGAAACTTGTTAGAAGATGAGGTATCGTGATCTTGATACTTGAGTTTACCCATAGTGAGAAGATTTTTTTCGTGAAGCTTAAGAGTGTGACAAAAGTGATCAAAGGAAGGAGAGGTTTCAAAGATGACACTCTCCTATAATGGTGGTAAGAGACTCTGAACAAATATATATTATAATTATGAGTCATCTAGCACATTAGTCATCCTAGCAAGGTGTTTCTTGTAATGCAATACATAGTCTACTAGGTGCTCATTAGATCGTTGCTTTCCTTGTGCTAGTTCTGCATATGATATCTTCTAGGAAATATTGATGGATAAATGAGAAAGGAAATCATCAACTAAATTCATGAAATATGTTACCGAATGAATAAATAGATCATAAAGCCAACACATAGCATAGTCATGGATACTGTGAGGAAATAGCTTTACTAATAGAGTGTGATCATCTGCATAGTCTAAACATGCCACATGAAATGCATGAATATGCTCTTGAATATTTTCATGACTATTGAAATTTGTGATCTTAGGAACCACAAATTTTTGAGGAAGTGGATATGTGGAAATGACAGGTGAAAAATGGGTATGAAGAAGAAAAATAGAATCAAGAGATGAAGAGGAATGAGAAGTAGTTTGTTAGAGTTGACATATCTAAACTTGAAGATCTTGATAAAGAAAAGATAAATCTTGATTGCTAGAAGAGGTAAATTTCCATGTATGAAAATTGAGAGGTGGAGTGAAATGGTTTTTAGGAGTAGGAATGGAGGTGGGCACAGTGAAATTAGGTTGCACAATAGAAGGAGTGGGCTAGGTAGCAATAGGAATGGATGTAATAGTAGAAGTAGTTTGAGAAAGCTTAGTGAAAGTAGTGGCTTCCTCACGAGAATCATATAAAATAAGATCTAGATCCTGCAAATGCTCAACAATATGCTCTTGAAGATCACAAATATGGGTTTCATTGAAGGGACCATAAGATTTAGCCATGATAAACGCTAGGTCCGAAAGGTGGGGTTCATTAAACAATTTAACAAAAATAAACTAGAGGCATAGATTAATTTTTTAAATTCATATGTATGCTACAACAAATAAATATGACAGTAAAGTATAAAAATGACTCACTAAAATAAGCAGAAGAAGTAAAACCCTAAGTGCAATAGAGAGTTGGATTGCTTAGATAATTTCACAAATATCCTGGAAGTATGCAAAGCTAGAAGACTAGAAGAATGGTGGTACAAGACCTTGAAACCAAACCCATAAAAGTACAAGAGTGTGGGAGGACCATGGACTAGGGTGTTTGGATTGGTACTAGGGTGCATGGGCACTAGGATCCCTTCCTTGGTGTCAGGTTTTGTGTAGGAGCTCTAGAGATGTACTTTTCAGTTTCATTGGCTGATTTGAAACCCTTATTGGTTGTTGCTATATGGTCACACTATGATCACCGATGTCATTGATAACTTGCAATAAAGAGATAACCTACAAAACCCTCAAAGGATTATCAAATACTAAATTATAAATATGTAAAATGAGGTTTTGGATTATCCTCAGCTGTCAAATAATTGATCTTATGACTAAGCACTACAATAAATCTCACACCTGATGTATTTCTATGTGTGTGTGTGGAATCGTGCCCTAGGTGGCTCTTTTGCATGTCACACTTGACAGCAAGAAAAGTATCTAGATGTAAGAAATGTAATAGATGTGTGTATGGAATAAAATGAACTTCCCTCCTATGTGTGTGATGAATAAAACCAGCCCTTGTCCCTTGTAATGGTGCTAGATGAATGTAAATACTCTCTTAAGTACTTGTGAGATGCAACCTTAGGTGATAGTATAGATTTTTAGAGTTTGGTCCCTTAATTTGGTCACATAACTTTATATTTATATGTTTCTCTTGTTTAAATTTCGTAATTGATCACTAAAAGGTTGACCCCTAAGAGATAAGGATTCCTAACAACTAGAAAGAACCCAAAAAGGAGCAAGAAAATTATAAAGAGGTCTAAGGAACCTAGAGGGGATGATGGCGCTTGGGTGCTAACATCCTAGGCACTGACATCCTAGATGGGAGCTTATGTCCAGAGCCAGAAAAGGTGAAGTATGAAGGGTTAGAATGGGAAGTGAGGTCTGTAAGGCCAAGAGGGAGGCTAGAAATGAAACTAAGAGGCCAATTATAATGATAAATTAGTAATTTTCTCCTATAAGAAGCATATGAATAGTATTATGTGATTAGGACCTAGTAATGTACCCAAAGTGTGTGATTTAGTGTCTACACTTGTCAACCACTAGTTTTCTTACTTAGGAATTGTTGTCCATTTTTGCACCCTTGAAAAACTAGAACAACTTAAGTAGCCACAGGATAAGGAACAAGGACCATGGAAGATTTTAATATGTCATGGAATAAAGGGGAAAAAACTATGGCCAAGGGTGAAATACTGTCAAAGTCTGGGAAGCCGCAGATGTTTTAGCAAGCCACAATACACTAAAGCAAAATCCATGGATAAAGGCAAAAGGGAAAGGCCATGGGGTGAAGGAGAATAATTTCATGGAAGATGACAGAAGACACACCACATTGGATATAGTTGTGGATCAAGAAAAGAAAATAGTTGAGCTGCGGACATCAAAAGTCAAGCAAAACTAAAACTAGAAAGCTAAGTATTAAAGAAAATGGCATCTTTTCACGCGGAGCTAAAATGGATGTAGTTTCTTAATCCAATGATATGATCTTGCAAACCTTATATAATTGGACAATTATTGGCCTCCTCTACACAGTAAAATCATATTTCTTGAAAAAAATGGTGGTAGGTGGGTGAAGTAAAAGGGAGGCATCTCTAACACACAAAAGGTCTTTTCCAGATGGCACAACCACCATAATTAAATGTAGTATGGGTGTCATTTCTTATTAAAAAAGGAAGATGATGTAGGAAAATGGGATTTTAGAGGCACCCAGACCTTTTTAGAGAATTGAATGAAGGATTTTGGTTCGTAGAAGGATAAATTTGAATTTCCCTCTCTTTTTTTTCTTCTTTCTTCTTCTTCTATTTTTCTATATATTGTAAAGTGGTGCCTAGTTTTAATTTTGAATACTTTGGTAATGTGAGGTAATCACTTTATGTTGCACAAATGTTCTAAGGGTCACATGCCTTGGGCTACATTTATGTAAATGTTTTACGTCTTCCTTTTGTACTGTAATGATTTGTGCATGAATTTTAGGAACTAAAATTTCTGGTTTTGTGGCTCGTCTCTACCTTAGCTATTGTTTAATTGTGTTTCCTTTCCTTTCATTCATTTGTAGGTGTATTGTATGTGTTGTTTTAGAATCCATGTCTATTATGCATCATGAAAGTGGGATCCTGGACGTGTTTTTGAATTATGTCTTTCGTTCTACCCTCTTCATCATTGTTTTCACCCATTTTCTCCCTTGTTGAAGTGTTCATCCCCTTATTTTTAGTGTTATCTCCTTCTCTTGTTTAGGTTTATGTTTTATGCATCTCCTTTTCACCTTGTTCCATTGAAAAGTTAGGGTAGAGTTAGATAGTTGCATTTTGATTCCTAGGAGTAATTTAGCATTAGGAATAAGTAGAGGAATTCAGCCTTCTCTAGAGGTCTGTCTTAGTTAGTCCTACAACTTGGAGATAGTCCCATGTTACCTCAAATCCCTAGATCTTTTTTATTTAGGATGGGTGTAAGTTTTATCTCTAACATGAATCATATATACATTAGTATACTTTTGGACCTATAAATGTACCTGTTATCTAGCATAAGTGCCCTAGTGAGGATTGGAAAAAAATTCTCCTCTCTCCTCACTGTTATGTCAAAATTATAGTACCCCTAACTTGTTGTCACATGTGTGGGGAAATTAGTGTACTTTTTCTAACAATGGTCCATCTCTCAAGTTATGGAACTTGCGACTTGAGATGGACCTTTGGAGAAAGGTTGGCTTCCTCTTCCTAATCCTTATTCTAAACTACTCCTAGAAGGAAAAATGTTGCTAACTAATGCTAAACTAACCATGTCAAGGGACCATGGATAGAAAGAAAGGGTTAGAAAGATACAAAAATAGAAAATCCTAAACTAAGGGGGTGGTGATAGAACCAATAAAAGGGGTGAGATACTCTACTTGAGGGAGAATAGAAAGAGAATGTAGTAGGGAGAGGACAGGCTAATGTGACACAGACCCTTATCTCCATCCAGCATAAAATCTCCATTAAACATAACACCCTGCACCTGCAAGTGAGAAATACATGCATAAAAATAAAAACATGAAATAGAGAGGGAAGGAGATACAATAAAATAATGTAATGGATTAAAAATACCACAAACATAGATTTTATTGCTCTTAAAGTATACACAATCCATTACATGATGAAGTAGAGGCATCAGAACTTCCATGCCCAGCTCACAACTCAATGGAGTTGAGGGAAAAAATTGCAAGAGTATTCCCAACTCCTAGAATGTCTCTCTTTCAAATGAGGGGCCTTTTACATTATATAGAGAGAAGAGCCTCGAATTTTGCTTCACCTACTGACAAGCTTCATAAAAGAGGTATGGGAGGCCATACAAATTCACTTCTTGAGGATACATTTCTATCAGTAGAAGAAATGGAGACCATATTGCATTAAATTTTGTTGTTGAGTTGTCTTTTCACACCTTTTGTCACCTAATCTGTGACCCTTCCAACCCACATACCATCCATCATGTGGTTGTACAACCAGACGAGCATCTGACCATGACAATCATCCATCCTTCCTATTTATTTAAAAATCCTTCCAACTCCTGGTCCATACAACCATTTTAATGAGTTATTCAGCCTCAAGGCCATCCAACCCCAGGCCGTCCATCCCCCAAGCCATCCAACCAAGTCGTCCAACCCTTAGAGGCCAACTTGTGAAGGTGATATATTGAGCTTCCAGATGAGTTTTGGGGTAAAATTCTATATGATTTCGGTTGAAAAGAACCCACTGAATCCAATGGTGGTGGTCTCAAGACATAATTTTTACTTTAACACCTATAAATTTCTCCTTATTTATTGATATTTCCATTTTTGCACCAGAAGAATAAGTTGCCTACGAAAGTGTATGATGTTTCAAGAAGTCCATTTCTTTCCACCATGTAGGTCATGGAAAATTATTTCCATATGAAATTTTTTGGACTTATAATTCCTTGTGTAGCTCTCAAAATATTCTGTTAAAGCTCAAGTCCTCTTTCACAGTGCATGTTCCTTTATGCCCAAAATCCCACTTCTGATGAATCAGATCCAAAACCTCTAAAACTTCCCTGAATCTTCCAAAACTATCTCCTTGATGTTCCTAGCACTTGAATACTCTTGTATCATTCTAGATTTATTCATGAAGCCATGTCTAGTGCTCAAAACTATCCTCCCAAGTTGTCTATTTTTACCGGGGGTAAAAATAGATAACAATTTCGTGACCTCTTGAGGACATCTTCCTGTTAGATGTGTGGCCAGTAGCCTTATAGAATCCATTGGGAAATGGAGTCATTATTGGTGGTCTGATACTGACCGAACCTTTGAATTTAGTCTCGAGTCATTGAAACACTACTGCTTAAACCTGAGATTACTTGTCATTGCTCAGATTTCACATCTAATTCACAAAATTATCTAAATTAAGGTTTTGTGATAGTGGAAATTTTTCTTGAACCTATAATTCTCTTCCTATGCAAATATGATCTATGGGATGAAGGATGAAGCTCTCTGAAAATTTCCCAAACCTGATTTCTTGCCAAGTGTAAATCACAACCAACTGATGATTTCTTCACAAGCATAACACTACAGAAGTTCTGGGAACAGAAGTCGATTAAGAGAGGCTAGAAGTTGTTAGAACCCAATTTTTCCTCATGAACATTCCTTTTTTGAAATGTTGAAAATAGAAATGCCCTTGTAACTAATTTTCTAATGCAAAAAAAATCATAAGGTCTCAACTGCGACTGATCTAGAGAGACATGAGACATAAAAACATTGAAAATTATCCCTCAATATGATTTAGTTTCTCTATATTTGGATTTAGTTAAAGATAGAAATTGTTTCTTGCAACATTTAACCCCTTACTACCACACATTTCCTCCTATAAACATGATTAATTATGCAAGAGTAACCACCACACAAAACTATATACAAAATGGAAGATCATACATACTCCAAGTGGAGCATTCAAAGTGTGCACAAGCACTTATTCTACTAAAATAAAACCTACTCTTACCCTACACTAACTGGAGAAACGAGTAACTCAAATAAATCCAGACACTGGCAAGGAAAAGTAGCTACCCTTTCTCATAATTTTGAACTGTGTAATAGATTTGGAAATGAGTATGATCATGTACATGATTTAAAATCTTCCATGGGAACAATTTCTCATCTAACTAGCCAAAGTATCAACATCAAACAAAAATAATACCTCCTCAAGTTACTCACTTTTTGAGTTTTGGAGGCTTTGGTACTAACCTTTAGTGCTCTGAAACTCATCCTCATTTTCAGAAGTGAACATGAATTGTTGTTTCTTATCCTTTGGCTCCAATGAATCCAAGAACCTGATAGGACAAGGTCTGGCCCGCTTAATCTACCCAGTGCTCTAAGATCCAACTTCAAGAATGAAGTCCTTTTGTAGGCATTCCTGGAAAAGGTAGGTATCTATGATCTGATCTTGGATTTGTTGCTCATTTTTAGATAGGTGATTTTCTACCTCGATGACTGATATACAAGTGTTATCATCCTTTTTCTCCTCCTCCTTGTTTATGGTAGATTCATCCATAATATTGGACTCCTCAACTGAAAGTAAGAAGCCTTCAATGACTACATCTTCATCAAGAGCTTCTAAATCTTATTCAAGAGGATTGTTATGAGTAGTAATTTTTTCTTGAAAGTTCTCCTCCATGGTATTAGGCTCTTGATGTTGGGGAATTAATGATGGAGTAGCAAAGGTGTTGCTCTCCATAGGCTCTACCTCATTAATACACTCTTCCAAATCTGATAAATATTCAAGCTCTTCACTGTCCTGTCTTGCCAATGATCCTCCTCCTTCCATAATGACCTCTAAATTTTCAATTTTTTCACCATGATTCACTTCTTCCAAACGTGAAGTTTGATAACTCAAATTCATCCAAAAAATCATATTTTTGGAGAGATGAAGTGGGATAAGGGACTGCAATTTTTTGTGTAACCTACTTGATACTTGTAGTCTTATTTTTATCCATAACAGCCAAAGGCACACTAGCACATCACTCATATAGAATTGAGAGCTCACCCAAAGCACCCAAGGGTACCAGGTCCCTCTTTTATGACATATTTGTCAAGAAGTTAGCATGATCATACAAATATTCCAAATCCATAATATTCGTTCAAGAATAAAGCATGACATAACCTAGATCTAGATCTTAACCATATGCAAGATTGTCTAAACAAGAACCATAATCAGATTTACCATATAAGATCCATTCTAAAATAATTCAATAACCAATATCCAACCACAAAGTTACATTATATTAGTTTTGTAAAACATAGAAGCTTCATACATACTTAGCATCGTCACCATCAGTCATGCGCGACCATAAACCAACAGCATAACTCTAACAAAACATGGATGATTTCTAAACCATGAAAATTAATACATATATATATATAAGGGTGGGGAATTTATCTTCACCACCTATGAATATTTAAAATAGCTTGCATGCTAGGAATATCCATGTGCCGCTACAAGATAATTACAAAAGAATGCAATCTCTCTATAGACACATGAATTCCGCTTTTGCAATCTTATTCCAAACACACACAAATCACTCGCATTCTTGTCAATTCCATTATAATTAGTGATTTTTCTCTAATTAAATAATGTTTCTTACCACTTTAACCAATTAAAATCACTTTTTTATTGTGTAAACCCTTTTGCATTCAGGATTCCATTTTACGATGAATCTCTTCAAAACAAGTAATTAGTGATTATAGGCTAATTAAGCCTATTTTTCCCTTGATTTTTTCAATATGCCATAATATTGGCTCAAACCCCTCTTATGACTACTCAAAATCACCCCACTTTCCTCCACAACATCTTACAAAGATTCAAAATCTTATCCTAGCTTCCTAGTTGACCCTAAGCGGTTGATTAAGGCTTCATACCTCTTAATAACTTGGTAATTCACTAATTATGATTAGCAAAGCTTAATCATGATTATAAATTCTAAATATTATTTGTACTTTTAGTCCCACATGCACCAATATGCAAGTTTTTCTCAAAGTAAAAACTATAAATAAGACTAAGTACTATCTTCCAACTTTACAACATGTTTTTATTATTAGCCTCATATAAGATATATGTTAAAGAGCCTAAAATCCTTTAAGGATTCACATGTTCATCTTTACCTAAATCATTCATTATGGTTAGTACGAGGTTATCTAACATGACATTATATTCTTGTGTTAGAGAGATATCCTCACCATTTGTAAAGTAGCAACCATTCTCAATTTGATTGCTCCTAGATCTATTTAGATCTATGTTAGTTAATCAAAAATACTAGTAGGCATGCTTAGATGTTAGATGTTAGTTTCATTTAATCTCCATTGTTATGATATTAATATTTTATCATTGATGTTTCATTCCTTATCTTTTCATTTAACTTTAGATCATTATGGTGTTGATCTTGTTTTAAACTAGTTAATTTGTGTTAAACATTTGGGGTGTTATCATTTGCCATGCCCACTGGGACTCAAACCTCATTTGTATTCATTCTCAAGTTTTTCAAACATAGTTTAAATTGTTTTATATTTCAATTTTTCTTATATTAACTTCAAATTCTAAGATTAGATTCGAGTTTTCTAGGTTAAATTCAAAGTTTTCTAGCTTACTTTCAAGTTTTCTAGCTTACTTTCAAGTTTCCTAAATTAAATTCAAAGTTTTTAAGCTTTTAGAGTAATTTTCAAAGTTTTTTAGATAATTTTTTCAAGATATGAAGCTATTTCAACTAGATTATTAGTATAATTTGTGTTTTCATGTTCTTTTCAAGATATAAAGAGGTGAATCCTTGTCAAAATTGCTTTAAAATACCAAAAAAATGATCTTTTTTGAAGAAATTCTTGTCAAAACTCATATTTTTGTCACCTACAGGAAGGCTCACGCATGTGCATCAAAGTGTGCACATTTTTATAAAACATCATGCATGTGAATCAAAGAGTACACACGTTCTTCAAAAGGTGTGCATATGCATCAAAGGGGGCGCTCGTGCATCACCGGCTGCGCTTGTGCTACATTAAGTGCATAACCTATCTTTCAAAGGCCATAATTTTTGCTCCTAACCTCAAAATGACTCTGATTTTTTTGCATTTGAAAGGTATTGAAGAGAACTATTTAATGTTAACATAAATTTGGGTTTTAAAGTTACCAAAAATTTAGATTTTTCATTTTTTAGATAATAGTAATTTTCTACACACATTAACTTAGGGTTGATGAGTGATTTTGTTTTCATACTTTGTATGAGTTTGAAATAGGGTTGTGTATTCTCTTCTCTTGCACCTAGTGTGGTCTTGAGAATCAAAAACACCTCTAAACCTTATTTTTAATAATCTAGAGTAAGTAATAAAAATCATCATTCATTGTTATGCTTGAAGGAATAAACTTTCATTTTGATAGTTGTTTCGACTAGATTAGTGGTAGAAGTCATGTTTTTATGTTATTTAAAGCATAAAAGGGGGTGAAGTTCTATCAAAATTCACTCAAAAGTCTAAATTTTTGATATTGTTTAAAAATCCTTGTCAAAACTAACATTTTGAGCACCTACAAAAAGGGGTGTGCATGTGCATCAAGGAGTGTGCATGTACCTCTTTGGCTGCACCAGTGCATAACTAACTATGAAAAACTTGACAGAGGCATGTTTGGGCATCAAAGAGCGCACATATGCATCAAAGGGGGTGCATGTGCATCAAATGGGGTACTTGTGCATCACTGGCCGTGCATGTGCTACACTGAGTGCATAATCTATCTTCCGGAGACCATAACTTTTGCTCATGACCTAAAAAAGACTTCATTTTTTTGCATTAGAAAGGTATAGAAATGAAATACAAAATGGTAACATAAATTTTTTTTTTAGAGTTACCAAAAATTTAGGGTATTCCTTTTTTGAAAACTAGTCACTTTCTAACATATTTAACTTAGGGTTTGATGAGTGATTTTGTTTCATGATTTGTATGAGTTTGGAATAGGGTTGTGTATGATCTTATCTTACACCTAGTGTGATCTCAGGAACAAAAGGCACCTCTAAACCACTTTTTTCTAATTTGGAGTAAGTAGAAATAATCATCATTCATTTTATGCTTAAGGGGATAAATTTTCATTTTTGACATGTAGTTGATCTTTTAGTGTAAGATATTTTTCACTTGATAAATAATCAAGGCTAAAACTTGTGTATGATCTTCCCTTACACCTAGTTTGATCTTGGGAACCAAAAGCAAGTTTATTCTTTCATTAATAAGCACTTAGATTAATTAGTAATAAACCTTTTTTTGTAAATTTTTATAGTAGTTATTGATTTACAAAGCTTTTTCATTGTTATTTAGTTGTATTGTTTGTTTTGTATGCTCTTCTTTCATGTCCTTGGATGATCTTGAGAACAAAAAATGACATCCAATCCTCTTTCTATGATATTGTGAATCTTTTTAAACTACTAACCATTTGTGTCAAGGACCTAAAACACTTTTTAAAGAAAGAAGGGATCTCTTCAAACAAAAATCTAACATTCACATGTGCTTGTAGGTTTCCAACAGTGGTCAAAACCAAATTAATTAATCGAAAAGATTAAAAAATACACCACTATACAAAACACTTTATGTAGAGGTTGGTTAAGAGCTAAATCTCATCCATTCAAATAGAACATAACCTCGTTGGCACAACCCTTAAGCTCACAATAGGGGTGGTTCTATGAACCCTAAATTAGTTCACACAAGAGGAAACCTTATGAACAAACTAGGAAAGTACTCCAATTACCCACTTGATTAGTACACCTTGGTGAGATTAGAGTCAAATATATCAATATCTTGACCCTAGTGAAAGTATAACTGAACAGACTTTGGTGCTTATTATATTGAATGGGGTAAAGTAAATTTGAGATACTCCCAAACTAGTCAGTGTGAATTTTTGGGTAAATCAAGCTTTCTCTAGATATCGTGTGACACTTAGAGAGATAACCCCTAGGAAAGCTTTCCGACTTGGAGCCAATTTTATCTTAGCTATTATACTTGAGAAATCTCATAAAGTGACAAATTTTTTGGATTCAAATTCTTGTTTTCCAAACAATGGAAAGAATATCTTAAAGTTGGAACCACGTGAAAATTCATCATGAAACCTATGACGTGTTACTTTGCTCTAGTTTTTCATTTTCCATAAGGCAAGGTAATACTTTGGTAACGTATACTTGGTTTGTTTCATCACCATTTATTCTACTCCTTTGTTTTCTTTTTTATCATTTTAAGACAAAATAAGAAAAATAATACACGGATACCACTATAAATAATGTGTCTACCACTTTTGTAGTCTTCTTGTATGACTAGGCTGCAATATCAGAATGTAAGAGTTGAAAGTGTGAATGGTGTGTGCTCATGTTCTAGCAAGCCCCTTGTGTCTCAAAACCCATATTCAGACTTATTATCATTCTAGTTAGGTGGTCTTATCATTTTATTCCCTTGAGTTGTTACATTGTTCGCATTATATCCATACAATTGTGATACTTACATCTTGTTTCCATTGTGAAACTTGGTTTAAGTCTCCATATTGCAGTATTACACTACTTGCACGGGTAATAGTTCCTCAGTATGCTTAGGCTTGGTTTTTTATTCCAACATTATCTTGATATTTTAAGGGTGTTGACATTGCATTGCTAGCATCATGGTAATATCATTTTGGTACTACAATCTTTCTTTTCTTGCAAGGCTTGATTGACATGCCCAAATAGTGTTATTACATTGCTCGCATGAGTAACTTCCATTTTAAAATACTTAGACATTATTTGTGTCCAAAACTATATTTTTTACTCCTTGTTGGAGGATCATGTCAATACTCTGTTAGTATTTAGGTCTTGTTTATCTTTAAACTTGACCTAGGTGGTAATATTGTATTATCACTATTTGTTCTTAAACCTATCTTAAAACAAACATAGGGATTAAAATATTGTTGTGATTGTGATTATAGTCATGTGTTTAGTTGTCATATATTAAGTGCTTCTTGACATATATTACCTTGTTAGGGTAGATCATTTTGTGTTTGTTATTCTAGGGTTCACATTGAATAATTTGATTTTTGTATATTCTATAGTCATCATTCTTTGTTGTGACAACTTAAGCATCGTTACGCTACGTAAATCTACCTAGGGTCCAATCCCTTTGTTTTTTTCAAGGTTCATTGTAGTACTTCTACACATTTGTCAAACCTTAGCAAAAACATCCCTTATCAAGAAGCTCTTGCATCGAATTGAGCATCGGAAAATATTTTTCCCTTGTTTCCTTTTTGTTGCCCATTTTTTATCAAAAACTTTAACATTTACAGCCATAACTTATTGTCTAAACCTTGTCAATTTTTCAAAATTGTGTCATTACGACACCTATTTTCCTTAGATTCTTGTTGCAAAATTTTTGCTATCTAGGTTAGACATTTTATGAAAATGACTGATTATCAAATGGATCCTTATATGTATGACAATAGGGAAGCTAGGTTTCGACATTCCCATCAAAGGATTCCCATCATGGCTAAGCCTCATTTGGTTCTTCATGTTAGAGAACCTGATCATGTACCCTCTTCCCCACCTTCATCTCATATTCGGTGGTATGGTTTGGACACTTCTGATCCAAATTATTATTCATATTTCTCCCACTCTTCTTCTGAATCTGATGCAAACTATTATTTTGATTCTCCAGATTCACCTCAATCTTCTTAAAATTATCATCAGAGTTATTCACTTCATTCAAATTTTAATTCACTGTCCTCCCTTTCTTCACAAGCCTCCCCTTATCAGTCACCTAAATGACATCTTCCTCCTTTGAATATATGTGCAACTGCAAGATCCATCAATCAAACATTTAATTTTATTCTTGAGTCGCAATCCTCCCTTTCTTTGTAGGACCTCCCTTATTTGTCACCTTGACAACCTCCTCCTTCATTGAAGATCTGGGTGACCCCAAGTTCATCTAGGTTGACACCTACATCACAATATCCTAAATCGACTCCCATGTTACATTCATCTAATTCGACACTTGTTTCATAATATCCTAAATTGAATCCTACGTCACATTCATCTAAGTTGACACTCATGTCACAATCTCCTAAGTCAACTCCCACGTTGCATTCATCTAATTTGACACTCATGTCACAATATTCTAAGTTGACTTCCATTTCACAATCATCTAAGTCAACGCATATGTCACAAACACCTCAGATGACTTCTATGTCACAATCATATGCTAATTTTATACATGATCCTCGTTATTTCCTAGAAATACGCCATCTTCTAGGAAATCCAATACCAATCAGTTATCTCAAATCCATGCCTTCTTCTACTCACAAGACATCTAGATCCAAATCTACTTCATCTCTTGAGTCATCATTTTTTCAATCTTCCACACCAGTTGGGCCTATTTCTTCTAGTCAACCTCCTATGGTCAAAGAAAAAATACCCCTACCGATCGATTCATCTTAAGATGAGGAGATGATCACGTAATTCTGGGGGTCACATGATAGAATTCCCCTAGAGGATTACAATCAAGGATTTAATCTTGAATTCAATACTTTTGCATATTGGGAAGAATAAATTGATTCCTTTTGTCATATTACTAAGGAAGATCCTAATACCATTGAGGAAGATCATATATTTTCTTCACATCTTTCATTGCATAGTATGATTCCTCAATCACAATCTCACTTGGGGTCACCACCTAGTAGCCCATCCTATGTTTCTATATGTGGAGCACCTCCAAGTATCCCTTCATCATCTATGTGTGGATCACCTCCTGGTATCCCATTTTCTTCTATATGTGGCTCACCTCTGGCTATCCCCTCTTGATCTATACTATAGGCACGTCCTAGAAATCCATCATCTTTAATTCTTGGGCCAATTCCAAGTAGCCCATCATCTTCTATTTATGGGACACCTCCAGGAAGTCCTTCATCTTTAATCATAGGGCCACATCCTAGTAACCCTTCATCTTATATCTATGGGAGACCTCTAGGTAGTCCTTCATCTTCAATCCTAGGGCCACATCCTGGTATCCCTTCATCTTTAGTATATGGGACACCTCCTGGTATCCCATCCTCTTCAATTCCTAGACCGTATCCTTTGTATCCATCAAGTTGTTCTTCTATCAATGATTGTGGAAAACCCACCATCACTTCTCACATCAATTCTAATCTTTCACTTTTTTCTCCTACTTGTCGAGATCATACAATTCATGCATATTGGAAAACTAAATAGTTCCTTCATCCAACTAAGATTACAAGTTCCAAGAGCCAAAGCTCCCAAAAATTCAAACGATCTTGAAGTTCAAAATCAAACATGATTTAAAAATGTACATCAATACACTCATTATGTATGGCATAAAGTGCAGAAACCTTTGGATAGGGACCTCAATCTCTTGCATGTAGCATCCATGTTTCAAGATAAATCATAGTCATTTATTGAGTATGAACTCACCACAATCATCGATATCAGGGGATAATATGACTCTTGATAAGAAAACATGCCTAATATTCCTTATCAAGGAAATCACTAACATTGTTGTTAGATCTTATCATGTCGAATGACCTTATTAGTCCCACTTTTCAAAAAAGACAAAAATACAAAAAAAATGAGAAAATATTTCATTAAAAAAATTCAAAGGTAAACAAATACACATTGTAATCAGGTATTGCATACATATGGATGTTCTTTCTTCCCTTTCTTTCTCTTCTTCTGCAAGTCTTCCTACAATTTCCATCCCTTTGGTGATATTTTGGTTATCCTATTCACACACATTTTGTGACATTTACCTCTATGGTATCCATTTGGCCTTGGTATTTTATCACCTTGGTATATTAAAGAATGACTGACCTCTTAGGGATCCTATCACAATCAACATCTAAAAAAACTTGTTGCGAAGATAATTTGGATATATTTGTTGACACTAGCCAATGTCGTCATCACAATCACTTCCACCTCCTTCTATCAAGACATCAGTGGTTCTTAATGCCTTATCAAATAAGATAGCTGAAATAAGTGTTTAGAAAGAGAAAAAATCAATCAAATCAAAAATCAAAATCTAAAAGTGAAAGAAAATTTATGTATAACTCTCTTTTGGGGTATTTTCAATAATCTCTACCAGGGCTATAGACACCTGATTAGAAGTAATGCAATGTTGTGATTAGAATCAATGAATATTGATTGGGGATATAAATGATTGGCTGGTAGTGGAGAAATGTATAGTTCTCCTTCCACAAATCCACTCACAAGAAAAAAAACAAAAAATCAACTCTGAAAAATAAATCATTCCTACACATTGGCTAGGATGTCTTCACTTGTTGTCTATCAAATCTTCCCTCCAAGAGGTAAGAAATTTTCATGTGCACACACTGGATCTATTTGATCAAATAGGATTAGTATGTTACCAAGTGTCTTTTTCTGGACCTTGTTTAGACTCTTACTCTAGTTTTTATCTTATCTCACGATTCGTGTCTTTGGCTAATCACTTCTTCATAATGAGGCTTATATGGTACATTCACAACATTCATATTATTCTTCTACTTCATGGATTTTGAATATTTTCATCTAACACTGAGGAAATTTCACATCTTCACTTTCTTACACATATGTGTGGCATTCTTCCCTTTTACATCCCATCTATTATTAGGGCATCCACATTTCTTCTTTTCTTGTGCATAGATTCAGAAAACTATCAAAACCATCTTCCCTCCAAGAGGTAAGAAATTTTCATGTGCACACACTGGATCTATTTGATCAAATAGGATTAGTATGTTACCAAGTGTCTTTTTCTGGACCTTGTTTAGACTCTTACTCCAGTCCATATCTTGTCTCACAATTTGTGTCTTTGGCTAATCACTTCTTCATTGTGAGGCTTCTAAGCTTTATTAAGCCTTACACTATACATTTCGGTCATATTTTTTATCTTTGATTGATTTCTTCTATCACCCCATAGAAAATCAAGGGGGTATCCTTCATCCTACTAATTATTCTTCAAAAATTTACTTGTTTATTCTTGTCTACTATATTTAAAGTGAATTCACTAACTTCACCTCAAACATGGGAAAATGTAGACACCTAAATTCCAATTTTGCAATCTTATTTCCAAATGCACACAAATCACTCTCATTATTTCTAATTCCATTATAATTAGTGATTTTTTATAATTAACTAACGTTTCTTTCCAATCTAACCAACTAACAGTGCTTTTCTGATTTTGTAACCCCTTTCGCATTCAGGATGCCACTTTATGACGAATCGTAAGTAAAAATTCTCTTCAAAACAAGAAATTAGTGATTATAGGCTAATTAAGCCTGTTTTTCCCTTGATTTGGTTAATATTCCCTAATATTGGATCAAAAACATCTTATGATCACTCAAAATCACCCCACCTTCCTCCACAATGTATGAGCAAGCTTCAAAATTTTATCCTAGCCTCCTAGTTGATCCTAAGCAATTGTTTGAGGTGCATACCTCTTAATCACTTGGTAATTCACTAAGTATGATTAGCAAAGCTTAATCATGATTAGAAATTCTAAATCTTATTTGTACTTTTATTCCCACATGCACCAAGATGCAAGTTTTCCTCAAAGGAAAAACTATAAATAAGACTAAGTACTACCCTCCAACTTTACATCATGTTTTTATTAGTAGCCTCATATAATATGTATGTTAAAGATCCTAAACTCATTTAAGGATTCACATGCTCGTCATTGCCTAAAGCCTTCATTATGGTTAGTAGGAGGGTATATAACATGACATTGTAGTCTTGTGTTAGAGATATCTCCTCATTACTCATGAAGTAGCAACCATTCCCAATTTGATTGCTCCTAGATCTATTTAGGTCTATGTTAGTTAATCAAACATACTAGTAGGCATGCTTAGATGTTATATTTTAGTTTCATTTAATCTCCATTGTTATGTTATTAATATTTTATCATTGATGTCTCATTCCTTATCTTTTCATTTAACTTTAGATCATTATGGTGTTGATCTTGCTTTAAACGAGTTAATTTGTGTTAAAAATTTTGGGTATTATCACTCTCTATTAATAAATTATCTAATAATAACTACAATTTTAATCCTATTAATAGCCCAAATCTATGCATGGTTCTTGATATCCCACTCATCTAAAATAGCATTTGTGTGTTCTTCAAGTCTTCATACTAAACTTGTTCTACACTCTATGTCTATATTAAGCCTTACACTGAAAGCGGCTAAGTCCTGAATCCTCACTTTTCCTATGCACACCATGTTCCACTATTCTTCTGCGTGTACCTACATGCCTTGTTACCACGTGCCTAATCATTATGTGCCTCCAGTACTTAGGCTACATTTCATCTACCCAACATTACCCCACACTTGCTTCATTTCCATCCATGATAATTGGTAATCATAACTTATCTCTCCATGAACAAAGAATAAGGAATAAAAGAATAATTGTACAAAATAATGAAAGAATAATTGAGCACCCTAAAATTTTGCAAATAGAATTAATTCTGTATATTCATCTTTTATTTTTTCTTTTGATTCATTCCACTCAAGCAGTGCTTGATTAGTTTTATCTGGGATGTCGACAAGCACCTCATCTGTATCATCTAAGGTCATGATCTCCCATTAATTTTGTAACATTTTGAGAGCATTGGCCATGCTTGAGACCATCACATACATCCGTTGTGTGATGAATTTTCCAATATCCTTTATTCTTTCCTTCTTAGGAATCTCATTTTTTACAAGTACATCGCACTTTTCTTCTACCAATGTGAGCCTCTCCTCACACCCAAGTGTTTCATTATTTTCTACCTTAAGGACCCATCCTCCTTTTCCATAGTTTTTATCTTTATTATTAGATCTGATGATGTACATCTATTTAAGGCCAAATCCACCTTTTTTAGTTCATCCTTTAAGGTCTACAGTATGGATTCATAACTTGTAATTTTACATGTAATAGTTTCCTTATCCTTCTCTTCATGTGTTCTATCATCTCTTGGTTTTGGCATAGGCACCAGACCTTCTTCCATCACCATCTAAACAAGGGCGTGCAAAATAATTCATCATAGATGGGAAATTTTTTGGCACTCTCTATTTAGAGTGTAGCCTTACCTTCAAATTTTCATCTTGAATTTGTTCTACCATACTCACCAATGCTTCCACCTTTGTCTCATCTTTTTCCTTCTCTTCTATCAAGTGATTTATCTCGGTAACTTTTTCCTTCTAATCATCCAACAGTTCCTAAATAGTTTCCGCATTATCAATATTGAGGTGCGCAACCTTTGTAGATAAATTTTTTAGGGAGTTTCTCACCTATTCATCTGACATTACAGGGGTCTTGACAGTCACATGGCACAAATGTGGCACCTTCTTCATTCTCCTTGATACACATGATTCTTCACAAACATTGAATTCAGGCTCATCCATGTGATTTTTCATTGCCCATGATAATTGTTTCCGTGTGAAAGTGGTCACCATTTCTAAGTCCATAAACTCCCAACTATACAATTCTTTAAGTTCTAATTTTTTTTGAAACCTCATGCATATAATATTCGTTGGTTTATTCACATACCCAACTACTGGTGTTGCATAGTTTTCTTCCTTGTTTCCCTTTCCCGAGTGCTAACCTTTAGGGATGTGCACACCTGAATCCATTACTGGTCCTTCACCTATCTATTTAGTATGAGACGCACCTAATGGATCACCCTTATCTACCTTTGTATCCTTGGTTCCACTATCTATCTCCCTCTCCTTCAACTCCTCTACATAAATATTCAATTCTTCTACCTGAGGCTCTTTTGCATCCTCAGTGTGCACTGGAGTGTTTGACGGGTTGTCCTATGATTTCTCTCCATCATCATCTTCCTTAGTTAGGATGTACCTACACCTTTTCCTTACTGGTTATGTCCTCATGGGAGAAGTCCTAGGCAACCTCCTCAATGGCTGTGAAGGTCTCACACCCTAATTTTTGGTTCTTCTTAGCACTCTTTTATACTAGGGGTCCACCACACCCTCTCCAATCTTAACTACGCATGTCTCCATTTCCACTTCTTCACCTTCTTTCTAAAATGGAGGGGTTACCTCATGCTCTCTTTTCTCCCCTATAGTGGGATTCCTCCTTCTTTGATCCAATCCACCACTATCTTATTTCTCTTGTTCTTCATCTTCTTCTTCTTATTCAAGGGGCAAAGTGTCCTCTTCATCTTGCAATGTTCCCACTATATGTTTCCCTTTGGGTGGTTCTGAGAGCTTGAACTCATTTTCAACATACTTCCCATTTTCTAAGTTAGGCCTTAAATAAATGTAAACAATATTTTCCCTAGAATTCCCAATTGCCAAGCTCATAGCTTTAATGATAATATCATCTAAAATTAGTTTCTCAATGTATACAGACTTACTTGGGTAGACGTACGTTTTCCTAACGGTATGGTAGTCACAATATACCTTTTTTGCATTGAACAGAATCCTTCATGCATTGGAGAACATATGCACTGATGCCTAAAAGTAGCATGTAGTAAAATAATAGGGGAGCTTACACTAAGGGCTCCAGTTTCCATCCTTCAAACCAAAATGTGTTATGCAAAAGTGCTAGTATACTGCAAATTGTACCTATTTTCCTAATACCAAAGGAATATCCTTAGGTATTCCCCATTCCTCCTCAAATTTAGCACACAAGTACTCATACCAAAATTATGCTCTCTTCTTAATGGTTCCACTCATGGATCCATCACATGTATACTTAGAAAATATCTCTGCAAGATATTTCTTCTCCTTGGGGTATTACCATATTTTATCTTTTGGCCCATTGGGCACTCCAATTTCTACAAATAGGAGAGACATAAAGATCATGCTGAAAATTATTTTCTCACCTTGGGGTGCCTCTTCAACAATGGTTTTAACAATAAAGCTAGCTAGATTATAGACCACCCCTTTTTTCATCTTATTTACTATGTGCAATCATGCCTTGTTCACCTGCGACCAAATATCTTGATTATTTAACTTACTTAGGAGGTGTGTTGTCACCTAAATAACTAGATACTTTTGTAACTTGGGGATATCCATCCCATTCCCACCCATCATGTATCCAAGAACTTTCTTTGTTGCTTTTATTTCCTCCTTGTCAGTGAGGTCACTGTTAATTTTTTTCCCTGAACTCCTTAAACCTATCAATCTCCCAATCAGGGGCACGGTAAGCCTCATTCGATGCCCAGAAAAGTATAAAAAGTCTTCATGGACTCTGTTCATCAATCATTGGTATATATTTTCTAGTTTTCCAAAATAAGGGAGTTCATACAGCTGTAAAAATCCCATATTTGTCAACAACTTTTCTCCTACATCATCATATACCACCATATTGTTTTCTATTCTCAATGTTTTCTTTACTACAAGTAATTTTTCCAATTCATATTTTTTGTCCTTAGTTCTATGGTTATAGTCACTTACTTTAAAGTGAAGAACATATGATTCCCAGTCACTGCCCATAAAAACCCCATTTCAATATTACATCTCTAAAAAATGGCTTTCGGGGGCATCTTCTACTTCGACCTCGAATTCCTTCCGGTTCCTTCCCCTTGTGGCTGCTCTAGGTACTCATGTAGGTGCCATAGAAAAAATAAAGGTGTTTTCTTGTGGTTAATTCAAGCTTTAAAACTAAAACCTATGTGCCCTAACTTGAATCAATGTGCCCTAGCTCAAACTTGAACCCTAACAACTGATATCTCCTCCTCATACACCTTTTCTTCGCTCAAACACTTCTCTCTAATGGAGAACCAAACAATCTTGTGCATAACTTCAAAAAATCCATTTGTTTTAGTTTGGTATCACCACTCTTCACACCCCACAACTCACTCTTTAACTTATTCAAATTCTCTCAATCACAACACCACCTTATATAGATTTTTTTTTAAATCCACATTTATTTCTCTCCACCTACTACCATACTCCACATTAAATTAGCGTTTATTTTCTTTTTCTATGTTGATTTTTCCCACACCACAGTCATAGCCTTCTAGTGTGCCTACTACTCCTCAGCCACAAACCTCCTTTCGCATGCCTTCATTCACCAAAGTACCTATCCACTACACCTTTCACTAAGTAGTTTCCCATGTTGTAGCCTACCTTGTGTTACACTGTGTGTCCATTCATCCATACATGGTCTTCATTCATGAGCAATATTTTTGTATATGCACCTTTACTTCAAGAACCTACAAAATATCTCTCTATGTGTACCCATCTTCAGATAACATTCAAACTTGACCCATTTATCCTATATACACTCCACCCCAAACTAAAATTATGTACGGTCCTCTACCCATAAATCCAAAAAATAGTAATCATCTTCTGGCGCGTAAGCACACTTATTACACAAACCACTGAACTAAATTGAAAAAGCATAGCAATGATAAGACGAAACACATATAAAGGAAATGTATTAAAGAAATATATTCTAATGGCAATATTTCCTTATTATAAACACCAAGAAGACTTATTTATAGTAGGTATTTAGCCTACTCTCATTGAAATAATTGGAAAACTGTGTCCCATACAGTGCCTATAACTGGCAAGCACCTAAATCAAGTATGTAAGTTACATTATATAGTCCCAACCAATTCACTTTAAGCTCTCCATGGTGGCGCAGTAACTTTGAATTATAAAGGACCATCTGTCTAACTTCAAGCTTCATATCCTTAATATGTTTATCATGTCATGCCTTCTATCTAGTATTTTCCATCTTTTGACTCCATCTAGAAATGGCACACCTTTCATCCAAGTGCATAATTTTATCAATGCACTATTTAAGTGCTTTCTCATCATCCAATCCTTCTACACGTGTAATACGCAGAGTAGGTAACATGAATTCCACAGGAAAAAAACCTCCGTGCTAAATAGAAACTAAAAGGGTGTTGCTTTATTCAATATTTTATAAGTTTTCATGTATGCCCAAATAACATAAGATACTTTATCAACTCATTCCTTCCTTCCAACATCGTAAATCATAGTCAATGTATGGCTCAATATCTTGTTGAAATCCTCAGCAGTTCCATTTACCTAAGGGTGATAGGGTGTTATTTTATGGTGTGCCACCATAAAATTCTACTAATAGTATCTTGATGGTCTCATTAAGAAAGTGAGTTCCCCTATCACTTGTCAAACTTAATGGGAATCTATACCTTCTAATAATGTTTTCCCACATAAACCTTATTAACGTAGCTTCCATGCAATCCTTGTAGGTGTCACTTTTTCCCACCTTGTAAGATAATCTATATAATTTATTATGTAGCATGATCCATTCCTACACATAGGTGGGGAAATAGGACCCAAAAAGTTAATTTCCCACTTTTCAAAAGGTTATGCACTAGAAATATGCCTTAAACAAATTTCATCTATATGCCTAGGATTTCCAAGGTACTGACAATAATCGCAAGCCTTACAATATTATTTACTATCTTTATAAAGTGTTTCCCACCATAAACCAACCAGTAAAATCTTTTACATGGTGGCATCTTCTGCATAATGTCCTCCTGCAATATAGTCATGATCTTCCTCCATAATAGTTGCATGCTCATGCTTAAGTACACAACCTCGTCCCATCCCAATTTGTATAAATATTCACTAATCAACATGTAATGTGCAACATGTATGGATAGTGATTTCTTCTCCAAACTCTTCATCCCTTCAGGTGCCACACCAATATGCAAAAATATAGCAATATCTTCTAAGTCATAGGGTGCGTGGTTCAATCTGAATAGTTGTGCATCTGGAATTGTATCCTACATGATTTGTGCATCCTCACCTAAATTAATCCTTGATAGATGATTTGGTCCATATTTTCTCTTACCTAGCTTAACTACCATCGTAAAATTGAATTCCTAAAACAACAAAATCCAATAGCATATGTACCCCTACAAAACGGGCTTATTCACCAAATAAAGTGTTATGTGATCTGTAAAGAATATAAATGTGGTAGCCAGTAAGTATTTTTGAAACTTATGTAGCACATAAATCATGTACAAGGCTTTGTGCTCTATAGTTGTATAATTATGTTTATGTGGTGTTAACTTCTTTCTTTCAAAACAAATAGGATTATCAACAATACCTTCTCAATGATGAGCTAATACCACATCAATGTCCATGCCAGAGGCATCCACATGCACATGAAAAGGTTTGGTCTATGAAGGAAATCATAGAATAGGTGATGTAGTAATCCTTTCCTTCAATGTCTCAAACACGCATTGTTGCGCTTCACTCCAATGGAACTTTCCTTTACTCTTCAATAATTCTTCCAAGGGCACAGAAATCCTAGCATAACATTTGATAAACTTCTTAAAATACCCTGTGTGCCCCAAGAATCTACGCACTTCACTCTGGTTAGTAGGTTCCTCTAATCCAAAAATAACAACAACCTTAACAAGGTCTACAAACAAGCCTTCCTTATAGATAATGTGTCCCAACAAAGTCCCAAAGTGTGTAGCAAAAACACATTTCTTAATGTTTAAATAGATGCTCAGTTGTCGGCACCTCTCAAACATAAGCCTTAAATGTCACAATTATCTTTCACTAGACCATAAATTATCCAATCATCCAAGTAAACCTCTAAGAACTTATGAATAAATTCCTAAAATACTTGAACAACAATGCATGAAAAGACTACAGGAACATTCTTCAATCCAAAAGGCATAACTATGTATGCAAAACTTTCCTATTTTGTGGTGAAAGTTGTCTTCTCTTGATCCTCTTTAGCAATCCTCAATTAATTATACCCGTAAAATGCATCTGTGAATGATTAGATCTCACACCCTGTAACACCTTATATAATCTCTTCTGTAAAGGGTTTGGGAAAAGGGTTTATTACACATCTAGCATTCAACTCCCTATAATCCACACAAATTCTTATTCTTCCATCTTTCTTTATACTGATCACCATAGGGCTAGCACACTATAACTCCTCAATGGGTTCAATGATTCCAGAATTTAGTATCTTATCAATTTCTTCCTTTACTTTGACACATAGATTAGGATTCTTCTTGTAAGGCCTCTTCCTAACCAGGTGCGCACCTTCTTTTAGATTGATCTTAATCTCACCCAATGATTGATGTACCCCTGTTAACTTATGATATCCTCTAGGAAATAATTCCTAAAATTTTCCCAGTTAACTCAATTATTTTAGCAACCTCAGATTCAAACTAGTAATCACTAATGATATCTTCTTTAGGTTCAGCATATGTCTTAATCTTCACCTTCTTCATTTTCATAGGCTCATGATATGCGTGCACCTTCTCATCTGCACTATATAATACCTTGCATATACCCTTAGTGTGCTCAACATACAATTTCTCCACTTCTTCATCATCATTCAAGTAGACCATCTTACCTTTTCCTTTTTCTATGTAAGCACACCCAAGATGCTCTGCATCTATCTCTTCTTCTTCAAATAACACCTCCAGATCTGACTCACCTAATAACTTTGGAATAAGTTCCTTAGCCTATTCACTATCTCCCAACATCAAGCACTTCATAACCTATAATGCCTCATTCACTAGAGGTTTAGTGGAAAAATAGTCAAAGGTCTTAATCATACCTGCAGTTAGTTCTTTCCAATTTCTTATTTCTCTGTTCAACTCTGCATAACCATACCATGCACGCACGTAGCCTTGCAAGATGTAGTAGAACTTGTGTACCCATAGTGAAGGTGGTTAAGCCTCTTGCCCGTTTATCCAGAGTCTCTCACACTATTGAACATGGTGTTGAGCATCCTTCCCATGAAATTCACATGTCTTGGTAGGCACATTGCTCTGAATAAATCTTATAGAGAAGGTGATTCTCACTTCTTGCCACTCCAAAATATTATCTCTTTGAACCATCCACCAGTGCAATGTTTTCCCACGCAGGTTACATATTAGCATATCCCTTATTTCCAATTGATCTATCCATTGAACTTCCATAGCACATAAAAATATGTCAGGATTTCCTTCACTAGTATACCTTGGTACTGGGTTACTGACCAAAATCCTAACATAGCGTGGTTGACTTACATGCGTAGCTACACTTGTCATCTCACAGCCAACCATTTCATAAGTCTCATACACCTAATTATTGTAAGAAATGTTGGTCATGTCACTCATAGATTGTGCATTATCCCACTAAATAACTCCTTCCTTTGATGGCTCAAGTACTTCACGATCTCTAATGGTTCACACATAAATTATGTTCAAATCCTCTTCACTCAAAGATTCTACATAAGGTGCATATTTTCTATCTTTTAAAGGAATGATGATGTGTTCTTCCTTGTTCTCAAAACTGATGTATCCTTTATTGAAGCGTAGATCAGTATTATGCACATAACACCAAGGGAACCCAATAAATCCTTGAAAACTTTTTACCTCTACAAGTTCCAAGACCTCAAAGTCCCTAGTAAACTTAGCCGATTATTTAGTAATATTAACATCCTTCAAGACTCCAATGGGTGTGGCTTTAGTCCTATTTTCCATAAACAACACATTTGAGAGTGGTTGTAATGGTGGCCTCCCCATCTGATTCCACGCATCTAAGGTGAGTACATTCACTTTTACAACTGTATTAATCAAAATCTTACTCAAAATCCATCCATCAACAACTGCATTTAAAGTGATCTCTTTATCATAATCCAAACTGTGAGGAGGTAAGTTAGCATGTAAAATTTGTCTCTCCTACTCAAATCTAGCATGTGGTATCTTTCTCCTTAGCCATTACCCCAATAAAGGAATGATGTTATTTTGTCGCAACATCTTACAAACCTCCTTCAAATCATCAACATTTTTCTGAGGAAGCTCAGTTGATTTGGCTTGTTCCAGCTTCCACAACTACTCTTTCACGCATTGAATCTCACCTTGTAAGTTTATAATAACTTCTATGGTTTCTTGATAAACTTCCTTCTGATGAGTAGGGCATGAATAATTTGCATGCAATAACTCCTCCTTTATAATAATAGGCTTTTACTTAGGAAATTCCCTCACATGTGCACCCTCAACGCATGTACTGGCTAACACAGGTAACAACTCATGATTAGGCACTAACTTCAGCATCCAATGATCTTCCACAGCGTGTTGTATTCTAAACATTCCCGCACCCTTTTCCTACTTGTGCTTCTTTCTTAGATGTTCATACAAGTCAAGGAATTCTTCATAATTGTGGTTCTTTCCACAAAAATAATAAACAATATTTTGAGGGCATGCATGCCTGTAATGATCAGTGGATCCACATGTATAACATGTTCCTTGTGTAAATTAACTTCCTCCACTACCGCAACCTCGGCCTCTAAATCCTCCATGGTATCCTTGACCTCTACCTCAACCTCCATCAGAGCTCCCTTCATTGTGATTGTGATCATAAAGCTCACCTTGTTCCTTAGAATTATTCACAACATTGACCTGATGTACACCAGTATCAATGGCATCATGAATTTGGTCAATCAACTTGTAGTTCTCTATGCCATGAGTGGTGGACCTATAAATCTTACAATAACATGATACATTCTTCCTTATCACAAACTGTAGTAGGAGACACATACTTGAATCATGGTCTAAGTGAAAAATCTTGCAGTCTAACAACATGGTGCACACTATTTTACAAGGAAAACTATCCTTAGTATGTCCTTCTACTTCACAATTTTTGCACCAAATACCACTACACGTTTCATGTTTGGAATTAGCCAATAATTTTTCTAACTAATTTTCTATACACACAACCTGAGCTTCCAAAAATGGGATAACTCCAGTGTCTATGCTCCCCACTACCTTAACATGTAGAGAAGTTTCCAAATCCTTGTGCGGGTCTATAAATGTCTTATGTGAGAGATACCTTTTGAAGGGTGTAATCAATCCTCCAATGAACCATTGAGCATGTTGACTTGGGTGGATGTCATATGATAACTTCAACAATAAAATTTTAAAGCGAGCATCATACTCCCTTACACTCTCATCCATGCCCTACTTGATGTCCTTTAACATGTTGATGCTCTTCTACTCAAACTCGATTATGTGGAACTATGTCAAGAAAGCATCACTTAGTGTGTTATAATCCACACAAGTATGGTTTGGATCATATTTCATGTACCAACTATGGGCGCACCCGTGTAAAGTATTTACAAACTAACTTGACTTACACTCTGGAGTTGTAATCCCCCTCATGTGCCATATTATTTCACACATATGTACATGCTCAGTTTCATCTTCAATTCCTCTATATTCTAGGAGACGAAGAGACATCTTAAAATAGACTTTTTGGGGTTGGTGCAGATTGTTCCCACCAGATCCAAAACCTGTATTACCTATTTTGTTTCATCTACCTCTAGAACCATTAGATACACTAGATATTGAACCACCTGATCCTCTCAATCCTCCCCTTGTAGTAGGCAATATACCAGAGGCAACATTGCCTTGTGTTCTAATAGTTGTGCTAATCTAAACTCCCACTGTCTGTGAATTTGTGCTACTTCTATACATGATACCAACGATCTACACACCCATGTTTTGTGTAGATGACACACCAAAAAATATACCTCTAACTGAACCTCCAAATAACACAGACAATGATTGTTCCACCATAGATGAATAAGCTACCTAATTAAATCCTAAACTTGATGGTAAATTAACTCTATCTGTCGCTACTCTACTACCCACACTAGTTTGTTTACTAATGACTGTCGTAGAAACTAGAAAATTGTTTTCACTCAGATCATACACCCGTTAAATTTTTAAAAGATCACGTGTAACATTGAAACATCCCTAAGACGTGGGACCTTTTTTCCTTGGGATGAACCTCCAGAGAAGGTCAGCTTCCTTTGCAACTTGGGGTACCTGATTTAAGATCTATGTGTAAGGATAAATAAAATGAAAATGACTCTAATCTACTCAATTCACGGGGCTTAGAGTTAGAAATAACAAATAAGGAAAATATGCATAAACACCAAGAGAGTATAATTAGATACTTTTACTGACCTTCACATTGGAGAGGGTTAACTTAGAAAGGATAAAGTAACCATCACAATCTAATTCACCTTATTCTATTTAGACAGGGACAATATCAAACCACAGATAGAATAGCATACATTTCTTTGTAAGATCCTAAGCATACCTAAAATATAGATCAAATAGGTTTGAATACACAATCAACAATTCATGAAAATATATGATATGCACATTTCATACATCCCTTTCTCTCTATGACGGTTAATGATAATGTAACTTTATAATAGAAGTAATATAATATTTCAAAACTAATTTTCTAGATAATCACATTATTCTCCAACATATTGAAATAAGATATTTTGAAATAAAGGTGAGCTAATCACTTATACCGAGGAATTGAACATCCACAAAGCATACATTGATCAACTATTAACACAATAAATCAGATATTTCAAGGAAAACTATTGTTCTGAATATAATTGAAAGGCTCTAAAGTATCAAAGAACTCTTCCAAGATTGAATAGTAACTTCCCAATAATCTATCCCTCTCTCTAAACTTACACATTTAACTATTTATAATTTTTAGGTTGAGCCATTATAGCTGAACCTTAACTAACAAGTTACTAAAAATAGAATGTAATTAACTTCAAGGGAGCATGCTCCTACAAAAATAGAAAAGTAGCTACAAAGGTTTGACCCCGTTAACCCTACAACTTTGACTAATCCAAAGCTTGAAATTTTCCTTTCATGGCCACATAGATTAGCTTGGTCCTACAACATATTTTCCTTCTTCAACTTTCTCCTACTCTTTCTCCCACATAGTCATCTGATGCTTGAAATAAATGAAACATTTGATAATTCCTTGTACTTCCTCTTCATCTATTCCACATGTGTAATGATTCACCACATGTATTATTTCAGTCTCTCTTTCCACTTTAGCTAGGATCCTTTTGAGTTTACTCACCATTTCCTTCAATTAACTTGTGAAATTCTGGCATGAAACCAACCTATCAATTGAATCACTATTGAAAGTCCTAGTTACCTCATTATCTTTCCCCACCAAATATTTGAAATTTGATTAATTTGATCTACTAGAAGGGCATCAATATTCTCAATGAAAATTTTGCAATTGATATCAAATTCTTCATAAATATCATTTAGAGAATCTATTATTTCTACGTGTTTTTCATCCAATTTCTTGATCAAATCTTGTAACACCTGGGATCTAAATTCCATAGCCTTCTAAAATTCAAATAACTTGGAAATATCATCAACTACTTATTCTTGAAGAAGTAGATTTGGATCCTCCTCTATAATCTCACCCCATGTGATCAAATCCATATTCAAATTATTTTTATCCTTAGAGAAGGCTTCATCCATCCTATAAATGGAGGCTCTTTTAGTTTGTAAATCATTGTACAATTCAACATATTATTTAATCAAAGGATTATCTTCTTGAAGCATGTGTTCCATCCATTTATTCATTAGTCTTCCATTCTGACCTATCTTCGCAATCTCATGATATGAAATATTTTTCAGAGTGAAAGAAATTTTTAGAGCAGTAGTAATTAAAGGATCGGTGGTTGTAGTCGGTTGTGTTAATTTTCTCAACAAAGTAGTGAATTGTTCAACCTTCACTTTAAGTTCATCTGTGGAAGATTTATCTTTATCATACTTATCCAAAAAATTCTCGAGAGCCACCTGAACATATTGTTTGGGACCTTCGTGTGTCTCCTTACCTAGTGAAAATCTAGCAATTTGACAGTCCATTGTTGTGATAGTTCTTTATTCTTTCCCTCAATAAGAGTAGAAAATTCCATGACTCTCTCCCTTGATTGGTTTACAGATAAACTGGAGACGATATTTGGCCATTTATCCTATCTCCTCATAGTAGGTTCCAACACACTCATATCTATTATGTCTACTAGAGGCACCTTCTTCTTTTGTTTTGGAGTTTGGCAATATAGCCATTCTGGTATAGCACATGCAGACGGAAGTGACACAACCAATTCATCACATGGATCACTAGATAACAAAATAGCACTAGTAACATTAGTTGATAATGAATCAGAGGTGGTAATGATATATGGGATATATTTGAGAATAGCCTCAGGAGTGGATACAATGAGGCTAGAAGTTAAAATGGAAATAAATGAAAGTGGCAAAGGGAGTGAAGTGGAAACTGGAGACTCAATGATTTCCCCTAGTGAGAGGATAGGAAGGGATTAAAATACTTGGGCCATGGATGGGGATGGAAAAGAATAAATGAGTGTAGGAGTAGAAGGTAAAGATGGAGGAAGTGATAATGACATGGAAGAAGGGGATGGAAAATTATGTGATACAACTGGAGAATCAATAACCTCGACAAATTCTGATACTAATATTACATGGGAAAAAACCTTGGAAGCAAGGGCCTTGGAAAGAGAGGAACTTCCAACAAAAAATGAAATCTTCTTAGGAATTATATTGGCCCTTTGGGTTGACTTGTTTCCTTTTGTGAGTGTAGGAAGATTCATTGTTGGTTGGAATTATAATCTTATAGATTGATCTAACCCTTTGGGTGAAATTCCCAAGGTAGCCAACCAATCATATGTTCTTTGTAAAATGGGCCCCGCCCTTTCCTTAGTATTGAAACTTTATTCTTGATACAATCGACCCATGGCAATGGTTGATTAGAAACATTGTTATCCTTATATACTAGATTCAATACTTCATCCTCATCCTCCATCTCCTTTGGAATCTTTGTGATACCAAACTATCTAACCTTTCATATTATCATTTCCAGATAATGAACTCATCCCAACATTGAATCCAAATATCCTCTAGCAGAGGCATGTGAGAACTAAATAAACTTGTTTCACTAAAATTTCCCCAATAGTCAAAATTGGTTCTGGGATGAAAATTTTGCAAAGTCACTTCATATATTTTCACATCCACATCATTTTCTTTATAAATAATAGCACAAGTATATCTTTCAATTGAAATGGGAAAGTGGACTCCCACCTTATGTCATGTGTTTTGGATTTTGTTGTAATCCTACATTTACCGAACCAATTCTAAGAAAACCCATTTATTAGTAGGACATCTTGGTAAATTTCTCGGGGAACCCACGAAACTGGGAATCCTGATGTATATAAATGTTGGAAACTGAAGATAAATGGCTCCCCACTCTCATACTTCTTTGAAAGCATCATCATAAATCCTTTGATTATACAAATCCTTTTCAAAATGATAAATAAGAACAATGAAGAAGGCATAATTGACTCTGCGAAATTTCTACTTCCCTCATCCATCATGATTTAAGGATAAAAATCAAAAAATATGTGATACACTTCTAACACCTTTGGTATTTAACCAATTGAATTCCCCCATGGCAGCTGCAACATATACCAAGAAAGAAGTCATGTAAAAGTTTTTTGGAAGACAAGACTTTACTCAATTGAAAACATATAGAGTTGTCTATATGCTCTTCCCATCATCCGAATTTTTTTTTCTTTTTAATAATGGCAATATATAGAAACATATATTCTTGAAACTCCCTTACATAAGCTAGACCTGAAACTCTACTTAATAACACAATAAGATTGTTTACTTCTTAGATGAAATCTGATCGAAACATAGTCTTAGGAAACTTGATGACACTCTTGGCCAAGTAGCTCTTCATCATGACCCTCACACACAATTCGGTTTCCTTGTCCTAATGTTCAACTAAAGATTTTGGTGAAATTGTGGAATAGTCATCAACATCAGGGAGTTTAAATAGATCTTCAAAGAAATCAGAGTCCAATAAAATTACAACATTTCCATCTTCATTCTTCACCAAACTAGAATCTTCATCAAAAGGGGTTTTTGCGGCCAAGAAAAATTTGAGATAATGCATAGATGCAAGAAAAATAGCAGTTAGAGCAATCCCACTATCATATATAGCCTACATCTAATATTTCTTGTTAGCAGCTCTCAACCTTTCCTAGAAGTCTAGAAAATACACCTACCTAAGATCGGTGTTTCTAATATTTCCACGAGTGAGGAGCAACACCTAAAAATGTATCTTTCATATTTTATTTTCCTTTTGACAAGGAGGTTGACATTAAGTTTAGAATTCATAATCTGATAGGCCTTTGGAAATTTCCTAACAAATATTGTAAAAGCTTTGAAATGACGAAGTTCAAAAGTCTGAAAAGACTCTAACTTCAAAGTGCAAACTCTCCAAAAACTCGAAATTAGCATACCTCCAAAACTCTGAAAATCAAAACCTCAAACATCCAAAATCTTTAGACCTCTAAAACTCTGAAAAGGGAAAACCTCCAAAACTCTGAAAATCTTAAATCTCTAAAATTAGAACCTCTAAAAGTCAAAAAAGGAAGAAGCTCCGAAATCCTGAAACTCTGAAATTGATTATTCTGAAAAAGTAATATACAAACTATGAAATCACCAAAGGGTACGGAATGAAGATAAAAATACTTATGGAGATCTGGGAGAAATTATCATGCAATCTAGACTGGATACCTACACATGTTGGATTTTGCAGCTGTGAAAATCAAGAAACATTCTTAAGGAAAATATGGCGGATGATAAGGGTTCCATTTCTAACTAAGAAAAGGAAGAAAAAATGAAATAAACAAGGAAGAAGACCCAAAAAAATCATAAACCAACATGAAATAAACCAAAATAAAATTACCTTGAAAATGAAACCTCGAAAGTACAAAGAGTTCAATAAAAATCAAAGTGTCAGAGCAAAAAGTTAGGTGAAAATGACAGATAAAAATCTGAATTTATATAGAAAAACCTAAAATTAATGCCTATAAGCTAACATCTGGGGGGTAGGTGAGAATTTAATGCTTATAGAACTCCAAATTCTTAAACCCCAAAATTCCAAAGTTCTAAAAGTTTGGAACTTTGGATATTTGGACTTTGGAACTTGAGAGATGAAGCTATACAAAAATCGACAGAAGACTCCAAAACTCGAAAGTCTGAAGTTCTGAAAATTTGGAACTTCATAATTTTGGACTTCAGAAATTCGGAGGTGAAATTATCAAAATTAAGATGGAAGACACTGAAACCCAAAAGTTTGAATTTCCAAAATTTCAAAACTTTGGAGTTTCGGAGTTCAAAACTTTGAAGTCAAAAATTAAAAATTGTCAAAGGATATTTTTGAATCCTAAAAGTCCGAAAATCTTAATTTTTCAGACTTCCGGGATTTTAGAGTTCGGAAATTTGGAATCAAAAATTTTTATTTAGCATTCTCCTTCCTAAAAAATAAAACATCTAAAATCTAAATTCTGAAATTTCATACATCGGAGTTTCAGAGAACTTCAACAGATTTTTAAAACACTTTCAGGAAAAAGATTCGAAAGAAATTTTGAAGCAACTTTTAACATCTTATTATAAAGGTAAGATTTAAATGTTAAAATTTTTAGATACCTCTAAGGGATTTCTTATCTGTTAATCGTATAGGCCAATAGCCTTATGCAAACCATTAGGCAAAAGAGTTTTGAAATAAAACTACATTTAGAGCACAAACAAAAGAAACGGAAAAAAAACACACGATGTGCAAAGATTTGAGATGTATCACATTCACATGAATGGGGAGCTCTTCTCCATTGATCCTGGATGGATGAAAAAAAATTGAATCTTTGCTACTCATGATGATTTATGGCCCACTCAAGAGAGCATCAAACTTAACGTGTTTTCATGGTTTGGCTCCATCTTCATCCCATTTGATAACTAAATCTCCCTCTTGAAAATACATGTCAGATGCTTTCTTGTTAAAATATTTCTTAACCTGAGCCTGATGTTACTCTAAAGTATTCATATATTTGTTTCATACTTCTTCCAATTCCATGAGTTCGGAAAACCTTAGTGTTAAGGAATCATTCTCCATCACCTCAAGCTGATGAGCTAACTCCAAGGAAGGTAACTTCAAGGAGAGTGGAATTTTTTCTTCCCTTCCATATACAAGTAGGAAAGGAGAATTCTTAATGGCCCTTTTAGATGTGATCCAATCTTCCCATAAGTCAGTCTTAAGCTTTGTATGCCAAGTCCTCCTATTAGTCTCCATTGTGCATTTGATAATCTTTATGAGGTTCTTGTTGCTAGAATCATCCAATTTGTTTCCTTGTGGATAGTAATTGGATGAAGTCTTGAGGTAGACCTTATTCTTGACATCCCATTCACTCAACTTCAAACCAAGAAAAGATATTGAATTATCTGAAATAAGTGTAAATGGAACACCAAACCTTGTCATTATACCTTCCAAGAAATCAAGAACTGTCTTCTCATTACTTTCTTTCAATGTTATTTCCTATGTCCATCGAGTAAAGTAGTCTGTTGCAGTAAGAACCCATTTATATTTGTCACTGGATGGAGGATTAATCATCCTGATAAATTCAACCCCCATTTAACAAAAGGTTGATCTACTTGAATCAAATGTAGTGGAAGAGCTACCAATTTCATTACCCATAGATGGGCATATTTGAACAAATATGACAAACAGTAACCAGCTCGCATGATCTTGGTAGTATTTTTTCATGCAGAATAATGTCCTCTAAAAAAACCATTATGAAAATCTTCTAGTATTTTACTCACATGTTCTAGTCCCACATACTGAAGGAGAACATCGTTCAAATCCTTTTGAAAGAGAACATTATCTATCATAACATATGGAATAGACTGAATACAGAAGGTCCATTTTTTGTTTTTATCCATGTCCATAGGATATACTCTTAAGAAAAGTAAATTCTTTATTTTGGATAACCAATCAACTTGATCATTATCTTTATCAGTGTTTAAGAGTGTAACATCCTCATCACCTTTTGATTCCATGTCTGCAACAAATTGCTAACACAAACCTTTACCTCTGACAAGTTTGGTAACTTTGACGTGTATGTCATACTCCATCACCTTCATGATCCATCCAACACTCTTCTCATTCATCTCTTTTTTCAACAAAAAGTCCTTGACACTGGGATGAGACACCATCAAGTGAATCTTGATGTAGGAAAACATATGTTTGAATTTCTTCAGAGCTTGAATAACTGCAAAGACTTAGTTTTCAAGAAATGAATATTTGAGCTCATACTATTTGAGGCACTGATTGAAAAAATTAATTAGCTGCTCCATCAAATCATCATTTTGTTGAGTAAGGATACCTAAAATTCTCTCTTGACTTGCAAAAGCATAAAGGATAAAGGATACCTAAAATTCTCTCTTGATGGCTTCAAAACTCTCTTTCCCTTCTTTTTTCCATGAGAAAGGCATATTTTTCTTCAGCATAGCTGTCAGTGATTTAGCTAATTCTGTGAATTGAGGAATGAATCTCTACATGAAATTTATGGTTCCTAAAAAAAATTGGATTAATTTTTGTGACTTAGGAGGGAGAGGGAAAAAATTAAGCAAATTCTGGTTGGATCGATTGATATTCCTTCCATTGAAACAACATTCCCTAACAAGTTTCCCTCATGCACTAAAAAAATACATTTCTTAGGGTTGAGTGAAACCCCAAATTCTCTACACCTTCGTAAAACCTTCCTTAGATGTGTGATTTGATATTTTGCATGTTTAGAATATACAGTTATATCATCAAGGTAAACCAAAATGATATCGATGATTAGTCCCTTAAATGCCATGTCCATGGCTCTTTGGAAGGTAGCCCTAGCATTGGACAATCCAAATGGAATTTTATTATAAGCATATGTGCCCCACTTGGTGGTGAAGGCCATTTTAAACTGATCGTATTCTTGAACCAAAATCTGATTATAACCTAAATACCCATCGAGCAAAGAAAACCTCTGAGATTTTACCACTATTTGAATGATTTTCTCCATTGATGGAAGAGGATAGTGATCCTTCAATAAGGCATGGTTCAGATCTCTGAAATCAACGTATAGCAGAATCTCTCCATTTTTTTCATACAGGAACCAAATTGGCTACCCAAGATGAATGTTTTATAGGAAAATTATACAATCCTCAATTAGTTTGGTTAGCTCCTTCCTCATTAGTGGCTCAATTTTAGAATTAATTGACCTCTGTTTCTTATGAACTGGCTTGGCATGAGGGTTTAATTCTATAATATGTTTTTCTAGCCTTGGATCAAAACCACAAATATCTTTGTAGCTCCATGTGAAAATGTCATGATACTCTAGAAAAAGTTAGATGAAATCTTCCTTTTCTTCAGAAGTACATACCTTACCAATATTTCGAACCTTTTTCATTTGTTACCTCGACTTCCTCAAAATATTCTTCTTTGACCACCATGTTCAAGCTTTGTCTTTTCACTTGGTCATCTGAATTGAAGATAGATTCTAGAGTAACTAAGCCTTTTGGAAGCTTATTTCCCTTAAATTGTATGATTTGATTTCCATATGATTTTTTCATCTTACCTTGATGTTTTGCGGTAAATTTTTCCTCTTCTTGTAGGAAAAGGACAATTTGTTTGTAACTATCAAACACTTTCAAGCTACTCAAAATATCTAGAACTACAGGCTGGACCACCATTTTGACTATTTACCACCCTTCCTTTATGATATCTGTCAGTATGTTGTATTGCGAGCCAATCGTAGCAAGCCTATCAGCATCTTTATTTTACTTCCTAGGAACATCATGTATCCCAAAAGCTTTGAAGTTTTCAATTAAATCCTAGACTCAGTTTTTGTATCATCTTAAAAGATAATTTTTGGATACACTACGTGTCATCACTTTATGAAATACTAACTCACTGTATCCAAAAAATAGGGCTTTAATACCCCTCTTCTGAGCAAGTTGAATTCCTTGCACAAGGGCCTTGTACTCTACAACATTTTTAGTGTAACTAAACTATAACCAGAAAGATAAGAAATATTTAGCTCCTTCTAGAGAAATTATCATAACACTAGCACCAGATCTATTCTTACTCCTTGAGCTATCGAAGAACAATTACCATAATCCTTCAAGATTGTTTTTTGTTTTGAAAAGTTGTGGTATGGTGGTTTCTTCTTCGTGAATGCAATATGTGCTCAATCCTATTTCTTCCAATAGTAGAAAAAAAAAATCATCTGCCAAAACATTAACGTATAGATCATACTGATGGTATCGACATACTTCATCCAACATGGTATCAAGTACTTCTTCCACAAGAATGGTGGGTTCATGATCAGCAGCTTCTTCCTCTTGATCATAAATGGTATAATTCCCCTTTGTGGGACTAGTCGTGTAGGGTTCTGCATGATTATGGAAGATTAGTTCTACCCTTATACATATTTATCATCATCGAATCACATAACCCTATGGTTTTCACAAGTGTGTGTGCTTGATCTCATAGTGTGATTGGATAACATGGGTACTATCTCCAAGTTGTGGGACTTTCTACTTGAGATAGACCTCCAGAGAAAGTTGGTTCTTTATCCTAAACTACCTGCCACAATCTACTCTAATGCAAGAAAAACTATTTTTTCCTAATCTAGATTTCCAAGGGACCAAGGAGAGAGAGTATATGGAAATATAGCCTACACTAAAGTAGTGAAACACCAAAAAAAGAGAGTGTGAGAATAGTCTTCCAATGTGTGAAAAGTAGAAGAAAAATGCATACTAGAAGGGGTGATAATAGTTCTCCACAGTTAGAAAATTCATTCACAACAAAATTTCATATATACACAATGATAATGAATCCCTGTAGAGTATAAGGTAGACACAATATATTTTTAATGAGTTTGAAAGGGAAAAAAGAAAGCAAACAAACACAATAGGGGAAGGAGTATCCACAAAGGTTTACCTATTGCTTCATTGATATGCACAATCCAATCTATTACAGAATAAGGGCCTGGATCACCATGCAAGGAGTCCACTATAAGGGCCTATAGCACATTGGCTTCACAAAACAATTTTTATAGATTTTTGCTACACAAAACTACCTCCCTTTACAATGAGCCCGACACTCCAATTTATATAATGTTGAGAAGAGAGAGAAAGAGAGGAAAATAAAATCCTTAAATTTGTCCTTCAAATACATGTAAAAGTTAGTAAATGGAGTGAAATGATGTTTTTTTAATTTCAAAAGTCTCCCCATACTCTCCCATAACTTTCAGTAGTGAAATATGTCATCCCATGCTTCATTAATGCATCCCAACTACCAAATAAAACATTGTTATGAACCTCGCCATGCTTTCTACAAAATCACCATTTTTTCCTCATCAAATTCCTAATTTATTGATTTCTTTGCATTGGGATTGGAAACATGATTCCAATGGTACCAATTTTGTGAATTTTTGTTTCGAAATGCAAAATTTATGTCCTTGTGAGTGCGGGAAGCTATTTTGGGTCTACCAGGCATTTATGTCATTTAACAGGACTGAGCATTTACTTTACAAGAGCTGAATATGTTTCTTTTATTTTCATATATCTAACCTCATAAAAATTAATAAATCCATTTTCTGTGGTGTAGAGGATGTCGTGATCATTCCATAAAGTCAAATTTCATGACAATTAGAGCTCTGCGTCAAAAGTTATGGCCGTTTGAAGTTCGGGATTTGATTTGCACTGTTTTCCTTTGCATGCAGACATATCAGCTATTTCGAGTCCTTTTGTCCCAGCTATCCTAAAACAAATCCCTGATCCACCCACAAGCCTCCTTCCTATTCATATACTTTATCCTTTGGTGTCCCATGTTGTAACTCCCACTAAAACAACTCACTTGAGACCGAAGAACAACGTAGGATTAGTTAGGAAAATTATGGGATAATTTTTTTTGTTTAAAAGAGTCTACAACAAGGTTACAACGAAACAAATGTCACTAATAAGTTTTAGAACAATTCTAATCTACTATAACATAATCCTCTTTTATTAACAATTATTAGAGGTCATAAGGTCCAAAATTTAGGGTTAGAAGGTTCAATTAGGTTCAGAGGGTAAATCTTCACCATACCCACTCTCTAACAAGCTTAAAGTTTCAACTTGATTTTTCTCACACTTATCACATTCAAAAATTCCCTAAATCATTTCCATTGGATAGGAAATTTCCTCACCTTTCCATTGATATAAATAAGTCCTCCTAACTCCTCATATTTCTTAAGTTATGGGCTGGCGGGCTTTGGGGTGAAAATTTTCCCCAAGAGTGGGCCTGTAAGCCCAGGGGTGGAAATTTTCCCAAGGGTGGGTTCGCAGGCCGTGGGGAGATTTTTGGAACATTTCTCACACAGGGAAAAAAATAAATTTATGCCCGTGTACCCACAGGTCCACAAGTCCACAAGGGACACGTGTCACTTTGCAAGCCAGTGCGGGGAGAGCGGTGTGGCAGGGAGACGTTTGGGAAAAATTTTCCACACGGGGTGAAAAGCCAACATTGTGCCTGCATGTTTGCAACTCACAAGGGACACATGGCATCACCTTAGCAAATGTAGGGAAAGTGGGGTGGTGGGGTGAAAATTTTTTTAACTCCCGAAGGGCTAAGAGGGTAACATTGACTCGTGCCTCCGCCAGCTCCTCATGCCACGTGGCCGCTCCTGATTGGCTGTGGGTCAACGAGACAGTGGGGAAAAACATGGAAAATTTTCCCAAAAATTTTTAAAACACAAAAAGGCAAAAGGTAATCACTCCTCCGCAGATGCCTCGTGATTCCATGTGGCATCACTTGATTGGTCGCAGGTCGGCGGGGCGGCAGGGAAAACTTGGAATATTTTCCCAAAAAACATTTCCGGATGCACTAAGTTTAAAAAGGGGTCCTCCCCTCTGCCAGCACCCCATGGTGCCACATGGTAACCTCTGATTGGTTGTAACCTATGGGGTGGTGGGAAAACTTTGGAAAATTTTCCCAAAAAATTTCCCAAGCTCTAAGGGAAAAATTTGGGCCCGCGGGTCAGTCAAGGAAATTTTCTCAATTTGCAACACCAAGGAAGAAAAACTTTATAAGTCCATAACTTTTGATAGAGAGCTAAGTTTTTGGAAAACAAGGACTTTCTAGAAATCTCTCGGCGTCCTCTTTACACAAAGATCATTAATTTATTTATTTTATAAATTTTAAGGGGTCAATTTTAAGAAAACGACCTGCAGGCTTTTATAGTGTGAACTGGTAAATTTTAACTTGTGAGATTTATTCAATTTGATGTTTTTCCTCTCTCAACATGTCAAATAGACATGGAGAATTTTTCTTAGGAGGAATTAGGATAATGTTTTAAGGTAGATCTGTTTGATTGAAACTCCAATTTGAAATTTACAAATTTGACAGCAAAACGACTGTGGAAACTTTAAACTCAGTTTTTCCTGGGTTTGAAGTATTTCCATTAAGTTTTTTTGTCTAATTGAATTTTTTTAGAGCCTACTATTTCAATTTAATCATTTAATTTTTTATTTTATTGTTGCAGGTTCGATCTGTGCATTTTTTGTTTAGATAATTGCTAGTTTGAAATAACAAAACAAAGGGCAATTTTTTTATTTTTTTTTTAAGTATTTATTTAATTAATTTCCATCTCCCAAGTGTGGAAATTCATTCTAATCCTATCCAAATACATTTATTTGATTCAATCAAACCATCTACGGGCTAAAATGTAAATTCTTATTTCCAATCTTAACTTTTTTTTTGAAAAACAGAGCATTATATTTTTCCTCACACGTAGTTCTTATTTTCAACAGAGATTTCAAAACATAAAGGATGATCAATTTCAATTAAACAATACATATTGAAAAAGGTAATGCAATCCTTTATTGATTCCAAAATACAACATTACAACCTTTCTTCTTTTATTTCTTCCAAAACATATATTATATACAGAATAGAATAATACATTTTCTTCTCACGTATTTTCAATTTACCACTTTTCAAATAGGGATTTCATAGTGAATGCTAAACACAAATTTCTAATTGAATAACCACTTCCATTAATTTGAATGAACTCTTACAACTTCCTTTCCATTTGGTTTCAAAATGCAACATACAAAAACATGTATCATTCTTTCACATTCTTTCCAAAACAGAATACAGAGTATAACTCTTTTACATTTCAAATTTCCACTTGCAGTCAGTACAACATATTTCCATTACAAACATTTACAATTTCATCCACTTCAAGTGGGAAAGGTTACAATGAGATTTCATTTCACAAGGTACTTTCAAATTGTCTTTTCTCAACTCCATGACAGCAACATGCATGCTCCTCATTCTTCCAATTTGATCACAACAGGAGTAGGGGAAAGGAAACACTCTCCACCCAACCAAGACAACTAATAAAGAGGAGAAGCCATCCTTCTTCATTGGCCCCTAAGCCCCAACCACAATGTAATAAAAGGTGTGATCTAACTCATGGCAACAACAGGATTCCACAAACATACAAATGACATTTTCACAAAGAAACACAGTCCTAAACAGAATGTAGTTTACAACTACATTAAAATATGACAAAAAATATAAAGGCTTCATCAAGAAAGCCAAAGGAGCAAGAATTTATGGGGGATGCTGCTTATGCCTCCCAAGGGGGAAAATGGGTATCACCGCCTGAGTACAACCCACCAAATATGTGTGTGTGTGTGTGTGTGTGTGTGTGTGTGTGTGTGTGTGTGTGTGTGAATATCATTTCAAACCCTATCATGCCCTTATGCCTCCCCCAAGTACCCCTTATTCCTCACATTTTCTTATGTCTCCCCAACATCTTATGGCACCCCATAATGAGTAAATAAATGAAAGATATTTCTTTGTAAGGTGGAACCCAAATCCCAACTCCCTACACCCTTATACCTCCCTAAAACACACTTGTGTCTCCCACAAAAATAACCCCATAGTCTTCTCCTACACCATTCCTAGGCCATCTACCCAATAGCCCACAATATACCAAAACATTCAGAAAATAACATTTTCATATAAACAAGAAGAGAATTTCAAGAGCTAAGCTCCTACCTCTCCATGATGCAGTTGTTCCAAGTTCCAAAATAGCAAGCTTTATCCCAATGCAAGCAATCCAAAACAGCCAAGCACAAGTATGAAACAATCTTCCAAAAACTCCTCCAAGCAAGAGCTCCCAAAACAACAAGAAAAATTCACCCAAAAAATGAAGTCTCCAAAAGTGAAGCAACCCAAAACAAGGCAAGAAATTTGAATTTTATAGAAGAGGATGAGAAGGATCTATGTAGGATGCCACATCACACATCCTCAACCCCAACCCCCAAAATTCAACTTCATTCTCCAATGCATAATAAATAAGTGGGTGAATAATATGACAATTCACTTTCACACTAAAACAAGCCCATACCCCCTACGGACTGAAATTAAATTAACTAAGAAAAGTGAAATTACAACATTCCAAAGGTCTAAATCTAGCCCTACAACCATAAGCAGGGTTGGTATGTAAATTTAAGAGGCATGGCACAAGTTTAACTTGTCCCACAAGCCTCCAAAATCAGCCTCCAAGGACAAATTCGAATTTCCAATAAGGTGGAATGTTTCACACTCAAAATTTAACTTACACATCACTTACAAGATCACTTACACATTACTTACACATTCTTACAACACTTTAAAACATGGCCAACCACTCTATTAATTACATTCTTATTGCATCTTTTAATTAATTAACTAAACAATATGATTGCTCACAATATTAACACCACATTAAATAAATAATGAAAGGGTAAGTGCACCACATAAAACACATGCAAAAATTAAACAAAAGGGACCAAATAAAAGAAAAACATAAAATACCTTGGTCACATTTAAAGGTGATCCCCCCGCCCCATGGGAATTCCTAATAAAATACAAACACACACAACAAATACTAGTTGTCATGGTGACCTTGCTAAATTCATCTAGAATTCCAATGTGGTTGGTCTCCAATCCCCCAATGTTTGTTGTGATATTTTAACCTGCAAAACACAAATACCTCCTTCAGCCTCATGGCCATATCAGAACATCCAAATGAATATAATTATAATTTCGAGATCATCAATATATATGTGAATCACAACAATTATCATGAAAATCAACAGTATCACTCACAATTTCATTAACAACTATATCATCATCAATTTTAATCCAATTTTAATTTTCTAGGTCTAATAAAAATATCTAATTATTACAAGTCTGAACAACATCCATCATATAACCATGTCCAAAAATATATCACCATCAACATATAAAATTTCTCTAATAATCATCATGCATCATAAATGAATCAAGTCAACAATAATCCATGATATAACATTTAACATCATACTATAATAAAGTCCATAATCATGTCCATAATATAATCAGTAGTATTAGGATTAGTATCAAACAGATGTTAAAGGAAGTGGGCAGTACATGCGTGTCCCACTATTGACTAGACTGTCAGGACCGTTGACCTCCACATTCGCCGCATCTCCTTTACAATCGGCCTTTTTGGCATTTCGAGTCCCATCTGTCCCTACATCCCACAGACTGTCTAGGACATTTTGACCCAACTAAACCAATTTTCACTATTTTTGGCCACTTTGGTTAAATCAGGTTTTCGAGTCCTAACTGTCCCTTCTGAACCTGTGCGGCCTGGAACAAAAAAACTTAATTTAACCGATTCCTTTACAAATAATCCATTTTGGATTTATGGGTATTGGCTTTCCCAACATCCCGTGGACCATCTGGGACAAAAATATCTTATTTTTTTGCAATACACTAGTTGAAGCCAATTTTTTTGGATTTTTTCATTTTTTTCTATCTTCTTGGATTTTTTCTTAGACAAGGAAGTTAGAGGTGTTGGTCCCATTATTGAGTTTGCATAATGTGCCTTATTTTTCATGACCAAATGTACTCATAAACGTTTCATTTTTTGGTCTCGTGGTCTGCAGTTCACATTTTCCAATTGAATGCCTTTGATATGCTCATAATGTTGTTATTCTACCCTATTTTGAAACAAGATCCAAGTTTCCCCCATTTGTGCCCTAATATTTCATTTTTTCAGGTTGTGCCATCTTTTCCATTTCCAAATCGTGCAAAAACTCAAAATTGATCAAATCCTGAATTCGTGCAAGTGTTTCCCCAATCCCAAGGTCGAAAATGATGTCAAAAAATGATTCAGTTGGTTTAAAATGAAGAATTTTTCCTTCCCTGTCAAAAAATTGGTTTCTAGGGAATTCCCTATATTTTTCACATTTTGACGGGCTCTCAGGCTGTCAAATTTATCATTGCAATCTTTATGCTAACATGGCAGGCTCCTATTGGTCAGGGATGTGCGGGAAATCATTATTAACTTGTCATTTTTGAAATTTTGGCGAAAGGAAAATTCTTGACCACGGCCCCGTAGTGCTACAGTGATGTGCCTACGTGGCACGATGTGATTGGTCAAATGAACTAACAAGTGGTGGGGGTAACTTAAACTTTTCTTCATTTTTGAAAAAGTTCTCAATGTTAAATTTTTCTCCGAGGTCCCATGCCCAATGGTATGGTGACAAGTGGCATGGAAGGATCAAATGGGTGGCGATGGAGTTAAAAAAATTTCAAATTTTTTGGCTCAAAACGTCACGGAAAATTTTGACCTAGAGGCCTGCGCCCAATGGAAAGGCGGCACGTGTACAGGGAGGTCGACCAAAAAATTGGGGACTTGGAAGATTTTGAAAATTTTGGCTTCAAAATGCTAAAGGAAAAATTCGGCCCGAAAGCCTGTGCCCAATGGGATGGTGACACATGTCCAGGAGAGTCATCATGGAGAGGCGAATGGTTGGAAATATTTTGAAGATTTTGGCTTCAAAATGCTTCAAGAAAAATTTTGACATAAGGGCTCGTATCGAATAGGAAAGTGACACGTATTGAGGGGATGAAATGGAGGGGTGGAGGTTTGGAGAAATTTGAAGTTTTAAACTTCACAAGGTAAAAATAAAATTTTGGGGCCAAGGTCCCACCACCAATGGAGGGGGGACACATGTCTCGGATTTTGTAGAAATGTGGAGCGCGTGGAGAAAATGAAAAAATTTACAAAGTTTGGCTAGAAATCTCAAAACCAAAAATTTGTCCCTGGCCCCGAACGGGAAAAGTTGAAGGTGTCCCCCGCATCCAATCAGGGGGTGACATGTGGCCTATTTCAAAGGGAAAAAAGGTGAGCACAAGCCCACAAGAGGTTTTTGTGCTCGCGAAGGATTGAAGGTAATTTTGGAGGGTCGGTTCCACATCCAACGAGATAGTGACACATGGCGGGAGGATGGAGCGGGTGTTCAAACCCGCAGAGATTTTGGAGAAAATTTTCCTTTTCTCATAAAAAGTGGAAAAATGCATCAAATTGGCCCACAGTTTTGGTGGAGGCCCACAGGAGGACATGTGGCGCATCCAGGGGCTCGCGGGGAAAATATTCAAAATTTTCCCGAATCCAAAAAAGGGTTTGAAATGCATTCTTGGAGGAAAAGGCCCGGTCCAATGGTATTTGGACACGTGTCCCACCTCATCCAAAGGGAAAAAAGGGTATTTTCAAGGGAATATTCAAGATTTGATCTTACACATGGAGGGTACAGATTTAAAGTTGATTTTAATCAACGGTTGCTATGTATTTTCATTTTTTGGGTACCATGGAAGCTTCAAGAAGTGTGGAATCGTTATTTTTGCACCAAATCACATGAAATTTTATATGATTTCACATCCCCTAGGCCTTCTGAGTGCAATGACACCATTCTTTTGAGCTAATTCGGTTCCCTGTAGTGTTTTTCATGGAATATTTTCCTCAGCCCGTGAAAAGCATGCGAAAGGTAAAAAATGAAAAGTTACAGAGTTAAAATGATGAGGAAAAAAGGTGGAAAATGATTACAAATGCATGTTGGCATGGTGGAATGCCAAAAACGTGACCCTAGGATGGATAAGGATCTGAGTTCATGCAATATTTTAAAATATTTGTGCATCTCTGGCATTTGGTGAGTTGTTTTACAGTTTTATATCATTTTTCATCAAATGGATAGGGTTTTGTAACAAATTTGATCCCTTTGGCATATTATTTTCTTAGGATGTGAGGATCTAAGCTGGTAGAGGATATATGATGTAATTTGGAGGCATTTTAGGAGTCTGTTGAGAATTTTGGAGGAGGAGAGAAGAATTTTCACAAGGAAAACTGGAAGAGGTCCATTTTCTTTTGGAGGAACTGCCTGAGAGCCATTTTTTATTCTTGTTTGCATCAAATGTTCATCATGTTGAGTTAGTTTCAGCTGTAAAGCCATTAACAAGCTTTGAGATTGTCTAAATAACATTCCCTTGCTGATATATCTGATCAAACTCTTGGATTAATTGGTTTTATCTCTTAGTAAAGTTTGCATACACTTGTGTTTCAGTATGTTTTGAATTTATGTTTTATGTTCATGTTGTAATCTTATGTTTAGGATCTCTTTGATCATACAGAGTCTCATTTCTGGTTGATGTTTTAATGGCATTTGCAATCTTGCTTTCAGAAGAGCTCTCATCTAATAAAAGATAAACAGATTTAAAATGATCTTACTATCCTTGATTAATGAGACTGTCTGTAAACCTTTGGGTGCACCTTAGGTCATGATTAAATAGGTATTCCTAGATGCTTCATTGGTATTTTGCTTTAAGCCTTTGTGGCAGGTTATCAAAGTTTGTATGGAATAGTTCAAATTTGGGCATCCATGTGTGCACACATCCTGGTTGAAAGAGCACTTCAGATTCATTGAAACATCTCTGTTGTTTAGGTGCTGTAATTCATTTGCAAAGTTTTCCAAAGAATGTGATGACTCCAAACTACTCTTGTCCCAACATCTCTCATCATAATTTTATTTTAAACTAACTCATCCTACCTACAATACCCCTACATTTGCATTGTGTGTCTACAAAAGAATTCAATCCTTTCACTAAAATGCACAAAGTTTATCAGGGTTTTATCATGTCTTTAGCAGCTCTAGCTCTGTTTTGAGACCATTTCCATCATTTAGTAGTGACAACTCCTTTGATTTTGGATAATGGATACTTGATCATGTTTTCACAAAGCCTCTTCCATATTATATGCAAAACACAAGGACATCTCCATCTCCTTACCATATAGGGGCTGCAATACAAGTTCTCTTGCCTTGGTTGATAGGCACAACCTAAAATAGTGAGGGTTAGATCAAAACCCTCTTGAAGGTGCTATCCACTCCCTCAATTCTTGAATGCAAACAAGTAGATAGGTGTGCTTCCCCGACTACAAACGACATACAAAACATCTATCTATCCTTGAGTGTCTTGTGAAAATTCATGATGTTGTTCAAGTTATGAAGGAGATTATATCTAGATACCAACAAGAGGAAGGCAAAGGGACATCCAAAACCTGATCTTTGGGCCTTAGACCACTTTTACTCACTCAATCCCTAAAGAAATCATACAAGTTATCCAATTTACCTTGAGGGGTGAAATTGGGGTAGCAAAATCTTGGTTTCATATCGATTCCTGATAATCATATGTGACCAATCAGCTGATAAGTAACTACTAATTTTAGCAGTGAAGTCTTGTGATAGGAAGATATAAAAGAGAGGAGGGAGATCAATGGCTAATACATCTTGGGTGAAAATAAAAATTGGGCATGCATGGATAGTAATTTAAAGTCCTTTGATGATGCCAACAGTATTAATAGTTGTGTCATCCAACTAAACAAGTCCCTTTGCAACTAGTGTATATTAGATTCCTAACACATGCAATTTTCTTGGGCATAACATAGCTACTGGTACCAAAATCAATCATACAGTTATGTACCAAATGATTACTAATGATCAAATAAATATAGAATGGTGGTGGTTTGTTTGACTTAGGAATACTTTTCCCTTCTGGTTGGCAAAAACCTTGTTGCAACTATTGCTCCATGACCCAATGATCCATCGGCTATACCAAAACTATTCAAAGCCTCTGACAAAAAATTTCTCTGAGAAGGAATTAAGATTACATCCCATGTAGTGAAACTCAAGTTGGTCTTCTTCATTTGTTCCATTATGCTAAAAGGAATTGCACCTAACCTGCTGATTTTTATTTATGCATTGACATACTCTTTTAGAAAATGTTTGTTATGTACCGTGATGTCCAAAGAACCTTCCTTCCTTGCAGTTGGGTTAGCATGTGTCTCTGGTAATGTCTTTCCCATGTCGTTATCAACTACTACTTATGACCGAGGCTATGAAGTAGAATCCTGGTCAAATTTTGGAGATTAGAGTTCATTCACCCACTTCTTAGAACGAGTATTCTCTACTACAAACGAAGCATCTATATTCACCCCATAAAAATATTCTTCTTGCCAATTTAGCAAAGTGGTTTCTTTAGGTGCCTATGGTTGATCTGCTATTTCCTGTGCAGGTGATTTTTCTATTTTCTCTGAAGGGGTAGATATGCTTTGAACCATAATGTCTTGGCTAAGAACTCCATTGGGGTAATTTTTTTGATTGTGAGGCTGAGAACAAGGATAGCACCATTCGTAATCTTGAACTAGATTATTTTGGATGGGTGCAATAGCTCTAGAAGACCTAGCAGTGAGACGATTCCTGAAATTTAGAGGCCTGACATTCACAACTTGACCTGTAGCTTGGTTTTGAGGCTGATTATTTCCTTGAAAGGGAGGATGGTTAGCTTAATACTGCTGATTTGGTGGCTGATATGGGTGATTGTATTGAATTTGTTACCTTTTGAGTGCAACAAGCTCATTCCCGAAAGTTTTTAGTAGTGACTTGACTTTAAGTATGTTTTTTGAAGAGGTAGGGCTAGACTGAGTTGATTTTGGAGGCTTCCAAAATAGAAGCAAAGGTAGGATAATTATTAATAAGATTTAGAGACAATGGAATTGGTGGTCATGGAGCTATCTTTCCAGTCTAGATTAAGGAATTCTCTACTCTTATGGAAACTTCGTAGGCATCGAGTAGTGTGGTCCCTCCCATGGAATGGATCATAACTGCTACATCGATATTTAAGGCTCGTAAATAGTACAATAATGCATTATTTGTAGAAGGCTTTATGAGTTCCGGAATCCTATTCTAGGTCCTATGGAATCGGAAGTTGAAATCAATCATGTATTCTTAGGGATCTCTCTTTATGGTAGTGAGTTGTTCCAAAAGTGATAGGTGATCAATTTTGCCTTCAAATAGTTTACATATATTTTCTCCTAACTCATCTCAAGTGGTAATAGTCCCAACCCTCAAACTATAAAACCATTGAAGTGTTTTTCCCTTGAAATAAGTAAAAAGAATTCTAACTGTAATGTTATCCTCCATGATATTGTGTACTACACAAATGTTGGCTACATCAAAAATATGTTCCACTGGAGTAACGTGAGTTTCCCTTGTATATAAGGGTAAAATTTTGAGTGTTGTAGTAGATATAGGATTAGGTTGAGCTAACAAAAGAGGACTGATTGCATTTAAAGGGGAAAATGGGTTCCTTTTCATTCTTTTGATAGGCTTATTGTTCCTGAGTGGAGGGAATATTCTATAAGGAGGATTAGAATGACCCCTATGGGGAGATGTTGTGACTAGTGAGCCAGAAACACCTCTTCTTCTTAGAGGAGACAAAGATAACTCAATATGTTGATAATTTCCCTCTTGTCTCGCAATATCTCTCTTCTGAATTCTTCACATATGTTAACACACTGAGATACAAAATCTAGAGATATGGAGTCATCGGGTACTTTCAGTTATGTAAATATGAATAAAATTACCATCTCTATCTCTATCCCACCAAGCATGCCAAAAACTATTGTCACTTGGATCATGCACCCGTTAAATTATTGAAATATCTCATGCAATGTTGGAACATCCCCAAGGTGTGGGAAATTTTTTCCTTGGGATGAACCTTCAAATAATTTTGGATTCCTTTAAAACTTGGGGTACCTAATTTAAGATTGATGTGCAAGGATAAAAAAGTTGAAAATGACTCTAATCTACTCAATTCGTGCGGCTTAGAGTTAGAAATAACAAATAAGGAAAATATGTTGATACATAAAGAGAGTATAATTAGATAATTTTACTAATATTTACATTAGAGAGGGTTAAGTTAGAAAGGATAAAGCAACCATAACAATCTAATTCACCTTATGCTATTTAGATAGGGCCAATAACAAACCACAAACAAAATACCATACATTCCTTTGTAAGAACCCAAGCATACCTAATAGAGAGATCAAATTTGTTCGAATACACAATCAACAATTCATGACAATATATGATATGCACATGTCATACATCCCTTTCTCTATATGACAGTTAATTATAATGTAACTTTATAAAAAAAGGAATATAATATTTCATAACTGATTTTCAAGATAATCACATCATTCTCCAACATATTGAAATAAGATATTCTGAAATAAAGGTGAGCTAATCACTTACACAGATGAATTACACATCCACAAAGCATACATTGATCAACTATTAACACAATAAATCAGATATTTCACAAAAAAATATTTTTCTGAATATAATTGAAAGGCTCCAAAGTATCAAAGCACTCTTTCATGCTTAAAGATTAACTTCCCAATAATCTATCCCTCCCTCTAAACTTACGCATTTAACTATTTATAAGTTTCAGGTTAAGCCATTATAGTTGAACCTTAACTAACAAGTTACTAAAAATAGAATTCAATTAAGTTCCAAGGAATAGGCTCCCATAAAAATAGAAAAGTAGTTGCAAAGGTTTGGCCCAATAAACCCTACAAATTAGATTGATCCAGAGCTTGGAATTGTCCTTTCATGGCCCTACCTTAGCTTGGTCCTGCCACATATTTTTCTTCTTTTACTTTCTCTTGCACTTTCTCCCACACAGTCATTTGATTCTTATAATCAATGAAACACTTGATAACTCCTTATACTTCCTCTTATTCTAGTCCACATGTGTAATGATTCACCACATCTTATATTTCAATATCTTACCACTTTATCCAGGATCATTTTGAGTTTACTCACCATTTTCTTCAGTCGACTTGTGAAATTTTGGCATGAAACCAACCTATCAATTGAATCACTATTGAAATTCCTAGTTACCTCATTATATTTCTCCACCAAATATTTGAAAATTGACTTAATTTGATCTACTATAAGGGCATCAATATTCTCCATGAAAATTTTACAGTTGATATTATCAAATTCTTTGGAAATATCATTTAGAGTATCCATTATTTTTACGTGTTTTTCATCCAATTTCTTGATCAAATATTATAACACCTGGGATCTAAATTCCATACCCTTTTAAAATTCAAACAAATTGGAAATATCATCAATTACTTATTCTTGAAGAAGTATAGTTGGATCCTCCTCTCTAATCTCACCCCATGTGGTCAAATCCATATTCAAATTATTGTTATCCTCAAAGAAGGCTTCATCTGTCCTATGGATGGAGGCTCTTTCATTTTACAAATCATTGTATAATTCAACAGCTTCTTTGATGAAATTATGAGCTTCTTAAATCATGTGTTCCATCCATTCACTGATCTTCCCTTATAACCTATCTTCTCAATCTCATGATATGAAATATTGTTCAAAGTGGAAGAAATTGTCAGAGAAGTAGTAGTTAAAGGATCAGTGATTGGAGTGGGTTGTGTTAATTTTCTTAGCAAAGCAGTGATCTTTTCAACCTTCACTTTCAATTCATCCTTGGAAGCTTTATCTTTATCATACTTCTCCAAAAAATTCTAGATATCCACTTTCACATCTTGTTTGGCACCTTTATGTGTCACCTTACCTTGTGAAAATCTAGAAATTTGATAGTCTGAAGTTGTGATAATTTCCTTAGTCTTTCCCTCAACATGAGTAGAAATTTCCATGACTCTCTCTCCTAATTTCTTTACAGATAAATTATAGATGATATTTAGTCATTTGGCTTGTCTCCTCAGATTATTTTCTAACACACTCAAATCTATTATGTCTACCAGAGGCACCTTCTTCTTTTGTTTTGTATTTTGGCGATATAGCCATTCTAGTATAGCAAACGCAAACGGAAGTGACATGACCGATTCATCACCTCGACTAGTAGATAACACAATAGCACTAGTAACATTAGTTGACAATGAAATGGAGGTGGTAATGATAAATGGGTTGGATGTGAAATCTTCTTAGGAGTGGATACAATGAGGCTAGAAGTTTAAATGGAAAGAAATGAAAGTGGCAGAGGGAGTGAAGTGGAAACTAGAAACCCAATCATTTCCCCTACTGAGAGGACAGGAAGGGATGAAAATATCTAGGCCATGGATGGGGGTGGAAAATAAGAAATGAGTGTAGGAGCAGAAGGTAAGGATGGAGGAAGTGATAATGACACAAAATAAGAGGATGGCAAGCCCTGTGATAAAACTAGAGAATCAATAACCTTGACAACTTTCGATATTGGTATTATAGGGGACACAACCTTGGAAGTATGGGCCTTGGAAAGAGAGGAACTTCCAACAACAAATGAAATCTTCTTAGGAGTGGATACAATGAGGCTATAAGTTTAAATGGAAAGAAATGAAAGTGGCAGAGGGAGTGAAGTGGAAACTGGAAACCCAATCATTTCCCCTACTGAGAGGATAGGAAGGGATGAAAATATCTAGGCCATGGATGGGGGTGGAAAATAAGAAATGAGTGTAGGAGCAGAAGGTAAGGATGGAGGAAGTGATAATGACACAAAATAAGGGGATGGCAAGTCCTGTGATAAAACTAGAGAATCAATAACCTCGACAAATTTTGATACTAGTATTATAGGGGACACAACCTTGGAAGTAGGCACCTTAGAAAGAGAGGAACTTCCAAGAAAAAAATGAAATATTCTTAGGAATTATATTGGCCCTTTGGGTAGACCTTTTTCCTTTTGTGGGTGTAGGAAGACTCATTGTTGGTTGGGATTTTATTCTTATAGATTGATCTAACCCTTTGGGTAAAATTCCCAAGGTAGCCAACCAATCATATGTTCATTGTAAAATGGGCCTCGCCCTTTCCTTAGTATTTCAAATTTCTTCTTGATACCAATCGATCCATGGAAATGGTTGATTGGCAACTTTGTTATCCTTATATATTGAATCCAATATTACTTCCTCATCCTCCATCTCCTATGGAATCTCTGCGATACTAAATTGGCTAACCTCATTTAAAGTTAAGTTTTTATATTCTCGTTGTCAGATAATTAACTCATCTCGACAGTGAATCCAAATATCCTCTAGCTAAGTCATGTGAGAACTAGATAAACTTGTTTCATTGAACTTTTCCCAATAGTCAAAATTGGTTCTGGGATTAAAAGTTTTCAAAGTCACTTTAGACATTTTCACATCCACATTCTTTGTTATATAAATACTAGCACAAGTATATCTCCTGATTGAAATGGTAAACTAGACTCCTAACTTATGTCATTTGTTCTGGATATCTGACAATTTCTCAATCAATTCTAACAAAACCCATTTATTAGTAGGATATCTTAGTAACTTACTCAGTGCACCCATGAAACTGGGAATCCTAATGTACGTAAATGTTGGAAACTAAAGATAAATAGCTCCCCACTCTTGTACTTATTTTGAAAGCCTCATCAGAAAATCCTTCGATTATACAAATCCTTGTCAAAAATGATAAAGGAGAACAAAGAAGAAGGTATCATAGACTCTATGAAAAAAATGTTTGCTTCCCTCTTCCATTGTGATTTGAGGATATAACTCAAAAACTCAGTGATGCACTTCTAACACCTTTGGTATTCAACCCATTGAATTCCCCCATGGCAGTTGCAACATAGACCAAGAAATAAGTCATGTAAAAAATTTTGGAAGACGAGAGTTTACTCAATTGAAAATAGATAGATCTGATGATATGGTCTCCCCATCATATGAATTCTATGTTCTTTTTAATAGTGGCAATACATAAGAACATCCATTATTGAAACTCCCTTACAGAAGCCACACCTGAAACTCTACTCAATAACAAAATGAGATCATTTACTTCTTTGACAAAATCTGATCAAAACATAGTCTTAGGTAACTTGGTGACACTCTTGGACAAGTAGCTATTCATCATGACCTTTGCACACGATTTGGTTTCCTTGTCCCAATATTTTCAACTTTCATCTTCTGGTGAAATCATGGCATAGTTCTCAACATTTGGGATTTTAAACAGATCTTCAAAGAAGTCAGATTCCAATAAAAATTATGACCTTGCCATCATCATTCTTCACCGATTTCGAATCTTGATCAAAATGGGTTGTTGCGGCCAAGATGAATTTAGGAAAATGCATGAATGGAGGAAAACTAGTAGCGAGGGAAATCCCACTGTCATGTATAGTCTTGCATCTAAGATTTCTTGTTAGGATCTCTCAACCTTGCCAAAAATTCTAGAAAATCTACCTTGCCCAAGATCGGTATCTCCAATATTTCCAAAGTCGTAAAGAAAGACACAAGTGAGGAGCAACTCCTAAAAATGTATATTTCATATTTTATTTTCCTTTTGATGAGGAGGTTGACATTAAAGTTCATGGAATTCAAAATCCAAAAGGGCCATTAGAAATTCCATAGCAGATATTATAAAATCTCTGAAATCCCAAAGTCTGAAAGTTCAAAAAGACTCTAGCTCTAAAGAGCAAACTCTTTGAAAACCTGAAACTGGAAGACCTCCGAAACTCCAAAAATCAAAACCCTGAACCTCCAAAATCCTTATACCTCTGAAACTCTGAAAAGGGAAAACCTTTGAAACTCTGAAAATCTTGAATCTCTGAAATTGGAACCTCTGAAAGTCTGAAAAAGGAAGAAGCTCCAAAATCTCGAAACTGGCAGACCTCTGAAACTCCAAAATTGATGGTTCCAAAAAAGTAATATACAAACTGTGAAATCACTAAATGGCATGAAACGAAAATCAAATACTTGTGGAGATCTGGGAGAAATTATCATGCAATTTGGACTGGATGCTTGCACATGTTGGATTTTGCAGATATGGAAACCAGGAAACATTCTTAAAGGAAAACATAGACAGATGATGAGGGTTCAATTTCCAAATAAGAAAAAGGAATGAACAAAAGAAAACAAACAAGGAAGAAGACCCAAAACAATAATAAACCAAGAAGAAATAACCCAAACAAAATTACCTTGAAAATGATGCCTCTAAAGTACAAAGAGTTCGGTAAAAATTAGAGTGTCAAAGTAAAAAGTCAGGTGAAAATGACAGATAAAAATATGAGTTTATATAGAAAAATCTGAAATTAATGCTCAAAATATTGACACGTGGTGGGTAGGTGAGAATTAAATGCCCATATAACTCTAAAGTGTAAAACCCTGAAAGTCTGAAGTTCTGAAAGTTTGGAACTTCGGAGTTTCAGACTTCGGAACTTGAGAGATGAAGTTATAAAAAATTTGACAAAAGACTCCGAAACCCAAAAGTCTGAAGTTCTGAAAATTCCAAACTTTAGAATTTCAGACTTCATAAGTCTAGAGGAAGAATTATCAAAATGAAGATGGAAGACTCAGAAACCTGAAAGTCCTAAGTTCCAAAATTTTGGAACGTCGTAGTTTTTGAGTTTGGAACTTTGAAGTCAAAAATTGAAAACTGCTAAAGGAGACTTCTGAATCTTAAAAGTCCAAAATTTTAAATTTTCATACTTTCGAGCTTTCATAGTTTGGAACTTTGAAATAAAAAAATATTTCATAAGCCATCTCTCTACATAATGTCATTTGTTCCGCAACTTCACATTGCTTCTCCAAATCCCTCTCGTGCACCTCATTAAACTGTAGTTATCTTTCTTATCTCTACCTTTCTACCACTAGCTCTGCCATCTTTCACTACACCTACCCCTACCCTTACAGATGGTGGTGTTTAGCTATCCATATGACGTTGTTCCAAATATATAGTCATGATCAAGATCGTGATCGCTAAAGGGACACCACATAAATATGATCCTCTGGGTTCACACAAAAACTAGAACTCATCAACATCTGGATAGGAAAAAGTAGAAACCGCATACTCTAAAATATAGCTATCCAGAACTCCACTCCACCAATGATCTAAATTATGTGTCCAATTCATATCAGTATCATGCAAATCCTGGAATTCTTCTTGTGTCTAAACAAGTTTTCAAAACCTTTAATTTCTCTTTGATGCTTAAGCTATCATCTACTCATACAAATCTATGGGAAAAAAGGTGAAAAACATCTCATAGATCTCATGATACAGATTTTGTTCAACCCACATGTGTGCATCAAATTTAGGTCTAGTGCTAAATATGTGAGCATACTCCTCTAAATTGTCTATCCACTCTTCAATACTGGCCAAATTCAACCACTGCGTCTTCATCATGCAACATCCTGGAAAATAACTAAAAAGAGGTCCCAATAACATAACCAAAATGTAGTCTTATTTTTACCCACAACAGCCCAAGGATCGTTGTCACATCACTTAGCTAGAACTAAGCACTCACCCGATGTGTGTAAGGGTACAAGGTCCCTATTTTATGGAAAAATTTTCAAGAAGTTAGCATAATCATAAAAATATTCCAAATCCATAATATCCACTCAAGAATAAAGCATGGCATAACCTAGATCTAGATCTTAACCATATGCAAGATTTTCTAAACAAGAACCATAATCAGATTTACCATATAATATCCATGCTCAAATAAGTCAACAACAAATATCCAACCACAAAGGTCCATTATATTAATTGTTGTAAAACACAGAAGCTTCATACATACTTAACAATGTCACCATCAGTCATGTGCACCCATAAAATAGCAACATTACTCTAACAAAACATGGATTATTTCTAAACTGTGAAAATTAATACATATATATAGGGGTGGGGACTTTCCCGTCACTGAATATGCATCCTTAAAATAGGATACATGCTAAGAATAGTCATACGCCACTACAATATAATTAAAAAATCATGCAAGCTTGATATTAATAGGTTATCTAATAATAACTATAGTTATAATCCTATTAATAGCCCAAAACTTTTCATGGTGTTAGATCTCCCAATCCTCTGAAATAGCCTTTCCATGATCTTCAAGTCTTCATACTAAACATGCTCTACACTTCATGTCTATATTTAGCCTTACATGAAAAGTGGCTAAGTCTTTAATCATTTCTTTTCTCACATGAGCCATGTTCCACTATTCTTCCACATGCACCTATGCGCCCTATTCCCACGCACCTAATCCTTATGCACCTTCAGTAATTAGGCTACATTTCATCTGACTAACACTACTCAAGGCCTCTGAAACTAAACTATATTCCTCCACGTGCTCCTATTTATTTACACTTAGAGATGATTTTTTATCTTCCTCCCTAACTGATTGTGTAGCTGGTAGTGGATCAACAACTCTTGCAAGTATAGTGCCACTATGGACACTTCACTTGGAGCACTTGGACTATTGATCTTCTTCTACTTCCTCTTGCTTTATCTCTGCTATAAGTTCAATTTGCGCTACCTATTCTTGAACTCCAACCTTGTCCTCCTTTTAAGGTTTAACCAGCAAGGGGATCTTCTCTATTCTGAACCTTGAATCCCAATTCTTCAAAAAAATTGTCATTTCTTCTCTATTGGGTTCATTTTCTTGTGGTGCCTCTTGAATGGTTTTTTGGGTTTCTTCCCAAAATGGACTTGGGAATTCAGGAGGAAGGGTGGGTTGGGACTCAACTAATTTTTCTATTTATTGAGGTGGTGGAAGGGAAGGTATTATATTTTTCTCTTATGGAGGGGTTTTGGGTTTGGAAGGGAAAAGGGTAGAAAATTTGAGATTGGATGGGAGATTAGGAGATGGAGAAGTGGATTCCATAATGGGAGTAACAGATGAAAATCTTGGAAATTAAAGCTCAGACATAGATGGTGTTATTTGGGGAATGGGGATAAGGTTTTGAGATGATGGTGTAGGACTTACCCATTGAAAAGGCTCCCTGACACCAAGCTCATAAGCCTCATTCTCCTCATCCCATTTTACAAATTGTGGAAGCATCTCAACTATGAAGTCAAGCTTCTGCTATGAGCTGAAATGTCTTAGCATAGGGCTAACCCATGGACAAGGTTCCCTAAAACTAATTTTGAATGCTTTGAGTAGAGATATGGCCCTCAAATGCACCATGCTTGCCTCCATTCTTTGAATCTTCATTTGTAACTCAACATCACTAGGTATAAGGTATCCTCTATAATATGCATACCCCTACTCTTGAAAAGTTGTATAGTTTAGAGGATGACCAAACTTATCTGTATCGTACTCATAGGAGTATGCACACTGCTGACTTTCATCACATTACAGCTCTAGGGGGGTTGATGATAAATTCGGAATGAAATTTACAAATCTAGAGGTGGGTATGAATGGCATTGTTACTGCTGCAAGTTTGAATTCCATGATGGAAATGAATCCATGACTACACATATTCATGGATGGAATAGGATGAAAGAGATGGAAATAGAGTGGATGGAATTGGATGGAGAGGAAGGTATGAAACTCATAGAATGGGTTGTTGACTAGATGGATTCATCATACGTGCTTTTAATGTGCCTCCAAAGCCTAAGATTCCAACAAGAGCACACCATCTTGTTGAAATAAATTGGTAAGGTGCTTCAAACCTGTGTTACAAGGCATGCCAAAACTGTAATGTCAAAATCACATCACCACCCAATATTTTGTCCCATGTGTGGGGAAAACGGTTCAATTTTTCTAACATGGGTCCATCTCTTAAGTTGTGAGACTTGTGACTTGAGATGGAACTCCGAAGAAAGTTCAGCTTCCTCTTCCTAATTCTAATGCTAAACTACTCCTAGAATGGAAAATGTGGCTAAATAATCCTAAAATAACCATGCTAAGGGATCAGGGAGAGAGAGAGGGTTAGAAATATGTAAAAAGGGAAAATCCTAGACTAACGGAATGGTGATAGCACCAAGAAAAGGGGCGAGATACTCTGTTTGAGGGAGAATAGAAATAGAATGTAGTAGGGAGAGGCTAGAATAATGTGACATAGACCCTGATCTCCATCTGCCATCAAATCTCTGTTAAACACAAACCCTACACCTGCAAGTGAGAAATACATGCACATAAAGACATATGAAATAGAGATGGAAGGAGATACAATAAAACAATGCAAGGGTTAAAAAATGCCACAAACACAAATTGTATTGCTCTTAAAATATGGACAGTCCATTACATGATGAAATATAGGAATTATAACACTTCCAATCCCAAGAGAATGCTCTCTTCTCAATGGAGTTAAGGAAAAAATTGTAAGATTTTCCCCAACTCCCGTAATGTCTCTATTTCAAATGAGGGGTCTTTTACATTATATAGAGAGAATAGCCTCAAATTTTTCTTCACCTACCAATAGGATTCATTAAAGAGGTATGAGAGGCCATAATAATTTACTTCCCAAGGGTAATTTTTATCAGCATAAGACATGGAGGCCATACTGCATTAAATCTGATTGTTAAGCTATCTTTTCCCACCTTTCTTCACCTAATCTGTGACTTGTCCAACCCATGAGTCGTTTATCCAATGGTCGTACAACTAGATGAGAGTCTAACCGTAAAATTCATCCTTACTTCAACCTGATCCATCCAACCTCTTTGTTTATACATCCATCTAACCCCTGGTCCATACAACCATGTCAATGAGTCACCCAACCACAAGGTCATCCAACCCTTAGAGGCCAACTAGTGAAGGTGATATAGCAAGATCCCGGATGAGTTTTGGGGTGAAATTTTATATGATTCCACATGAAATAAACCCACTTAATCTAATGGTGGTCATCTTAAGACATAATTTTTACTTTAACACCTCAAATGGCTCCTAATTTCTTGATATTTTCAGTTGTGCACCAGAAGAATTAGTTGCCTAGGAAATTTTATGATGTTTCAAGAAGTCACGTTCTTTCCACCATGTAGGTCATGTAAAAGGATTTAAATAGGAAATTTTTTATACTTATAATTCCTCACGCATCTTTCATAATATTTTGTTAAATCTCATGTCCTCTTTCTCACTGCATGTTCCTTTAGGCCCGAAATCCCGCTTCTGATGAATCAGCTCCAAAACTTCCTTGAATCTTCCAAAACAAACTCCTTAATGTTCCTAGCACTTGAATACTCATGTATCATTATATATTACTTCATAAAGCCATGTCTAGTGCTCAAACCTATCCCCCCAAGTTGTCTATTTTTACCATGGGGTAAAAATAGATAACACTCACTTATGTGGATAGACAATGGAAACACCTCATAGGTTGTGGGTATCCCGAAAGTGAGGTGAATCTCTACATTTTAAGGGTTGGTTCCCTTTCAGTGTATCTACTAGCTAAAATTTAATTGAGGGTAAAGGTTAGCAAGGAAAAATTAAATAAAAGGGGGTGATACAACATGATATTATTGGAGACTGTTGATATAGAAGATATGCATAAACTAATAATGAAATAAACAACTTCCATGAACTAGAAGTATCTTGGGTGAAATTTCAAGGCAAAGTAATTGAGAAGTCTGCTAAGGGATAAATAAAAACATACAAATTTCAACATGCATGCACACTAAAATTAACACATAATTACTAGTTTCTTACAAAAAGGGTAGATAACATAAGCATTTAACTTAATAAGACTCAGGGGAAAATCACATAAGAATAAACTATCTTTATGCATAAAATTGAAAAGAATCTTCTCGAAAGGAAAAACATTTTATATTGATAGTAGGTCACTTACTGACAACAGAATTATCCAATAATTTAGTTATATCAACTGAATCTCCCCTTATGCTTCAAAATCATTAGCGTATATAAGAAATTGAAGTGGAGCTGAAATTCTCAACATACTTCAATTACAACAACAATCAAGACCCACTTAGAGATAAATCCAATGGAAGCCTGACATGTAGAAAATAAAATATAACCTTCAAGTAGCAGTCTAAGTCAGATTATTCTTACACAATTTTGATTAAGAAATAATCATACTCTAAAATTAGAATTGCAAAATAATAAAATGCACATATATTTTCCCATGAAATTTGATATTTTTCCATGCAAAATTATCTATTTTTGGCCTTCATAGTCAAATTTGGCATGATTCTAAGTTAATTGAGCCTTCAAAAACGGGGGTTGAGATAGTTTTCTCCCTTTTTATCCTCATTAGACACCATTAATTTGTGGATTTTATTTATGTTCCAACATGAATAGCAAGGATGAGTAGCATTTCCAATAAGACCAATGTTGTTGAATTTGGAACTATGCAGATCAAAAGATATGTCCATTTGAAAATTTGTATGGTCATCGAGCATAACAGAATAGTGACACGCTGATGGTCTTTGATTAGTCTAAGAGATTGCCATTTTTTCTATGACAGGTAGGCACAAATTTTTCCATCATCCACATGTCATTATCTCAATTGGTTACAATGCCAAATGATGCCTTTAAATTCACTACAAAGTGTTAAGCTCAATGATAAGATCCCCATGTACCCATCCTGGACCACTATGAACCTAACTAAGAACACTTGATGAACTTCTATCAAACCTGGTTCATTCCATGAGCTTGACATCCATCTAAGTCTATCACTTGTGAGATTGAATGAGAATGATGACATGTGTCCTTTCACAATCTAGCTCACTTGATTTTGTGCCATATTGTCAGCCCCTATATTTTCCACTCATGGGCCAATTGACTACGTTGACTTCCCTACATTCTTCCTCATTCACAAATCCTTTATCGAGTGTGAAGCATTAACCAATTGGTTCTCAAGTCCACCATGTGCATCCTCCTTGGATACTTCCAAAATGACGTTGCATGTCTACCTATGACTAATGATTATGAAAAGCATATGTCAATTTTTAAGGCTCCATCATATGTTCACTGACCACTTTGACCAAAACGTTAGACCTGAAAGTTTTCGTGTCCATTGTAATTGCTCATTGGGGCTGAGGGCTTGACATCCACTAAAGCCAAAATATTTTAGGAGAGAAAAAATCCCACCACGTGGCCTGCTGTATGCTATTTGGAATTGAATTTCATGTCCAAATGAATTTCAGTCATATTTTTAAAGTTACCCTCCAATGAATTAGCTAAGTCTCCCACATATTTTTGAAACCCAACGGCTGGTGCTTTTTGAAGGAGGGATTTGACGATCATTTTAATGTATTTTTCCCCTTAAAAATAGTTGAGGCCAAGTTATCAAAAATAAAAACTTAGTGCAATATGAACTATGTCGAGATATGTTTTCAAACAAGACCTCCACCATTAAAGTCCTTAGTTTGTATATCCCATTTATATAAGTCATTCCTAGGAACTCGTTCTTGATCATAATACTCCTTTCAACCTTGAAGTTTTTATAAAATAAATGTATTGATCTAAATCCAAAAAATATTTCCTTCTAGATGGTTTTATGATTTAGAATGAAAAAACATTGACTTGTCAAGATCATAAAAGCTCTAAAAATCATTTTTTCTTCATTCTACCACCTGCATGTCATTCCCAAAGCTCTAAAAACTAAGAAACAAAATTTTTGAGTTGGATTTCTTGCACATGTGTCAAAAAATGTCAACATTTATAGATATTCTATGTTGGTCTAGCTGAAATAATCTAGTGGATTGATGTATCCATTGGGCATGGAGTCAAAGCACAGAATTTTTTTTTGCCTTGAAAACAATTTTTCTACCTTTCCAAACAAACAAAGTACAAAACAGAAAAGATATTTAAGAAGAGTCAGATCCTGTGCATGAAATGCACTTAGGGGAAAATAAAATTTGTTACATTTTTGTATAAGCACTTTATTGAATTGAAAAGCCTACCTAACCTACTCTAACCTAGCATTGAGAAATATTCAATAAAAATGTATTGAGAAATGCATACCATTCACAAGGAATGGGAAGTTCCTTTTCAATCATTTTCACAATTTTAAAAAACATCATGTTGTTTATAGGGTGAAATCATGTAAGGGACCCACTCCAAATAGTATCATATGTTTGTATAATTGTCCTAGGATTTACCCTGTCTTCATCCCACTTCAACAATAATGTATCCTTTTTGGAAGAATCTCATCTTTGCATTCTTGTCAAAATTTCTCTTAACCTGTGCTTTACTATTTCTCCATATTCTTTTGGGGCATGATTCTTTAACTCTTGTAATTACATTAGATCTGTATATCTGACATGCATAGGATCATTTTCAATCAACTCAAATTGATGCAATAAAATCTAAAGCATGGTAGGTCAAGTATAAATAGGCATCTTTGGCCTCTCTTCCACAAACCAATTTGTAAGATGAATTCCAAATTATCCTCTTTGGGAGCTACTTTATCAACCCATAGTGTTGCATTCAACTTGTGTGCTGCCAAGCCCTTTGATTCTCTTTGAGTGTTCTTTTAATTATCCTCAGCAAATTATTATTTATACTTTCATCCAATCCATTACCTTGAGGTTAATAATTATATGATGTGATCAAGTAAATACCAAGCTTAACAACCCAATCAAGTACCTTTGCTCCAAGAAAAGATAGGGCATTATTAAAAATAATTGTAGCTGGAACACCAAATATAGAAACAATACCTTCATAAAAGGAAATAATGGATGTCTCATTTTCTTCTTTGAAAGATACAACTTCAGTCCAACGAGTTAAATAGTCTGTGGCTATTAAAATCCACTTTGTGCCTCTGAGATGAATGAGGGTTAATACACCTATGAAATCAAGGCCCCACTGCATGAAATGTTGCTCAACTAAATAGGTTAAAGGGGAAGAGCTGCTAACCTTTCTTTTCCAACAAATAAAGCACACTATTTTCCTTTCTTAATCCATTCATAACAGTCCTTACAAATACTAGGCCAATAATAACCAACTCTCATGATCTTAAGGGTTGTTCTTGCTGAGAAATGGCCACTTATAGATCCTTCCTGAAATTACTTTATTAGCTACTGAACTTGATCCCAATCAACACACCTCAACAATATCCCCATTTATATCCTTTTTGAAAAGGTATTCCATCAATATAAACAAAAGGGATAACTTGTAAACAAAAGTAATTTCTTTTATTCTTGTCCACACCTTTCAGGTTATGTTCCATGCTGCAAATAATTGATCATATCATCCATCCAACTTGAAAAATGTGCTTCTTGATCATGTTCAGGATGTTGATCTGTTGGCTGCAATAAAATTACATCATTTTGAGCTTCCATATCTATAGTTAAATGCTCACAAAGTCATTTCCCTTTGACTTTTTTGGATACTTTGATGTCAACATCATACTCCGTCACACCTTAGTGATCCATCCAACCCTATTTTCATTCAATTATTTGTTCAACAAGAAATAATTCACACTTGGATGAGATACTAAGACACGTATCTTGTTATTTGAGATCACATGTGCTTGAAATTTTTAAGTCCTCCTAACTACTGCAAGAACTTTTTTTTCAAGAAATGTGTACTTTGTTTCATAATCATGAAGACTTTTCCCAAAATAGGCAATTGACTACTTAATATCATCATCATTCACTTGAGTAGGAATGGTTGAAATAGTTTCAACTTCTTCAATAGCATACATAATGAAATCCTTATAAAAGTTTGGATTAGCTAAAGTAGGATCTTGAGAAATAGCCACTTTAATGGCTTCAAAACCCTTCTTTCCTTCACTGGTCCATGAGAAATCTTGACCTTTCTTGAGCATAAAAGTCAATGGCTTGACTAAATCAACAAAATTTGGTATAAACCTTCTTACAAAATTAATTTTCCCAAGAAGACTTTGAAAATCCTTCTTGTGGTGTGGTAAGACAACTGCAAAATTGAATCTACCCTTTGTGGGTCAATGGCCAAACCTTTGCTTGGAAACAATGTGACCTAGACAATTTTCCTTCATGTACTGAAAAAATTGATTTTTTGGATTCAAAGAGATCCAAACTACCTCTGTAAATCTCGAAGGTATGCCTGAAGTGTATTAGATGATCATCATAATTCTTTGAAAAAATAGTTACATCATCTAAATACATACGTATGCACTTATTTAAAAGGCTTTGAAAATCCATATCGATTGCACATTGAAAATTAGCTCTAGCATTATAGAGGCCAAAAGGAATCTTCTTATATGTATAAGTCCCCCATTTTGTAGTGGAGGTTGTTTTATACATGTCCTCTTCTCTTACAAGAATATGATTATAGTCGTTGTACCCATCTAAAGAGATAATCTATCATTAGAACCTGAAACTGTCCTCAAAATTTGATCCATATGGGGCAGTTGATAGTGGTATTTTAGTGAGGCCTCTATTGAGGTCTCTATACACAAAAGCAAAAATCTTCCCCACAGCACACACAAAAGAGACAATCTATCAGAGCTTGAAACTATTCACCATTTTTCTTCTATTGAGGTCTCACAGATTTTAGCATTCTTCTTCCCCACATGCACAAGGTTGGCTACCCAACTAGAGTGATTTATAGGGAAGATTATGTCTGATTCAATCACAACTTAGATAATTTATTTCTCATCAAAGGCTCTATTTTAGGATTTATGGGCCTTTGTTTCTACCTTATAGGATTTGAATCAAGTTGCAATTCAATTGTATGTTAAGCCTGGGGTCAAAACTTCTAAGGTCTTGGTATTTCTAAGAAAACACATGTATGAACTCTTTGTATAAATGAAACGAATGCTTTCTTTTCAAAGTAGAACATACCTTTCCAATCTGCATAGTGTTTTACCATCTTCAACTGAATATTTCTTCATATTTATCAGCATGAGTAGACATCTTTCCTTTGTCTCTTCTCAGACTGATCATCAGTATTGAAGATGTTCTCCAATGTTACAAGTCCTTGGGGTAACTTGTTAGTCTTTAGCTACACAATTTGATCACCATATTGCTGTTGCAACTTTGCTTGATTAGTTGATGAAAACTAAGCTTCTTCTCACATAAATCTAAAAATATTCTTTTCATCTTCAAAAACTTGCCAATTCTCCTCATTATCAGGTATTGAAGGTCTGATAATTAGCTTTATATGTGGCTAAACTGTATCATTTTGAACTTGCTCAAGGACATCAAAATGGGCTCCAATTGTTACAAGTGTATCTACTTGTTTATTCATTTTCCTTGGGACTGATTGAATGTTAAAATCTTGAAAATATTTTATCAAGTCCCAAAATTTATGCTTATAGGACTTCAACAATGGATTATTGGACACATTCAAATCTCTTATTTGGTTGATAACTAGTTCTGAATCACCAAAAACTTGCAGTGAATTGATTCCTTTTGTTCTAGCCCACTGAAGGCCATGAACTAATGCAAGAATTCATATTCAACAACATTACAAGTACAACCAAACTATAAACTTAGAGCAAATGAAAATTACAATTACCTTTGTTTTGATGGAGAAAACAAACTAAACCAACACCTTCTCCCTTTCTTGTTCTTTTGCTCCATCAAAATAGAGCTGCCACATCCCCTTCTTCAAATCTTTTATGTTTTGGATAATGAAGGTACTGAAGTGTTTTCTTCATGAAAATAGTATACTCCAAGTATTTTATCTTCTATTTATTTGTAAGGATCATGACCATAATTTTCTTGTGTTATTTCATCCATGAAAAATTTGGAAACACGCATCTAAAGAAGGAACTTCAACATCACTATCTAAATCCTCTTGATCAATTACAACATAATTAGCAACAGAATTGGAGTTATGAGGCTCAATATGAAATTTCACCAATGGTTCTTAATTGATAGTAAGATTTGTACCATACCTTATAGTGAAGAAAAGGTAAGACCAATATGAAGAGAGGTACCCTCCAATATTTTTTGTGAAGTCTCTTGATAAACAAAGTGCAAAGTAGGGAGGAAAATCTACAACTGTTACATCTTGTAGAATTGATACATTAGGACAAGCATGTAATGTTACCTCTAAATTCCTGATCAAACCAATAGTGTTTGTTGTTATCACATCAAGCTGAAGTATGATTTTTGTAGTTGGCTCATAAATTAAGCCAAGCCTATCTGATACAGCCTTTGGCATAATAGTATTACTTGCTCCATTGCCTACCATGCAGTTGTGGACTAAGTGATATCCAATGATGAGTGATGAGTAAAAAGGAGGTGTATTTTTGACATCTGCAGTGTTCAATAGCTTTTACACCATCCATCTTAATTATTTCATTCTTTCTTGTTGTATAGTTGCAAGAACCATATCAGCTTTACTTGTTTCCTTTCCAGCTGATTTAGAAGACAACTGCAAATTTGCAAGTTCCTTGGCTAGAATATCCTTCTGTCTTGGAATATTTAAAGCATCCTACAAATAAATATTAATGTTTCTCTTTTTCATACATTCAACAATATTTAAAGAAGCGGTAATATTATTTGAATGAGCCTTGGAGAGGGAAAATTTTGTTTCTGTATTTTTAGAAATTTGTGGTACAAAAACGCTCCTGACACTTGGATTTTTAGGGGCTTATTTCTCCTTATGAGTTGTACTAGAACTATCTAGTCAGTTCTATCTTTGATATGGAAGGCATATTTGTACCCCTCTCCTTACCTTTTCTTCCTCAAGAGCCCTCTTTTTAGTTCTGGTCAAAACTACACAATGCTCACCTTCTTCATAATTAATCATTTCTTGCTTTAGTATCCTTTGACTCTGAGTTTCTTGTTGTCCATCTTCCATTTGAGGCATATGAGATGTTTCAAACTAGGGTTGGGAAATAAGGCTTAGGTTTAAGCTAGCATTTGGGAAAGAAACTTGAGGATGGGGATGAATTGCAAGGGAAACACCATTCTGATTCCTGGGCAACATTGATTAGTACAAGGAATATAAGAAGAAGAATGGGCTTTTTAGGTCAAATCAATTGATTTTGGTTAACAAGGGGATCTATAATTCTTATTTTGCTGATAAGGAGGTCTAAAAACTTGATAAGGTGCTTGATAAGGGATGGGGTTATTAGGCTGAGCAATATTTTATCTTTTCATGATTTCAGTTGATAATTGTTACCTCATTTCCCAATGAGGCTTTAGGTTGAGCAAGGTTCGGTTAATTTCAATTAAATCATTTGGGCTATAACAGAAACAATAGGTTTTATCTTTTTTAGAGGTAGTGGAATAGGATCCAAATCAGTAGTGATGGGAATTAAGGGTCTTGGAGCTAATTTACCAGCTTAAATAAGGTTATTTTCAGCCCCTATGGCTAAGTCACAAGCTGCAGGGAGTGTAGCACCATCCGTAGACTGAATTAGGAAAACAATGTCACTTGGTTTAAAGATCTCTCAAAAAATACAAGAATGCATGCTCTGATGTAGGCTTGATGGTACGGGGAATTCTTTCCCAATTTCTTTCAAATATCAAATTAAAGTTAGCCATGAACTCTTGAGGGGATATTTTAATTGTGCTCAGTTTCTCAATCAGGGAAAGGTGGTCAGATTTTATCCTCAAATTGGCTACAAATGGATTTTACTAAATCATCCCAAGTTTTAATAGAATTAATAATCAAATTTGGTACCATTAAAATGTTTTATCTTTAAAGGATGTTGTAAGGATTCTCATCACTACATTCTCCTGAGTGATATTATGAATAGAGAAAATATTTACAATATCTCTAATGTGCTCTACAGAAGTGGTTTGAGTTAAACTGGTATAGAATGGTAAACTCTTTAATGTGGAGGTAGGGATATCATTATATACTATGAGATTTAGGGGGATGCCATCATTAAAGGTCCTAAAAAGCTTCATTTCTAGGAACATCCATTACAGGATATGGGAGTTTGGATTTAAAAAATTTTGAAATAGCAATAGGATAAATGGTGGCCTATTATAATGGAAATTATTCTTAAATATTTCTATTCTAGATGAATTAAGAGGCAATGCAATAATTCAGATGGAATACCTCTAGTTTAAGACCTTGTTGTCACCTTAGGCATGGAACATGCAGTAGTTGTAAAATGGTCTAAAAAATATAGCAGCTTTACGAAGTCAGTTTTACCAAATGTGTCTTGATTTGAATATTCAATTTATGATTACAAGCTAATTCCTTCTAGCAACATGTTATTCTTCATTGTAATAGTGTTGATATATCAAAATATCACCCATTAGAACAAGTCCAAGGAAGCAAGTAGCTGGTACTGATTGAATGGTTCTTGGCTGATGGCTACTCATGGATCTTTGTTTATATATTCTTGAGTGTTGATCACTCTTACAAAAACTAGGTCAGGTTGTTTATCTGGAGGAGCTAAAATTTTAGGTACAACCATGAAAAGAAACCATATCTTGTATTCAGGTTGCAAAGTAACCACTTGATTTGATCTGTTCCATCTGGGCATGCCAAAAATTGTTATCTAGAAGAAGTGCACCCTTATGAGGATTGGTAGATTTTGTTATTCTCTCTCTCTCTCTCCTCACTTCTGGGGATAAACAATGGACACACCTCACGGTCATTGTGGGTATCCCAAAATGTGAGGTGAAATCTCTAGATTTAAAAGGGTTGGTTCCCTTTTAGTGAATCACTAGCTAAAATAATTGGGGGTAAAGGTTAGAAAGAAAGATTAAATAAAATGGGGGCGATACAAAATAAGATTTTAGAGACTTCTAATATAGAGATGTGCATAAATTGATAATAAAAATGAAAAAATTTACATGAAACCAAGAAGATCTGTGGGTGAATTTCCAATGCAAAGTAATAGAAATATGCTAACAGATAAATCACATTATACAAATTTCAGTAAGCATGCACATTAAAATAACACAAAATGACTCAATTTATTACAACAAGGGAAGGTAACATAAGAATTTAAATTAATAATACTTCAGAGGAAAACACAATAATAAACTATCTTAATGCACAAAATTGCAAATAATTTATAGAAAGGTAAAAACACTTTATTAACAGTGGGCACTTGCTGGAAGAATTTTTGCAGCAATTGGTTACATCAACGAAACTCCCCTAATGCTTCAAAAGCACTAGTATATATAAGAAAATGAAGTGGAGATGAATTTTTCAACATCTTTAGTTACAACATAAGTCAAAACCCACTTTGAGATCATTCTAATGCAATCTTACATGTAAAAAATAGAAGATAACCTCTAGCAGTAGTTTAAGTCAATCATCCTTACACAATTTTGATTAAAAAATAATCAAACTCTAAACTTGACCTTGTAAAAGAATAGAATAATATTTTCCAATGTAGTATGTATTTTGCAATGAAAAATTATTTATTTTTTTCTGTCACAGTTGAATTTGGCATGACGCTAAGTTAGATGAGATTCAAAAACATGGGTTGAACTTGTTTTTTCCATTTCTCCTTGTGTTTCCTTTCATTGTATCTATAACTAAACCGATGGGGGTAAAGGTTAGAAATAAAAAAATTTAAAAGGGGGTGATATACCATGAGTTGTTGGAGACTACTGATATGAATTTGTACACAAACAGATAATGAAAGAACAAAATTACATGAACCAAAGTATTTTGAGTGAAATTTCAAAGAAAATTAATTGAAATTTGTTAAGGGGTGACTCGTAATATACAACTTACAATATGCATGCACACTAAAATTAATACATAATACCAATTTCTTATAATAAGGGCAGATAGCATAAGCAATTAGCTTAATAAATTTAGTGAAAAATCACCAGAATAAACTACCTAAAAGCACAAGATTGCAAATAATTTCTAGAAAGGTAAAATCAATTTAATTACAGTGGGCACTTGCTGGAAAAATTTTACAGCAATTGGTTACATCAACGAAACTCCCCTAATGCTTCAAAAGCACTAGTATATATAAGAAAATGAAGTGGAGATGAATTTTTCAACATCTTTAGTTACAACATAAGTCAAAACCCACTTTGAGATAATTCTAATGCAATCTTACATGTAAAAAAGAGAAGATAAAATCTAGCAGTAGTTTAAGTCAATCATCCTTACACAATTTTGATTAAAAAATAATCAAACTCTAAACTTGACCTTGTAAAAGAATAGAATAATATTTTCCGATGTAGTATGTATTTTGCAATGAAAAATTATTTATTTTTTTCCGTCACAGTTGAATTTGGCATGACGCTAAGTTAGATGAGATTCAAAAACATGGGTTGAACTTGTTTTTTCCATTTTTCCTTGTGTAAATTCCATCAATTTCTGATTTTCTTGGTGCCAACATGAAGAATAGAATGAGAGATTTTCACCGAGAAAAATTTATTAAATTTGGAGTTGTAGATCAAAATATATATCCTTCTAAAAATTTTCAAGTCAGGTTTAACAGGAGATTGACATGTCAAAGCTTTTAATTGGCTCAGGGATTGAGTCTTCCTATGTGTCTACTTCCCTGACCTTTTTTCATGTGTTAGTCTCTAGATGACTGTGGGGTCAGGTGTTTGTTCCATCATGAAATGTGATCCAATAAGACAATTTCACATATTCTTTAAATTTTGCAATGTCAAACTCTATAAAACCTTCATTATCCATCGCAAAGTATGAACCAGTTAAAACACTCCATAAACTTTTGTAGTGGCATTCCTTTGATAGCCTTATAAAGTATGATCCAATGAGAAAGCTCCATGTTATTTTGTAATTTAGCTACTTGATAATAAATCTTGTCATAATGTGAAGCACGAGCTAATAAAAAACATTCCACGCTTGTTTCGTGTTTCAACTCTATCAGAGTGTGAAGCATAAACCAATAAGGAAGCTCCACGCTCCTCAAAAATGTTAGACTGTGTCATACCTTGACTAACAACTGTGAAAATCAATCTGGTAAGAAGGATCCATGCATCTTTGGATTTTGTAATGGTAGACCAGCTTTTGTGTCCATTTTAATTAGTTTAGGATTGAGTCCTTTGCATCGTGACTTTTGAATCTTGCTCTTTCTTTGACTTTTTAACATTTCTTAGTTGTTTCATGAACCTGACACCTTTATGAAACTTGGTTTATTCCACAAACTTGAATTCCACGAAATTCTATCTTCTATGAAGAGACTTAGAATCCTACCACGTATCCCTTCACATCACAAGCATTTGAATTGCTTGGCGGTGTAGATATTTGACAGTCAATTGAACGTCCTAGGATTTTTTTTAAATGGTTGAGTCTAAATTATCCAAAATAAAACCTCGTGTGATTTTTTCTCTGTCAACAGATGTTTCAAGTGAAGATGTTTTCAAATAGGACCTCCAAAAATATAGTCATCATCTCGTGCAACCCATCTATATAAGTCATTCCTAGGAACTCATTCTCGCTCATAATATTCCTTTCAACCTCGATGTTTTTATAAAGGACCTATGTTGAGATGAATCTAGAAAATATTTCTTTCCGGTTAGGTTCATGATTTACAATGAATAGTATTAATTGTGAATAACATAGGGGATCTTAAGCTCCACTATTTTTCCATTCATGACCTACATATCTTTCCCAAAGCTCTCCAATCTAAGAAATAAAAGTTTTGAGTTAAATTATTGAACTTGTGTGAGAAATTTAAACAGTACCAAAGTGTTTTATTATGTGTCTACACATGTAAACAATCAAGGAAAGATACATATCCAAAACTTGCAATAGTTTATGAGTCATTATACAAATTTCCATAAAGAGAAACTTCCATTTCCTTGAAACCAAATACTCAGTTATACATCACAACAAAATTTTCCTTTCTCAATTCCATAAATTTCTACCTTTATTAACATTTATAATACATTGAAATGATCAAATACAGTTTGAATGCATAACCACAATCAGATTACAACTTTCATTCAAATGCCACTTTGATTACAAGTAACAAATATAACAAATAAACGAGATTTCCCCTTTTCAAAACTTCTTCCACTAACCAACAACGTGTACCAAAAGAGATGTGGAGGAAAATTCACCTCCTAACCATGTAATAGGGAAAATCTCATCACATTTCTCTATAAAACCCCTAACTCATGAGAAGACTTTATTACCAACACTAAGATTAGGATCACAAAATTTTCCCAACATCCCCAACACACAACAATATCAAGAAACATAATCCAAAATCATGAACAAGAGTAATCATGAGGACAAGGGGATACATTTAAAATCAATTATGCACTATCAACCTTTAAAATCTTGCAAGGGTAGCTAGAGGCACTCCTAAACCACTTATTGCTCCACTGAGGGGTTGGGCATAAGTTCTTGGTTCCGCCAAAGAAGTAAGATGCATGTCACTTATCCCTACACTTGGTTTATTCCAAAACCCAATTATTTTTCCACTAGAAAAATTTCCCAAACCCCCTTGGCTCCTCCAAAATAAAAAAATTTTACTTTAGTTTAACAATTTCTTATGCCTTCCTAATGACTCTACCTTCCCCCATACACACAACACGCTTGATTTGATCCAATTAGTATTAACTCTAATTTTAGATTAACTACTATAAAAAATGATATTCAAGTGATAAAATATAGTAATGTCTAATTAATAATCATTTAATAATGTAAAACCTTAAGAAAATGAAGGAGGGAAGATGGCTTAGTTGATTATGTGCAACCCGAGAAGGATCTGGACTGTGTATTTGTTGGAAAAATTTGGGAACAATGTCACCAAGGCTTGATGAGGGTTCAAAACCTTAGGGATGTACATGATAGAAGCACCCACATGAGGACAATAGTGCCTTAGGAACTAGTGACCGATCTGGGTGCATGTGTTTTCTCATATTCTTGGAGTCTGGTCTTTTCTGGGTCAAAAGGTATTTTCTCCAAAAAAAAATATCTTTGAATTCGTTGTGAGAATTTTGATCACACATGTAACCTGTAAAATAAATGTCTACCTACACATGTCCACAAACCACATCAAATCTAATAAAAAAATATGCAGAATGTGGATTCGGACTAACCCCAATGGTCACCCAAAGGGTGAACTTACAACCGAGTTTTGTACTACATCTCAGACGCCATGTAGTTCTTTGTGTGTGTGTATTTATTCCCTAGGTTTCCCTTGTGCAAGTTGTATAATGATAGTGGGATAGATTTAGATTTTAAAAATTATGTAAAATGTGTGTGATGGAATATAATGAACCCTCCTCCTATGTTGTGTATGCATACCAATGTAGCCCTTGCCCCTTGTGTGAATGTGTTAGATGTATGCTTTATAGTGCTATTGTTCCTTTGTGTAAGCTTAAGTGATGATAGATAGTGCTTATAGTTCTTAGCCCCTTATTTTAGAGAAGTAACTAAGTATATATATGATTCCCTTGTTTGAATTTTGTAATTGACATCTAGAAGGATGACCTAAAGTTTTAAAAGGTGAACAAGAAGTGAAAAGGACCCAAAAAAGTAAAAGGAAGTGATTTGATATAAATAGAATTAAATCTATATTTTAGAGTAATTGTATTCTACTAATGATATAAATGAAATATAATATAGTAGTGCACAATTAATAAGAAAGAAATAATATGAAACCCTAAGCAAATAAGAAGGAAAAATGACTTAGCTTATTCTGTGTGATCTGGGAGTGATATGGACTGGGTATCTTCAAGAATAGGTTGGAAACATCATTGTAAAGACTCGATGAAGATTCTAGAACTCGAAAAGTATGTAGGACAAAAACATTCACAAGAGGACACTAGCAGTAGGAACTATTGTTTGATTTGGGTGCTAGTGTCCACTTAGATGCTCAAGTTTTGAATTTTTCTGGGTCATAAGGTCTTTGCTCCAATATCCATTTTTTCTCTCTGACTTTGATGTTAGGGTTCTGATCACACTTGTAACCTATAAAACAAATTTATACCTACACATGTCCACAAACCACATCAAATCTATTAAAAATGATACATAATGTGGAGTTTTACTGACCCCAAAAGTCACCCGAAGAGTGAGCTTATAGCCAAGCGTTATACTACATCTCAGACTCTATGTAGTTCTTCATGCATATGTGTATTTATGCCCTAGGTTTCCCTTATTAAATTTACATGGTGATAGCCTGCTAGATCTAGATTGTACCAATTATGTAGAATGTGTGTGATGGAATAAAATGAACTCCCCTCCTATGATGTGTATGTAGACCAATGCATCCCTTGTCTCTTATATGAATGCACTAGATGTATGCTTTGTAGTGATCTTGTGCCTTTTTGCAAGATTAGGTGATGATAAATAATGTTTATAGTGTTTGGAGCCTTATTTGAGAGAAGTAACTAAGTGTGTGTGTGTGTGTGTGTGTGTGTGTGTGTGTGTGTGTGTGTATGATTCCCTTTTCTAAAAAAATTTAATTTACAACTAGAACGCTGACCCAAAGTGTTAAAAGGTGACCAATAAGTGAAAAGGACCCAAAAGACTAAAAGGAAGAAAGAGAGGGACAAGAGTGCTCAGGAGGGACAGGAGTGCCTGGGTGCTTCTGTCTTAACTAAGCACTAGCATCCAAGGCCATTAAAATATAAATTAGTTAAGTGTTGATAGAGTTGTAAGATGTGTAAATCTAGTAAAGTGCAAGAAATAAGGTGACCAAAAGGCTAACAGGAGTTCTCAACCCCTAGTTTTCTTGCTTATGAATCATGTATATATTAGTATAGTTTAGGACCTAGAAATGTACCCAAGTACATATATTTTATGTCTACAATGCTTGATAGCCCCAAAATGAGTGAAAATCAATTAAACAACATATTAAAACTCCATATACAACTTAATTGAGCACCAAAATCACAACATTCCATCGAAAGATAGTAAAACAATCAAAAAATTCAAGAATGTAAACATGGAAAAGTACCCACCTCTTACTCATATTTTCCTCTCTTCAACGTCAAAATTCAATCACTCTAAAATAAATTTAGCAACATAAACCCAAGACAAAGTTTTCCCCCTCAAAATGGCAAAATAAGCTCACTTAAATAGGAAAAGATTCAAAGAGCACCCCTTAGAATGATGCCAAATGGAAACATCCTAAGTTCCTAAGGCAAGTAAAATCCCCAAAAATCCATTCAATAAAAATCCATGCCCACATGGGCCAAATCAACTCAAAATCCAATTTCAACCACAAAATTAAATATCCTTACAAGAAAAGACAAGGAGAGTAAAAATAGACAAAAATTCAACAACTTAAAAATAACTATTCTTCAACCCACAATGTTGGACACTGTTTGTTTGTGTTGTCATTGATTACAAGTCCATTTATGGAAAAGGATGCCATGGTGTTTTATGAGTCTCCATGAGGTGTCAATCAAGGTCAAATAAGAAGGTTGATTGGAAGTTTCTGAGTTTGGTGATGTTACATGAGGTCCTGATGCATGGTCTAGTTAGTTGAGTCATTGTTTGAGCTCTCCTAAGTTGGTAAAACTTTGGTATGAGTTATTTCATGTTCCATAAGGTTATTTATATGTGTACATGATTCTGGATGAGGTCATCATGTTTAGTTCATGAAGTTTCATGGTTGAGCCAGGTCATTCCAAGCCTATTCCTAGCCTTGAAGCATGCAAAATGAGATGGAGGTATGAGTTTTTGAGATTATCATTGTTTTACAAGTGTGGTATTAGAATGGTTATAGTGTAAATGAGTTTTATGGTGAGTTTTAGGTCAATTTTTATAGGTTTGATAGTGTTTCATGGTCCTTGGGAAGCAAGCAGGTGGAGAACATGCAAGTAATCATAGGTAAGTCTTAATGGCTGTAGATTTTCAAAGCTATTTGGGATATATGGTGAGAATGGTTAGTTAGAGGATAATTTCATGATGCTTAATGATATGTTTTAGGTAATTTTTAAGAAGGAATCACAAGATATGTCATTTTTGGTGAAACCAAGTTTTTTGGAGTGAAATTTTGAAGCAAAATGGACCTTATGATTCTTGTTGTGGACCTTATGATTCTTAATTTGCATTGGGACCTGAGATATTTAAAATATATTCTTAGCTAATTCATTAAGGTTTAAAAAAAAAGAAAAAATGTTTTATCTTCATGTTTTTATGAATGATCTTTAAGAAGATAAGTTACTTTCAAACTATAGCTAAAAGCGACTTGGAGAAAAATGCTTGTACCATCCCAGTTCTGATTAATTTTGAAAAATTGATGACTTTATGTTGTATAATAATCCTATATATTTCTATAAAGGTGAATTATAACATGTTATTGTATGTTGTACCCACTTTAAAATTCTTGTTTCCAAAGAATTTCAGTTTGTGAAGAATTTTTCCAAAGAAGATGAGATAAATTGGCATTTTTTAGCCCCAGAGTTGTTCTACATGTCCATGATAGTTTCCAATCATGGTTGAGGTAAAAAAGGTGAAAAAAATTTCCCTATCTACATGAATATTTAGGACTCCATTCAATTTTTTTTATGATCCTAGTTCAAATATTTTTCCATTGGTATATCAAACTTATGTTTTTGACATGGTATGAAGAAGTTATGACCTATTCTTTGAGGGTCAAATTTGGAGGATGTTTGGTCTATCAGGGTGTCAAGTGGCATCATGAGGTAAGGTGATGATTCTTATATATCATTTATAAAAAAATTCCATGCTTTTTTCAAGTGTGGAAGTGTGTTTTGTGGTGATGGAGCAAGTTGAGTTCAAGGTCATTTCTTGAGTCCTAGAAGTCTAAAGAAGCAGTTTGCAGAGATGGAAATAGTTGAAGTCATTCCACTTAGAGTTGGAAGGAAATATAATATGTTATGGAAATAGGATTCATATATATTTATATTTTTATATGTATTGTATCTTGATGAAGTGTTTTTCTAGGTCATTCAGGTCAGTTTGTGAAGAAAGAAGGTTGTTTGATTTTCAGGATAGGATTTCTCATACTAAAATATTGTGTTGAATGAGGCAAAAAATGGATTTATTTATGCTTGATATCAGTTGGATAGTGAATAAGGATGAATTAATTTCCTATTTAATTCCTTTGTAGGTCTTTGAAGTGAAAAAAATGGTGAAAACCAATTGAATTTGTAAAACTACTTTCTAGGAAGCTTAATTTGGTGAAGACTAAAGTAGGCGTGGTTTACACATATGGATGTTTCATTAATTATAACATACATAAATGATATCTAAAGGTCCTAAATATTCCAATTATTTATTACATCCCATAATTTAGTAGTTCTTGGCTGGTCTTGATACCCAAATGTGAAGACAGGGTGTTAGAAACAGTTGTTTTGAGAAGGATATGAGCCTTCTTGAGTTGGTTATGTAAAATTTGATTGGTACAAGATAATGTATGACCATGGATTATGTTAATATCTCATATGACACATGTTTTATTATTTTTTTATCTTGACTAATTACGGTTTTGGAATTTGTGTTTTTAGCTCATCTAGGTGATGGGGTTTTGGGCTAATTTTGTGCATGTTTAGTGGTTTTGGGCACGACCGACATACATGGGCCCATTTGATGAATTTTTGTAAGTGTTTTGTTATATTTTTATGTTATTTTGGTTGATATAATGAATATTTTTTTATTTCATTAGGTAAAAATAGGGATCGGCTCCCAGAGGCCATACAAGAAAGAATACATCATGTGAGCTCAAAAAAGATGCAGAAGGAGAAATAGGACCAAAGGGAGTTAAGAAAGCTTAACTCTAAAGATATAAGGTCAAGAAAACTAGCCTAAGGGAAAAAAAATAGCCAACCACAAGAAACAAAGACAGGTCACCAAAAGTCTACCTAGAGTTTAGGAATAAATACAAAAGTATTAAAAGCTAATGAATAATTACCGACCTCCCTTGTGTTTGAAAGAAGAGAAGGGTATGCAAGTGATATTTTGGGTTCATTTTTGAACTAGTGCTCTTGGAGAGAAAATTTTTACCCATGTAGAAGTGAATAATAGGTATGAAGGCATGATTTGAGATATGAAGAAGGGTCTGAAAAAATTAAGACTAATATAGAACATGTGTGCAAGTATTTAGAGCCAAGACAAGTCCAAGAAGAAGAAGATGGAGAAAATTATGAGCTAAGAAGATAGAGGAATGAGGTTTTGATCATGTATGTATCAGCTTAAATTATGATCTCCATCAGTTGTGGTAGAAAAAAAAATTCAAATATCTTCATCTTTAGGTGGCTGAGTTGGTGTTTAGTCATCTTAGGATATTGTATCCTCCTTTTAGAGTGGGTGTTTCACTAAATAAGGGGTTTGTGCTCCATATTGTTGGTGTTCTACTAAACTATGGGTTGTTACTCCTTATGGGGTTTGTGCCTCACTAAATTTAAAACATGGAAAAATATTTTTTGTGTTTCAGTTGGTTTTCTTCCCCATGAGGATTTTCTACTTAAATATTGTGTATATGTGTTATCTTTTATGTGTTATGGTTATTTGAATGTATTGTGTGCCCCTAATAAGCTATTATTTAATGTATGTGAATGAATCAATGTTAATGGATGATGTAATTAATGGTAAATGAAATAAGAAATTTGTAGGACTATTTCACCCAAGTAGTCACAAAATCATGCACTTTAGACATTATTTATTCCCAATCTCAAATTACTGTTTAGAAGTGTTTTGAGTGAAAAAATTACTAATTAACCCTTGTCTCTTGGTCATTTTTATTTGATTTTTTTTTTCATTCCCAACCTCCACCATATATATTCCCAATCATTTTTTATCATTTTTTGTCATCTTATCTTCAATTGGGGTGCCCAAGCTAGTACTAGGTTTCCTTGGTCCCACCAGTGGTGCCCTAATCCTTTTTTGAACTTTACTGCTACCTTTTAGGAACTTTCTAGCTATTTTTCTAACACCCCAACTATTTTTTTACCTTGTGGTGATAAGAGTGGATAATTTACAACATATTTGTACATTAGGCCTATATTCTTGTTTGGTTACTGTTCATGATCTTAGTCTATTTAGATGGCTATATTGTGCTTGAAATAATGGGATTAGTACACTAACAGTTAATATGTTGTGTATCATTGATTGTGTTGAATCTATTCTATACTTTGATACATTACTAGACTAAGCCTAGCAAGTTCATTTATTCTAACTCCTACATATATAAGTGTCACAATATGTTGCTATACCAGGTTTATTGGGTGATTGTGAACAGGTATCATATCAAACTTCATATGTTCAGGTATGTGGGCCATGCTTATATTATTACTACTACTTACCTTGGATCTGGATGATCGCATTTTGATAGGAAAAATGGGACTCATGTGCATTGGCAATATGATCTTATCTATTAAAATGTAGGAGCTAAACAATAATGGATTGATTGTAGTCTATATTGAATGGTATAATATCTAATCACCCTAAATGAAAACTTCATAATGCATTCGGCACTATTATGTAAGGCCTAACACTAATGCTAAGGTTGATGTTATTCAAATCTTTGATGTTCTAAGATATGTTGAAGTGTCTAATGTGATCACCTTGAATTTATATTTATAAATCTTAGGCATAATGATGTAAGGGCCTAAGCTAAGGTTGAGGGTTATTTAAATTATTGTTTTAGAAACTTATGTTTATAAATTATGGCATAATTTCAAAAGGGCCTAAACTAATGCAAAGCTAAGGTAATGTTTAATTGAATCTAACATATTTTAATCTTATCTAAGGGAGCACATTGAAAACCCTTCCCAAGTGTCCTGTATAAACTACAATATTAAAGAGGTGCATTTATGAAGCACTACCAACCTTCCATTTGGGAGATAAAATAGTTGAAGGTTTAGTTATCAAGGTAACTAACTCCAATTAGTGATTTTTTTTGTAAGGATAGGTAACACTGCTAAATTTAAAAATGGGAAAGTTGGTGGTAGGGATTTGGAGGGAACTATTGGTTATCCATGCATGCATTAATTGTCTTGAAATATTCCCCACACCCTCAGGGAAACCACAAGGTGGCTTTGGTAAAAATTGGAGAATTGATTTATAATTGTTATTTTTCATTTTGGGGTTTCGTTGGAGCTCTGCATAGTTATGGCACCACTATTTTTGTGATCTCAATATATTTCATGAACTATTACATGTATTTCATAACTAGGAGTAGAGATATTTTAGGGAAACATTAATGTTGGTTCAATAAATATTGATGGAGAATTTTGTAGGTTTTTGCTTTATTGTGGAATTGATTCTAGGTCTGTTCATGTGGAGCAAAATCTTGGAAAAGAAGAAGAGGAAGTGGGGTTTCTATTATAGGCATAATTTTCTCTATTTCTCTCCTATTAACTTATTTTGTTTAATATTTTCATGAATAAAATCTCTGCAAAAGTTTTATGGGTTGATTTTGTTGATTTGGGTTTTTATTGGTAATAACGAAATTTGGGTAATGTCATTTTTATTTGTGAATGGAATCTAGGTTTGTATATTTTCTTGGAAACTTCAAGTACAGACTATAGCTATTGGAAAATGTTGGTTGTGAATATATATATTATTTTATAAAGCCTTCTAAGAAATATGTGGCTTGTATTAAGTTTGAGTACCCAGTAAAGTTTTGGGTCTTTATTACTAATATTATACCGAGATATCTACGATCATATACAGGTATCCTTGTGGTTTTGATTTCATAAAATCTTTTATGTATCATCCTTTGACCTATTTTAGGTAAACTCATAGTTTATTATGGAAGACTATTTAAATCTTTAAAAACCCATATGGGTTTCCCAGTCGGTCTAGTTTTGATAAAAAATTATGTTGTCTTTGGTATTGTTCTTCTAATTTATCAAGATAAATCTAGTTTGAACCCTTGTTTAATAAAAATGGATGCTCTACTAGTCATATTGGTTTATTATTCTCTCTTTTGGGTTTGGTTTTCAAACCAACTACTATCATTTGGTGGATATGGATTCATGAGTGAATCTGTGAGCACCTGTTGTATGACCCTGAGTCTCTATTTAGTATAAATAGTTCACTATGATAGTATTTGGTTGTCTGTTGAATTTTTTATATGATATGGAGTGATACCCTTGTACCATCTTTCTTATGTTTGAATTACATTTTTTTTTATTAAGGGCAAATAGTTTTGAAGGGACTATACCCTGTATACAAAAGGGCTCAAAAGCCAGATAGAAAAATGAGAGAAAAAGCCCAGAGAGGGGAAAAACAGCCAACCAAGAAGGCTCAACAGCCAGAAATTACAATAAAGGTGAAAAGTGGATCAAAACGTATAGAGATCCAGAACAATGAAGACAAGAACAAAAAGAGACCAAAAGAGAAACAGAAAAGTGAGCTCCACCAAAAAACAGCGCCAGAACCACCCGACGATAGCCAGATCGTAGCCAAAAAATTGCAGCACAACATCCCGCTACTTGATGGCTCTGTCTATCTTGGTCTTGATGGCCTGTAGTGACATGAAAAAGGCTATGGCCATGGCCTGAGAGGGGTCCTTCATGTCAGCTTGGGAGATTTCAATGCCCCTATTCTCCTTAGGGCCCCATATGTCTTCATTGATTCCACTTAAACTGCAAACGTTGTGGACATGTTGTTCAATGAAGTTATAGATTCTTTTGAGGGCAGATAAAATACAATCATTGCGGCTTTTGGCATTCCCCAATCTGCCATCAAGTGACTATAGCTTCTTGAAGACTTCATCAATTACCCCCTCTTCCTCCTCACTTTGAAGGATCCTTTTTCCCTTGGCTCTCTCCATGTTTTTTAGAGCCCCTTTGAGTTCTTGAATCTCCTTCTCCAATCTGTCAATCCTCTTCAGCAAATCCTCCTCTTTGGGCTTCTCCACAAGCATGCTAATATGTAGGAGGTTTTCAACAAGTTCTAAGTCCTTGTGGCTCCTAAGGACATGTTGGGAGGCAGGGATTTTAGCTTTCTTTCTTTTCTTTCTGGAGCCAACATCATCATTCTTTCTTTTAAGCAGGGGTGGAGTGGGAGCAGTATGGGTAGGTGGGGGTATGAAGGAGGGAGGTGGGATAGGGTTCATGGGAGGGTTCATACGTGTTTGAATTAAATTTTAGTGAATGATTCGCAAGTATTATGGGCTTGAGCTTGTTTAAGGTAAGTATAATTACCTTAGAAATTTCAAATTATTATGTACACTCTCAGAGATATTGGGTGTACTTTGGTGACTTACAGTCACACCTGTAAGGTATGACATTGTATTATCTCTTACACATTTTACTGGGCTATCAAAGCTTTAATTCTTAACTATTCATGTGCTTTTCCCTTAGTAGGTATTCATAGATGGGTTTTGTGGGTATCATCTGAGAAGTGTGATATGGTTTCATTTGGGTAGGAAATTTCATGGGATTTGGCACCTTTCGTAAATTTTAAGGTAAATAAGATTTACCTTACCCTTGTTGAACTTTGTATACCCTCTGCCAAGAGTTAACAATATTCTATTATTATGTAGACCACATTTGTGATGGTCAAAGTTATTTGAATGGTCTTCTTTAGGGTATATGGAATCATAATGTAGTTTAGTACTTTAATGTAACCCTTTCTTGGGTAAGGGAATGTTGCATTATGAGGTAAACCGATTATAGGTATGAAGTTAACTTTAAAGATATCCATAAGATATAGTTATTTTGTCAATAAGTATAATTATTATTACCATAAGATAGTTTGTTCTTAAGTTGGGTGATTATATACTTCCTTGATGTTATATAATTCAATTTGGAATTGTTTGACATCAATATAATTAAGTTACTTATGATATTATGTTGATAAGGAATGATTTGGATGACAAGCTGACAAGATTTCTGTTATTTGCATTTCTATCTTTAAGCACTTTGATAAGAAGTAAGAGAACTGATAATTTGAATGCAAAATGAAATATCTTATAGAGATATTACTGATCTTATGGGTTATTACATTTTGCATAAGATTTTGATTATTGCATTATTTCTTTTATACAAATACTAAAAAGCATAAATTGTTAAGCGAGAAAGAGAGCTTATCATTCCAATTTAATAAAACTAGCCTTCTCTAACATTTTGCAGATGGCGTAAATTAGGTATTATTGGCAGATGATTTGTTAAGGCTAGGTTGATTTTATTTATCATGATTAAAGGATGTATACTTATTTTACTACTGTAAAGGAATTTGGCACTTTGATGATTAAATTGTTGAAGGCATTTAAGCCTCTAATATTTTGTATCAATTTCTGGAGAGGATAGTAAATGTTTAATTCAAGTTTGAATATTTTTTTATTACTTCTCTTCGTTGGTTATGAAATTATTTTAGATTTGCGAACATGTTCAAATGTTAATGAGATTTAATTAACCACTCCTATTCAAGTTAGTTACTTCTATTAAATTGAACTATGAATAATTCGGAGTAATATCCTTTCTGTGATGGCTTCAATACTATGAATTATACTAAAGCTATAAAATGGATATAAGAGACAATCTACAAAATTAAATAACGGTGACTATTATTTTATATATTGTATGAAGGAACTACTAAATGATGGTATATGGTTAATGTTTTGATATTATATAATCGTTATGGATATGAACTAATGTATTATGGAAGTTTAATAGTTATTCCTAAGTATGTAAAACTTAAGGATATTTATTATTGTATACATTTAGTGATGACTTTTTCAGTTGCATACTTAAGCAAATATAATGACAAAGTCATAATTTAATAAGTTAAGGACTGCATAATTAATGTAGCTTTCTATCCTAATTAATTCAAATACTTAAGGAATGTGCACAAGAAAACTTGTGGAAGTTGATTACGTCTAATTATCAAAATTAAGCTATGGACCTTCGGATCAAATAATTATTGTGATGGATATCGTTGCGTTACAGAATTTAAACTTTCGTAAACAAATTCAATGAGGGGAAAATTTATGACAAACTTAATACATGGAGCTCGGTAGGCCAACCTCGGATGGTTTTTGTAGTGAGGTTCTCATTGAATGACATGGGTCATTTAGTGAATACGACCTCACAACATGTCGTGATCAACATGAAATTAAGTTGTGATATGATGCATAAGTTGTCCATCCATCCAAACTAGTTCCTCTATACCAACTTATGTTGGCTATGAGGAATAAAGTGACCACGTGATGATGAAATTTGTTACCTAATATCTTTCAATCCCATAGGTAACCTAAGTTGGCATAGTCGTGATCATCGCACTGGATGCACAAGTTTTATATCATTGCATAAATTCAATTAATTTAACCTGAATGAATGATTCAATTCTAATAACAGAACCAAGTTTTATGGTGATGGGACATGTTTCAAAGACTTTGTGCATTCTAGAAATAGAGAATGCAATGCATGACTCATAAACTTTGGACGAAGTAGTGAATGGTAGTACATTGTCAAGTTCACCTAGTTTTAACTAAGTGTGTGATGTCATATGGGATTCGAATTACTGAACCCCAAGTAGAAAATTTGAACAAACACTTCAAAATAAATGCCGATAAGGGCACTAACAAGTATACTTTTATACTGATTTGAAAAGGCACCCTATGGGGGATCGATTAGGATCTAGTTGACCCATGCATATGCACATGTTTAATTGATTTGTTATGTGAAGATTTGAAATTATATGATGTTGGATTTAAATGTTAGTTTGTACATTTAAATCATTTAAGGCATATTTTTAAATTGGGAAACATAAAAAAAGACCCTTGTATTGAAGTTTTAAAAGAGGTTGTTACATTTTGGTATTAGAGTTAAAGGTTGCAGCTCTTGGACATATTGAGTCCTTATGCTAACTAAAAAATATTTTCTTGTCTAACAGAAAAAATGGTTAGAATAAGGGGAAATGTTATGAATAACCAACCTACAGGTGGTGATGTAGCCACAGCACATAAGATGGATGAGATTCTCGCTGCTATTCAGGATACATAGAACTGATTTTTTGTTTTAGAAAACCAAGTTGTAGGAAATAACGACGGTAATGATAGTGATGGAAGTGAACCATCTCAAGAGTAGTCAATATCTGATAACAGCAATGCTACGGATCCCAATGGTGGGAATAATAATAATTTAGTAGACCCAAATGCTACAAATCGATCTAAGAATAAGAGGGCACATTTGGTAGTTGAATTGCTAAACAATATCAAGAGGATCAACCCACCTAAGTATGATGGAACTACCTTTGGATATGGAGATGAGAATTGGCTCAGTGAAAATAGAGAATTATTTTTCCATTCAAAACTTCTTGAAAGAAACAAAAGCTACTTAGGGAGATTATCAACTCTCCAAAGAAGTGTTCTCTTAGTGGGAAATCCGTAAGGTGGAACTGAGTATTGATGAGGTAAATATGACTTGGGATCAGTTTAATAAATATTTCAGGAAGCGTTGGTTACCACAACTATATTATGATTAGAAGATGTCTAAGTTTTAGACATTAACTCAAGGAAGGAAGACAGTGATGGAATATTGGGAGAAATTCATCAAACTTTTGAATTATGTTCCTCAATATCAAACTGATGATAAATTTCGTATCTATAAGTTCATCATGGGATTGAATCCTTCCATAGGGGGTGAAGTTAATGTTCGTAGACCATAAACTATGGAGGTTTTCTTTGAAAAGCTAATCATACTAAAACAAAAATAGCAGGTAATTTTTACACACAAGGATGAAAAAAGTAAGAACTTTTTGAATTCACATTCATCCTTAGCACCAAAAAATATGGAATGGAAAAATTTTGGTAATAAAAACTAAACTATAAATGGTAATAAAATCACAACATTTAAAAATTTTGTAAATAATAAGAATTATGGACAGAATAATACAGCGAGTGCAGAAAGTAAAACTAAAAAGAAAGGACCTGTTGGGGGATGTTATATTTGTGGAATAGACCATTATGCAAACAAATGTCCATAAAATAAAAATGAAAACAATCAGTAGCATAACATACATGCTCCAGTAGCTAATAAACAAGCTAAAAAACAAGCCACACCCATTGAAGTACCAAGTAAGTTATTTGGACTGCTTGTAACTATCTTATTTGATACTGGTTCTACTGAATGTTTCATTTCTAATAAGTTAGCTTCTAAACTTATAAGAAAATTTAGATTTATGAAAATCTCATGGACTTTCTAATATGGTAATAATGTTGTTTTCACATTTGACCAATGCTTATTTGGTGCAGCATTGGAGCTCCCAAGTTTCACCACTGAAATAAACTTGTACATAGCACCCTTAGGCTCGTATGACATAATTATAGGTGTGAACTGGCTAGCCCAACATAAAGAAAAAGTATATTGTTATGAAAAAAAATCATATTCTTAGATGATCTACAAAAAATAGTAGAAATATAGGGGATAAAAATAGACTTTTTAGCTAGAAAAAGTTCAGCCATGTAGCTCAAAAAGGCTAAAAATAAAGGATGTATGTTCTTTGTTGTTAAAATTTAAAAATCATGTGAAAAGGGTAAGATTTTTGTGGAAGATCGTCCATTTTTACGTGATTACAGTGATATCTTTCTATAAGAACTACCCAGTCTTCCACCCAAACGAGAATTTTACTTCACTATTGATATCAAACCAGGAACTGAGCCAATATCTAAGGCTCCTTACAAAATGAATACCACTAATCTTGTTGAAATTAAAGCACAATTACATGAAATTTTATCAAAAGGATTGATAAGACCAAGTGTCTCCCCTCGGGGAACACCGATTATTTTTGTTAAGAAGAAATATGGAACACTCAAATTGTGTATTGAGTATAGAATTCTCAACAAATCCATAATCAAGAATAAGTACCCTCTTCCAAGGATTGACTATCTATTTGACCAGATGCATGGTGCATCAGTTTACTCTAAGATCGATCTATGATATGGGTACCATCAAGTGAGAATAAAAGAAGAATACTTATATAAAACTACCTTTAGGACATAATATGGTCACTTTTAGTTCATTGTACTACCATTTGGTTTAACTAATGCTCTAATAAATTATATCAATTTAATGAAAAATATATTTCAAGAATACTTAGACAAATTTGTGCTCGTATTATTGGATGATATTCTCATTTATTCAAAAAGTGTTTAAGAGTATAATGAGCATCTAAGGATTTTACTTGAAGTATTAAGAAAGAGGAAACTTTTCGCAAAGATTTCAAAGTGTTCATTTTATGAGAATGAGGTGTAGTACTTAGGACATGTAATAAAAATATATGTTATTTATGTAGATCCATCAAATATTACAGCTATAATTAATTGGCCAGCTCCTAAAAACATGCATGAAGTCAGAAGCTTCATGGGACTAGTTAGATACTACTAGAAGTTCGTAAAATACTTCTCAACAGTTATTGTCCCAATCATTTCACTGCACAAAAAGGATTAAAAAAATTGGAATGATACATGTGAGAGTGCATTTAAACAGCTAAAAGAAAGACTAACTACAGCACCTTTTTTATCATTCTTGGATCCCAATGGGGACTTCACAGTAATAACAGATGCCTCCAGTGAGGTGTTAGGGAGTTTTTTTTTGTAAAATGATCATGTGATTGCGTATTAAAGTAGAACACTCAAAGTAAATGAGTTGAACTATGTATCCCATGACTTGGAGCTTGCTTCCATTGTACATGCTTTACAAGTATGGAGACATTATATTTTAAGGAATCCCTTTGAGTTGAAAACAACCCATCTCGGGCTGAAATACATCTTCACACACCCAAACTTGAATGTTATATAGTGAAAATGGTTAGAATTTTTGTCTCAATATGGCTTTGATATTAGCTATATAAAAGGTAAAGAAAATCAAGTGGTAGATGTGTTAAGTTGTCGGAAGCACATTTCTACCCTTGTAACCTTGAGAACCCAATTCAAATATGAGGTAAAGAAAGAAATGTTAACATATTTCTATTATCAGTAAGTTAAAACAACGCTAATTGCAGATTCTAATGATAAGAGATATAAAGGATTCAGCTTTTATAACAAAGGAATCCTAAGGTATGAAAATCGGGTTTATGTGCCTTTGGAAAATAAACTAAGGAAGAAGGTGATAACTGAATTTCACAATGCTACTTATTATGGACATCCCGGAGTGACAAAAATGTTTACAGATGTAAAAGAAAAAATTGGAAAGGAATAAAAAAGGATATAGTAGATTATGCGTCTCATTGCTTGGAATGTCGGCATGTAAAGGTTGAACATATGCACCCGAATGGATTGTTGTACCCTCACAACATTCCGCAATATAAATGGTAAGTGATAAGCATGGATTTTGTTCAAGGGCTATCAATGTCTATAAATAAACATGATGTCATTCTAGTTGTTGTTGACAAATTGACAAAATTAGCTCACTTTATTCTTGGAAATATGAAATACAATTCACCTATTCTTGCAAAAATATTTGTGCATAAAATATTTAGACTGCATGGTGTACCTAAACTAATAATTTTAGATTGAGACCCAAGAATGACTTCATGTTTTTGGAAAATTTTAAATGCAGCCTTAGGAACAAAACTAAATTTCAGTTCTACATACCATCTAGAAACAGATGGACATATTGAAAGGGTAAATCATATTATGGAAGACATGTTTAGAATGTACTATATGGATCAGTAGTACAAGTGGGAGGAATATATTCCTTTAGAAAAATGTACGTATAATAATACTTACCATTCCTCTCTTAAAAATGGTACGTTTCAAGGCATTGTATGGATGAAATTGTAGAACACCTATTAGTTGGGACAGCGTAGAAGACAAATAGGTAAGAGGACCTAAAATACTTACTGAAATGGAACAATAATTTAAACTAATATGTGAATGATTAAAATAATTTTTCGATAGGCAAGAGAGTTACGTTGATCTATAAAGAGTAGATAGTAAATTTGAACTTTGAGATAAAGTATTTTTAAGGGTTAAACCCAAGAAGAGTTCAATTTCTTTTGGTAAATTAGCCAAGTTTTCACCTCACTTGTTGGACCTTTTGAAATAATTTAATTGATTAGTCTTTTTCTTACTGATTAGCATTTCCTCCCATATTGGCCAAGATGCATGATGTTTTTCATATTTCCTTGCTTTAAAAGTATGTTTCAGATTTGTTGCATGTGCTGAATTGGAATTCTTTACAAGTTCAAGACCCAGGGGTCATTGTGGTTGAACCCATAAGGGTGCTGGAAACTTGCAAGTCGTACTTACTAAACAGAAATATTGTCCAATGGGACCAATTTACTGAAGAAATTACAACTTGGGAGAATCTAGAAGAAATAAAAACTTTTCCACACCTATTTTAGTGATAATAACATACATTTTTATATGATTTAAGATTTATAATGATTTCCATGACTAAAAAACTACATTTATTTTGTTTTTTTTAGAAAAAAAACATGGAAAAAGTGTTGTTACAGCCAAGTAACATTGTTTTATATTTTTGAGAACTTGATTTTTACAGTTTTCAAGCTATACTGTTTGGATAATTTGATGATTTAATAAGTAGCTTATTATCTAGTTTTCTTAACTTTTGTTATGTTGGAATGAATCATCGGGATGATGATCCTTTTAAAGGGGGGAGGTATGTAACCCCCCTATTGTTTTGTTACCTTGTGGTGATAAGAGTGGTTGATTTACAACATATTTTTGTAGTAGGTCTATATTCTTGTTTGGTTATTTTTTATGATCTTAATCTATTTGCATGGCTGTAGTGTGCTTGAAATAATGGGATTAGTACACTAACAGTGAATATGTTGTGTATCATTGATTACATTTATTATATCCTATACTTTGTTATTACATTGTTGGACTAAGCCTAGCAAGTTCATTTATTCCGAATCCTATGTGTATAAGTGTTGCAATATGTTGCTACACCAAGTTTATTGGGTGACTCTTAACAGGTATGACATCAAGCTTCATATGTTGAGGTATGTGGGTCATGGTTATATTATTAATACTTACCTTAGATCTAGATTATCGCATTTTGATAGGAAAAATGGGACTTCGTGTGCATTGACAATATGATCTTATGTATTAAAATACATAAGATAAATAATAATGGTTTGATTGTATTCTATATTAAAGGGTATGATATCTGATCACCCTAAATGCAAACTTTACAATGCATTGGGCACTATTTTGTAAGGCCTAAAACTAATGCTAAGGTTGATTTTATTCGAATCTTCTATATTCTAAGATATGTTGAAGGGTCTAATGTGATTACCTTGAATTTAGTTTTATAAAGCTTAGGCATAATGAAGTAAGCGCCTAAGCTAAGGTTGAGGGTTATTCAAATTATTGTTTTAGAAACTTAGGTTTATAAAGTATGACATAATTTCAAAAGTGCCTAAACTAATTCAAAGCTAAGGTAATGTTTAATAGAACCTTACATATTGTAAGCTTATCTAAGGGGGCACATTGAAAACCCCTCCCAAGTGGCCAGTATAAACTGCAATATTAAAGAGGTACATTTATAAAGCACCACCAACCTTCCATTTGGGAGATAAAATAGTTGGAGGTTTAGTTATAGAGGTAATTGATTAACTAAAAATAATGTGAAAATTAATATCTATATCTATAGTTAATCTAAGTAGGTATAGAAATGTAATAAATAATATAAGTTGAAATACTGATGCTAAATATTTTATTTTTATGTTTAAATGAAATAAAAAAGAATGAAATAAAAGGGGTAAGATATTAACCTGGAAACAACTTACCTCATTGTATTTTGGGACTAAATAGAATGATGTGTGAATGAAGGACAGTGTGATAGAACATCTTAGAAAATTACAAAAAATGGTGATTTTCCCATACTGGGGCACCTAGAGGAGGACTGGGGCACCTATGGGTTCCCTAGTCTGTAGTATGGGTGATCTCGTTTGCCGAATAGCTCAGGATATTAATTTGGCAGTGTCGCTAGATCTTCACAATATCTTGACCCTTTTCACGTGAGTGTCGTAATATCTTCGTTGATGACACCGTAAAACTACAATGAATATTTACCTGTAAAACCCCAAACAAAGCATCAAATTCCTAAAAAATAAATATGGATATGAAGGAGTTGCACTAACCTTAGCTGCCACAATGGTGGACTTACAACTAAGCATTTCACTACATTCTATACCCAATGTAGTTTTATGTACTTTTTTGTGTAATTTTGTGTCTAGGGTGCCCTTGAGCCAATGACACAGAGATAAGGGCAATAGCTAGATGTAAAATGCAAATGTTGGATGGAATATAATGAATACAACTCTTCCTATATAGTTCGTGTGATGTAATGCTACCCGAATGTAGTCCCTTACCTTAGTAGATAGTTATCCCTTGATAGTAGATAATCCATCCATAAGATAATAGTTATGTTACATTTATATAGGGATTTCTTACTCAAATTTTGACACTAATGACCTGACATGTTGACTAGTACCTAGGGGAATGAGAGGGAAAATGAAAAGGATCAACCTCGAATAGATAAATTATATCTAAGTGTTATAGGGACCAAGTCACCTAAAATTAAGGATCAGGGCACCCATGTGCACCCTAGTCAAAGACTAGAGATGAAAAACTACCAAATAATGACACATGATACTCCCTAAGAGATGATTAGAATTGTGCAAACAACTAACGACTGTACAAGACAAATGACTACGGCGACCAACTAACTGACGACAGGACTAGGGGATCGGTCATTAGTGAATACTTTTCTTACTTCATATCCATATAAATAATAACATATTTGGTGGTATAAATGTAATAGTGTGTGATTTTTTCACTACATTTTCCCCCACTAAATGTTGGTGAGCAGAAAGATCAGTAACATAAAGTAGATAGAGATATGTACTTGAGAGAAAAGTTAGAGAATTCCATGTTATAGCAGAATGCTAAAATATGGAAGCTAAGGCATGCCAAAATAACTATAAAATCATATCAAACCATGGATCAACGGGTTGATCCATGCAACATAACGAAAAGTGTACTAGTATGATGAAGTGCATAAGTGAGACTGATGATTGCCATGAATGATGATTTTGAATGGGTGTAATCACGATAAAATGGGGAAGGCGGTGATCATTTCCTAACCTGAACTCATGTATATAGATAAATGACTAGAGGATTTGGGCATCCTTCCACCAGAGGAAGAGTGTAAGGAGAAAATTTTGTTATTATCCAAACTCTAACTACATCCTCAAGATCTAGCCACTGCAGATAGACTCAAATCAAATATGTGGTTTTTGGATCTAAACAATTTTGATCAAATAGTTGAATCATATAAGAGTGGTATAGGAAAGGCATTCTTGACCCCACTCCATAGGTGTCACCGCAATGTGATAGTTTCCAAGTGAGGTCATCTGAAAGAAACCATAAAATGTAAGATGACATCCATGTTAGGTTGTTTAGAAGCAAGCGCAAAGATACATGATGGCTTCCAAGTTAGGTCATCTGGAAGCATTCGTAAAATGTAGAATAATTTCCCAAGTTAGGTCATCTGGGAAGAGTAATGAATTTAATCTCCCATGTTAGGTCATTTGGGAGACCAATTGTGTTATATTTGTATTGATGATATGATTTTGATTGTTAGAATATTTGAACGGGTTGATTGATTGATTGATTGGTTGGTTGGTTGGTTACTCATAGAGATATTTTACGCTAACTTCCCCTAGGTAAGGTTATTAGGTGGGAGAAATCTATAGAAGTTCGTGAAATATCACATGAAAATATTTGTAATTTCTTTTTAACAACAGGTGAGGTCATTAGGGGGGAGTGATGAAATGGCACATAGAAGAATTGTACATTTTTTCCCCCAAATTAGGTCATTAGGGGGAATTAATAGTGAGATGTCACACTGTGAATTAGTAAATTTTTACGAATGATGGGTTAGTAGTGTTGATTGATCGCATGGTAAAGTAAGGGGAACTATAGGATGACCCCAATGATATTCCCCCCTTTTGGAAAAAAAGGGAAGTGATGACAAGAACAAATGCTAAGCCAAAAGTAATCCCGCAATAGATAGCTAAAAATTGATAGATATCGTAAACATATGGTGTTAGATTAAGTGGAAAACAAAATGTCGAGGAGAAAAATAATATGTATTAAATGTGTATGAGTACAATGGTAGTAGGTGGAATTCTATGACAGAGAATTCCGCAAAAGGGATAGTAAATTGGAGTAGAAACATTCTCAAGATATTATAAAAATCGTGCAACGTGTATTAGTTGCAGTGAGTGAAGTGTGAAAGGATGACCATAATAGAGTGAAGTAAGTGAAAAAGTGACTATAAATAATAAAGTTAAAAAGTGATTAGTCAATGCATTTGTATTGTGTGTGCAGTTGTTAGAGTGAGCTCTGAAGTGAGTGAAGGATGCCACAAGTGAGAGCAGTCGCGATCCTAGCTCATTTTGAGATGGTAGTGACCGATGTGGCGTCGCATACATGTATGACCGCGGAGTTGGTAAAGTGTGATTTTTTCTGAAAAATGCTATATGGTGTAGTAGTCACTTTTGGGTGATATTTAGTGAAATTGTTATGATTTTCTAATCTTCTCAACATTTTGAGACCTAGAACAACAGTCATTGAAGGGTGCTTAGTGGCCTTCCTAGGATAAGAGTGCACCCAGATCATGGTGTCACATGTGTTCTACTCCTGGGTGCCCCAGTCTCTGCTTCTTGGTGTTCACGTCCTAGTCCAAACGTAATGTATTTGGTATAGAGTGATGTAAGCATGAAATTTGTATAGTGTATTTGATGTCCTAAGTAACCATGTGTGTACTGTGTATGGTGTCTCTAATGCATGGTGTTTGGTGTTTTTTATGGTGTGCAAAGGGATATCTCATTTAAGGGAGTTCCATTGCTGGGTCACCACTTGAGTACATTAATCTTGGGTTAGGGTTATTCAGATGATGGTTGGGAGGTTATGGAAATTTCCAGTCGGCATGTGCCACATAGCATAGGATATAGGATGTGTCACATAATATGCCTATGTTGACTACATTATGCGAGAGGTGGTGTGTAGATACATGCACATTTTGGTTTCCTATGCGGGAGATGACTGTGACTTTGGAGGATGTGTACCGTATATTACGATTTTTAGTTGTTGTAGAGAGAGTACAGGTGATTCCATTGGATGATATGGAGAGACAGATGCACATTGTGAGATTGTATTTTTTGGGGACTCAAGTACCTTTCAAGGCCCATATTAGTTTGGATTCTATTTTGCGGTCTGGGGTTCCTCATTTGCGGTAGTTCATGGCAATTGTGATTATTTCATCTATAGAAGTGGAGGGAGGAGGTGTAGGCATCTTGTATAAGATGCATGATATATGTTGACGGGTAGAGGAGGAGGGTACTAGATATGCATGGGCACAGTATGTGTTTTCATAGTATGTGGATTTATAGCCTCGGTTCTCATAGAAGTATATGGAGAAAACCTTATTACGTAGGAAACTGGAGAGGTATCGAGGCTGCGAACAATGGCACAGAGTTAGTGGCGAGGCATCTAGCTCTAAGGCTCTCACAGTAGCCAAGATCGATAGTGATGATGAGGTGTGATTAGTATAATTTTATATGATGTATGGGGTTTCCCCCCAGTGATGAGATATTATATATATATATATATATATATATATATATATATATATGAACACATGTTATTGTTATATAATGAGTTTATTTTGTGGTGTATTGATGTGTATTATTAGGTGATTAATGTTGAGATGTATGTGGTGTTTTTTTATGTTAATGTTTATTAAATGGCCTTTTGTAATGTGTAGTTAGTATAATGATGATATTAGAATGAAAAAAAGAGATGATGTTTGATGAGTGAACTTACGTGTTGTGATGAATGTGTTGTTATTAGGAATTAATATAATCTAATACGGAATAATTCCTCAGAATCACAATAATAAGAAGTATGAATAGAATTACAAAAATGAAATATGCACAACACAAAGACAATATTTAATGTGGTTCACCCAATGTGGGCTACATCCACCAAGAACACTTGCTCAGATTTTATTACAAGCCAACAGTTTTCACAATTACAATAATTAGATCTTGTTTGGAGCTGCAGTCAACAAACCCTCCTGAATTCACACTTGAATTCACACACACTATTCACCTTCACAAAACACACTGATATATATCCTATTATATTTCCATCTATTTATAAGTACATCAATAGGTAGCCAAAGAGGAGGTTTTACAAAACAATGGAAACCGAAAAGCCATGGGCCCAAAAAACAGCCCATAACGGTTACCCATTAGCCACGGGTTAATAAACCACCCATGAAAATTTTCTTCAGGGGCTTCGCCCCTAAACCCCCTTAACCCAATCACTGGCAAGCTAGACTACCATAAAATTATCTGAGTGTAACACATGGAAGGTGTACCAAACTCTAACATGAAAACAGGATCCACAAACATAACAATATCCCACTTGGAGACTGATTTCCACTAAGCAAGCTTCTCAACCCTTCACTATCATCCACAAAGGCCAACCAAAGCTAAACATAGCTTTAGTTTATCCCTTGTGACCACCTTGGTCATCATGTCTACAAGATTCTGACTGGTATGAATCTTCTCCAACTTCAACTTATCTTCCTCCAAAGTTGTCCTGATGAAGTGATATCTCAACTGTATATACTTTGTCCTAGAATGGAAAGCAAAGTTCTTAGCTAAGTGAATACCACTCTAACTATCATTATATATCTTTCCAACTTCCTGCTTATTCCCCAACTCATCAAGTAATTGTTTTATCCAAATCATCTCCTTGCTAGCTTCTGTAGCAGCAACATACTCAACCTCAGTGGTTGACAAAGCCACAACCTTCTGTAACTGTGAAATCTAGCTCACTGTTGTATCACCTATAGTAAATACATAACCTATTGTGATCCTCCTGCTGTCCAAATCTCCAGCCATGTCTGAATCAACATATCCACACAAAGTAGTGTTTGATCCACTGTAACACAAAACAGTACCCATGGTCCCTCTCAAATACTGAAGTATCCACTTAACTACCTGTCAGTGCTCATTTCCTGGATCACTCATAAACCTACTCATTGCTCCTACTGCATGGGAAATATCTGGCCTAGTGCATACCATAGCATACATCAAACTACCAACTGCTGATGAGTAAGGTACCTTGGACATATTGAATATCTCCTCCTCAGTCTTGGGACATTGCTCCTTTGATAACTTGAAGTGACCTGCCAAAAGAGTCCCCAACTGGTTTAGCATCTTGCATACTGAACCTCTCCAAGACCTTCTTTATGTACTCTTCTTGAGATAACACTCAGCTTCCTCTCTTTCCTGTTCCTGAGTTATTCTCATAGCAAGGATCTTTCTTTTCTGCCCCCCAAATCCTTCATAGCAAAGGATTCACCTCAGCTACTTCTTGATTACCTTTATGTCATTCATATTCTTCCCTGCAACTAGGCATATCATCCACATATAGGCACAAAATAATATAACTACCATCAAGAAACTTCTTAATGGATACACGCAAATGGTCTGAGTGAAACCTGGAGTAACCCTTCTCCTGCATAATGAAACTGTCAAACATCTTATACCACTGCCATGGAGCTTGTTTCAGGCCATACAATCTCTTCTTCAATTTGCACACTAACATCTCCTTCCCTTTTACCTTATAACCATATGGCTGCCTGCATAATACAATTCCTCCTTCAACTCGCCATGAAGGAATGCAGTCTTCACATCCAACTGCTCTAAGTGCAAGTCTTCTACTGCTACTAAACCAAGAATAATTCTAATAGAAGTCATTTTAACAATAGGAGAAAAAATTTAATCAAAGTCTAATACCTTTCTTCTATGTAAATCTCTTGACCACCAAACCGGGCCTTGGATCTTTTTCTTGCCTCCATCTTCCTCTTTGATTCTATACACCCACTTGCTCTTGCAATTCTCTCCTTGCCCTCGGGTAGCTCCACCAGATCCCAAGTCTGGTTTTCCATAAGAGATCTATTCTCTTCATCCATGGACTAGCTCCCACTTATTTCATGGCATCCACTTGCACTGCTTCCTCAAAGCACCTTGGCTCTCCACTGTCAGTGAGCAATAAATAATTCAAATATGAAGTAAATCATTCAGGTTCCTTTCTTATCGCTAGAAGACGTTATCACCTTAGGTGTTTGGGTGTTCCTGATGAGTAGGTTCGTGAACTGGCTGTGTCGGAACATGTTCCACCTGAACCTACCCCTTCGACACCTTACTATCTGCAATGTCCTCTAACACTGTGTATTATTTCTTTTGATTCATCTATTCTATTTCCTGCAATTGATCTTTATACATGAATTTTTCATTAAAGACAATATCTCTAGACTCGAAATATTTTCTTGTCCTTAATGACTCCATAACATGGAAACCAAAGTCATCCTCACCATATCCAACAAAGGTAAATTTCTCAGAATTAGCCTCTAACTTGGTCCTGTCATCTTTATCAATGTGAACAAATATGATTCATATCCAAATAGTCTAATAAATGAGTAGTCAATTTTCTCACCAGACCAAAGCCTCCTCTAGGTAATACCTCCATCCAAAGCCATTAGAGGGTCCTCTATTAATCAAATATAACATATGTGCTCACTGCTTCCACCCAAAACATAAGTGGCAGCCCCGTATGTAACCTCATGCACCTAGCACACTCCATGATTGTCCTGCTCATCCTTCTCTGACACTCCATTCTATCCTGTGGAGTATCCTGGAACCATTTTTTACCATTCGGATCCCATTTTGACCGAACAGCAATCATAGAAATGCATTGCTACAATACTCCCCTCCATTATCCGACATGAGTACATTTCAACTTGAGACCTATTTCATTCTCAACCAAGGTCTTTCCATATTCTTCAAGGTTTCAAACACATCAGATTTCTTTCTTAATGCACATATACCCAAAAAAATTCCTAGTTGCATCATCAATGAAAGGTGACATAATAACATGAACCACCAATAGAAGTTTACCTTAGCTGGCCCCCATACATCTGTATGCACTAGCTCCAACTTACCCTTCTTCCTGGTATGGGTCTCAACCTTAAGGAATCTTCACTCACTTCTGTTTTCTCATTACACACAGTCCTCACAGAATTCCAAATCAATATCTTTTAATCTGGGCAACCTGTCCTTCAAAATCTGCATGCCTTTTTGGGTCATGTGACCGAGCCTATAGTGCCATAAAGTTACATCTCCATCTGTAGCAAATAAATTACAGTAATCAGCACTACTAGTTAAATATAAAGTACTAACATTCTTACCTCTTGCTACCACAAGAGAACCCTTGGTCACCTTCCAAGAGTCTGTTGTAAAACTGACCATATAGCCATCACTACCCAGCTGCCCTACTGATATTAAATTTCACCTCAACTTAGGCACATGTCTGACATCCTTTAGTAGCCATGTGTTCCCATTCTACATCTTCACCTGAACACATCCTTTTCCAACTATACTGCAAGGCTCGTCATCACCAAGATAAACATGTCCAAAATCTCCTTGAACATAATCAGTAAAATAATGCCTATGTGGAGTAGCATGAAAAGAAGCCCCTGAATCTAATACCCAAGACTCAACAATGCTATCCAAAGAGAGAATTAAAGCATCCTGACAGATATTACCTTCTGCCACATTCACCTCTTTTGTTTCTTCATGTTGGTTCTTCTTTTCTCGAAGAGCCCAATAGTCCTTCTTCACATGACCAATCTTTCCATAGTTATAGCATTCCATCCTACTCTTGGATTTAGATCTTCCGTGACCATATGACTTCCCATGGTTACCTTTTCCTCTAGTCCTCAATCTCCCTCTACTCTCCACTGACAAAGCATTCCCTAAAGAAGAGGATTCCTTAGAGATTTTCCTTCACATTTCCTCGCTCAGGATCACACCTATAACATCCTCAAACTTCAATTTTTCATTGTTAGAAATAGAGTTACTCACAGCCATAACTAGGCTATCCCAACTATCTGGTAAGGAGCACAGAATTAATAGATCCCTTATTTCATCATCAAAGTTAATCTTCATGGAGTTTAACATAATCACAACCGTGTTAAAATCATTTAAATGATCAGTAACTGAGCCATTCTCAGACATTTTCATATTAACTAATATTTTCATCAAAAATATTTTATTGAGGAAGAAGGTTCCTCATATAACTTCCCTAATGCATCCATGAGATATTTTGTAGTCTTCTCCTCTGTTATATTGAATGTGACTGAAGATGAATAATCAGATGGCCCCAAGTGCTTTCCTATCAAGTAGCTCTAAATCCTCATCCTTCACACTTGCTGGTTTCTTTACTCTTCCTTCCAGCGGAATATGAAGGTCCTTATGATAGAGAAAATCCTCCATCTGCATCTTCCATAGACCAAATTTATTCCTTTTGAACTTCTCAACCTGATATCTATTATCTTTTTCCATAGCTCCCACTCAATCTAATAACCCTTCCTGCAATTCAACAATTCAGCAAACACAAGCAAAGCTCTAATACTAGTTATTCGGAATTAATATAATCTAATGTGGAATAATTCCTCAAAATTGCAATAATAAGAAGTACGAATAGAATTACATAAATGAAATATGCACAACATGAAGACAATATTTAATGTGGTTCACCCAATGTGGGCTACATCGACCAAGAACACTTGCTCAGATTTTATTACAAGTCAGTAGTCTTCACAATTACAATAATCAGATCTTGTTTAGATTTTCTCTCAACAAACCCTCCTGAATTCACACTTAAATTCACACACTAATTAATATCCTATGGTATGTCCATCCATTTATAAGTACATCAATAGGTAGCTAAAGAGGCAGTTTTACAAAACAATGGAAACCGAAAAGCCATGGGCCCAAAAAACAGCCCATTATGGTTACCCATTACCCATGGGTTAATAAACCACCCATGAAAATTTGCTTCAGGGGCTTCACCCCTGAACCCCCTTGACCCACTCACCGGAAAGTGGGACCGCTGTAAAAGTATCCGAGTGTAACACATGGAAGGTGTACCAAACTCTAATATGAAAACAGGCTCCACAAACATAACATGTGTGTTGTGATGATGTAATGTAATCTTAATATGTTAGTATGATAAATGAATGGGAGGAAATATATAATTCCCTCCAATGTATGGATGATTAGGTTTATGTAATTAAGACACCTCAATAGTCAAGAAATAAACAATGTAAGAAAGAGCGCATCAACGGGAAATGATTGAGTGCACTAGGTGAATGATGGAGTGCATGATGAAAGTTTCTTAGAGAATAACCCTCAACATTCGTGTAAGAACTATAATAACACAAGTGCTTCATCAGGGAGTAAGGTGATAGTAATCACCTAGCAAATACCAAGGAAGCACGAACCGGTGGAAGCATATGGGATGGAAGCAGTATGAGTGTATGAAATAAACTGAATGTCATATGAAGTGTAACAACCTAAAATTTGTAACCCAAATTAGTAGGATTTTTTTGTAACAACAAATAGACATTCCTCTACATATAAATTACATAACTAGATAAATCTAGTTAATATATCGAATCATATTAAATTAACAACAAGTAGGCATTCTTATGCATATTTAAATTAGGTAACTAGCTTAATCTAGTTTATGCACCATGCCTTAATAAATTAATCCATCCTATAACATAGTGATAAACCATGTGCAACTATAAGGGTTAGTTATCCCTGATCTCTGTGATCATCCTTAACATTCATTTGAATGTTCATACTTAGCCTTGCTTGGTTTTACCATACTACGGAAGTGAGAACTTGTGACTGATCCTCTAGTGTCTACCTAGATTTTTATTTAGTAAAATTCCATCTTGTATCCTACACTTCAGTATTTGAGGAATCATAGTGATTAGACAATGTACCCGGAAATTACATTATTTTGGCCAAAGTTTCTTAATTTTACTATGTACACTTAGTATAGACGAGTGCACATAGCATCTGAACTTGTCTTCCCATCACCTCACAATCGTCTCATCACGATTATCTAGATTCATTAAACTTGTATAGGTGAACCTATTAAGACTTATCTGAATTCCTAATGGGTTCAACTTCATAAGTACAAGGAACCCCCAATGCCTGCTATTGGTTACCTATAGGATGCCAATTCACTACTTAATATGTTACCATATTAAGCAACCCATGGGCCACTCATAGATATCTTGCAACATGATTTGATAATTCATTTCCTACAAGGTTCATGACCTTCATGGCTTAATCAACAAAGTCATGTCCACCCAAGTTGGATTATAATGAAATCTCCTAGTCCATTTACTTAGTGAAGAATAATTTATGCATCTATTTACTTTGGATAGAAGGATAAGATCACGAAGTTATTTTTTCTTTTGATGCACTATCCATATTATTGAACATTATAATAGGAAAGGTTTGCTAAACCCTTAGACAAGATTCCACTAGGTCTTATTAACCTTAATGTCATACTTTAGTTTATCTTGATTCTTTATCCATTAATCAAAGTCATATCTATAACTATTTAGGGTTTTATTAATATATTTTTTTAAAGTTAGTGATAACTCAACTTTAGGAATCATTTATTTTTCTTTACGAAAGTTGATGAGTTCATATAAATAGACTTTTAATCTTATAAGGTATATATTAATTTACAAGACGATTTTATACCATACTTCTTTTTAGATTCCATAATATCTAATATTGAGCTTGTCTCATAATTATTTGACCAGGTTAATATCAATTATTGATTTATTGTATAAAAATGTTTAGGTTAATCCAATATGTTACCATGGTCATATTTTAATCATTTTTAATTTAATACTATCATCATGCATTTTACCCTTCCAAATATAGTATTGTATCCTACTTATTATTCTTCATCCTTACCCATAGTGTTCTCTATACTTGTTTTTGAAAGTCAAATAATTATGGGGTATAACTTTATTATCATAATCCCTATTTATTCTAATCATAAGTTAGTTAAATATAAGAAACCTTAACTTTATTATATACATCGTTTAGTTGCCAAAACCCATATAATGACATGTTTGTAGACATATAGAAATTAGCCAAAATAATTATATATTACGTGTCTTTCCCATAAATGGACCGGTAAAAAGGACATCTTGTCCAAGCCAAGTTTCTAAATCCTTAATTACAAGTATAATAGGATCAATGATCCGTAATAAAAATATTCAAGTTTAACACCGTTCCTCACAAGTTGATGATAGATTTTCCATACATCATCACAAAATTTGTGACACTATTTTGTTTGGGGGCATTAGTTCAAATAACTGGCAAGAAGTTAATATATTCACTTAACTACGGTTTTAAAAAATAAAGTAGAATAGTCATCACACACAACTAAACTATTATACAACGGTAATGCTTCCGCCAAAGGTAGGGAGCTATAATCCTCCAATAGTCCCATAGTTGGCAATGAAAGAGGTGTGGGGTATATATGTGAAGCATTTTTTAAGGAAAAAATTGCATACAAACCTCTCGCTTCTTCAATCACAAACCATGCAATTGGTAGAGATTTTGTGTTCCCGATCTTTGTCGGAACCACTATCTTGCACAACACATAAATCAAACCAAGAAACAAAATTAAGTTAACTATCTTTCAAGGAAAAAAATATGTTTTGCAACAAACATTAACGCAGAATAATTCTAATGCCATCATAGTCATCCAAATAATTTTATTCCATAAAAATGACTGAGTACAAAATTCTGACAAAATTTTGCCAGAGTTTCCCCTTGTATTTTCCACTTTTATAATTTCTAGAAATTGGGTTTAACTAATTTAAATCAAATAATGAAATAAATTAAGTAAATGAAAATGCATGGATCAAATGATCCAACCCTTCGAGTCATGGGGATCTTTGGCAAAAATTAAACTAACAAAAAATAAACTTACCCAGCTGAAACATTAACTTTCATTTACTTTTATTTTATTAACATTTTCCAAATGTCCCTACAAGGTGGTTAATACATCTATAAAATAAGCCATAACTACAAAATACTTTTCTTTCCTTTCATGACAAGGAAAATTTCTCAATTTATTTCATAACACAAAATGAAACAATCATTTTGACTAACTTTTTTTTATAATAGGTAAAAAAGGGTTGAGGGGGCCCTACCCCGTAAAAAGTAATACATGACAGTAGAGAAGGGTCAAGGGGATGGGCATTGAAACCCTCTCAAAGAATCATATCCATACTAAGAGCCATCACTAGAAACCAAAGCCAAAAAGGCCAATTACATAATAACTAACAAGAAACTAACAACATCCAAAAAGTAAAAGAAACAACTGCCAAAGAGGAAGCCACCTTCATTCATTGATCAATTCACCCACCGTGTGCATGCATATATTTCATTCCTTAACAAAGCTAGCAATAGTGGATTTCCAATATTTATAGTCTGGTTCTACTATCTCCACTTTAGGACCAGACCCCTTTTTTCCTTGTTCTTTGTTATTTCCATGGAATGGATCATCTCAGTAAGGAGTTTGAGATGGTGAATTGTACTTTTGACATTTAGGATGTGAACATCCCTGATCTGAAGGATAATACCCTTCATCTTTAGCATTTCATTCTCCATAGACATGCATCTTTCATTTGCATTTTTCAATTTTTTGCTAAGAACAATAGAGGTAAGCTTCTCCACTTTTTCCTACAACTCCCTCAAATCAATGGTCACCATGCTTATATTATGTCTATTGATATTGGTGTGAAGCCTATAGTTCTCAAACTCCCTCATGAAAACATTAGATTTAACCACCTTATCCTGAGCATTAAACAAATTCTTCTGGGCAGTTTTGAGTGCATGAAGACTTTCAATGGCTTCCTCAATATTTTTAGATATTTTACCTTCAGAGGAATCATCACCATGCCCAAGATTATTCTCCTCACTACTTTCAGGGAGGATTTCATCCACTTTCTGGTTATCCTTTGTCTCCGTCTGACCCAAATGCTCAGTCTTTTGCTCCCTTGAGTCCGAGCTAACCTCCAATTTTCCACCTTGTTCAGAAGCTCCTTTCTCTCGTCTCTTCTTTTTAAATCTATCCTTAGCCAAATGAGATCTAGTTATTTTAGCCATAGACTTCCTCATATCCTCCATGTTAACAAAATCCTCCCCGACGTCCAAAATCCCAATCTTCCCCCCAAAATTAACCAAAGACCATTTAGCTGAAGCCCCAATTCTTTTATGTTTACCAATGAGGGGGGTAACCAACTTTATCATGGATTTGATTAGGCCTTGATGCAAAGGTAGGAAAAAATTTCCTTTCTCAACTTGAGAAACCAACTTAGCCAGTGAAAGGAACAAAAAATTAGAAAAATTATAGGGTTTATCATTATAAATGTGATTTAACATGGGAAAATGATACCCATAAATAACTTTATAATGCCCTTCAAGGGTAATATAAGCTATAAGAAGCTGATAAATTTCATTGTAAGGATAGGGAAAATCTTCTCTTGCATAACCATTGTGGAGAGTTTTAGGGATCCCCTTACTGAGCATGAAACAATTAATCTTCTGGTTGTAGTTTGACTTGGGCTTGAAAGAAATTTTTCCCTCTTGGGGAAGACCTGTAATTTTAGCAATAAACTTCAGAGAGATAGTGAAGGAAAAATTTTGAATCCAAACATGGCCATCCTTCCAAGTTTTTACAACAGCTTCACTGAAATTTTCATCAAACCTATCAAAAATGTTAAAAAAATTTAACAAGCCATCCCTATCGAGCAACTCCTCTACCTATTTGGACATAACTAAGACCTTACTCAGTTTGGTCCTCATGATTTCACCACCCATAGTGCTAGAGAATTTCTTCTTCCTGTAGAGAAGACTGTGCTTGATATGGTTCCTATTAACACACTTGGAGGGATGATTCAACATAACAAGGAGAACCACCCAGACTTTGAAATGATATCAGAGAAAGTAATACATGAGTTCAAGATTTATAAAATCCAAGTGTGTCACCCAATGGGTATTATTACCTATTGCCATCCTCATTGAAGAAATGTTGTTTGGGTCCTTTTCCTAATCCAATATATCTATGAAGTTGGCTTCCAAAAAAATAAGATCCTCGACCACCTTAAAATCCTTAGCTTCTACCCCCTTATTTGCCAAAACATCGGCCAATTTGTTTCCTTCCCAAAAAACATGACAGAAAGATATATCAACAAAGGAGGCTAGTTTGTTCTTAGTTTTGTTGATGAAGTCTTCAATAGTAATAGAGACATAAATTTTACCCCCTCTCATACACAAAATTATATTCAAGGAGTCCACAAGAAGGTATTTGATCCCTTTCTCTTAAGCTAACTTAACCCCCCAAAAACATCGTTACAGCCTCAGCGATATGATTAGATTGAAATCCCAAACATAAGAAATAAGCAAGGAGAAACCTATCATTGTGATCATGAAAAACTCCTCCTCTTCCTTCCTTTCCTGAATTCCCTTTTTCTACACCATTGAAGTTTATTTTGATAACTCCTTCCCAGGGAGGTATCCACTTAGCCCCATCTCTAGGGTTGTTCTTCCTAGGTAGAGGTGTGTATTTTAAGTTCCATTTCTTAATGATACATTGTTCACAATCCATGACTTCCACTTCTTTATTATTGAGGATAGAAAAATTATTTCTAATAGTCTATAAACACCTATTTATGATCAATCTATTAGGGATTTTATTGTTATTGAAAATCCTCTAATTTCTCTCTTTCCATATTTCCCACCAAGAGTGTCCAAGGCTCATAAGCCATAGGTTTTTCAACCCTTGACTATTGAAAGGGCATTTCCATTGATTCCAAGTAGATTGGAAATCCTTGGGAATAACCCACTTGACCGAGAACATACCCAAAATATGAGACATAATATGGACAGAAAAGGGACATTCTAAAAACATATGATTCACCGTTTCCAAGTTCTTTTCACATAAAGCACATTTGTTGACTATATGGAAACCTCGTTTAGCAAGATTATCCACAATAAAAATCCTATTCATCACCACTATCCAGCTAAAAACATTGACTTTGGGATTTATATTCTTATTCCAAACTGTGCCTGCTATAATATCTTCCTCTCTAGTTTCCTCTTCAAAGAACAACGTATATGCAGATTTAACTAAGAAGTTTCCATTATGTTCTCTTTTCCAAACAATCCAATTTTGTTCCTTACTATAAAAATACACAAATTTTTTAAGAAAATCATTGAGATTAATCATATGTAGTTTTAATTCCTACCTATCTAATTCCATGTGTTTCCAGACCTGAAAGCTTTCTTGAGGTTCCATATAATTGTGTATTTTTCCCCATATTTGTCTTCTAATAGTTTCGATATTTGGGGGAATTTTTCTTTGAGGATAAAGTTTCCAGCCCATTTATCCATCCAGAAACACATTTCATTACCTTTCCCTATTTCGACTAACTTTAATTTCAAGTAATGTGTACCATAAACCTTATTACTAGATGCGACAATAAATCAGCATTCAACCACTTGCACTCACATTCCACAGAGTAAAGAGAAAACAGAATTATACCAGCCCTTTTACTTGCATTAAACCCCTTTACTTCAAACTCAGAACAAGTTTCTCTGTATTAAATTATTTTATAACCTTTAAACAACATGACATTAAATCACACATTTGTACAAGTAATGATATAATACTTTGAAGTAAAATATTAGGGAAGAGGGAAATAATAAGCCCATATGTTTAATCATAAGGATTTCAGTCAATAATACCACCAAGATTTTTTTCTAATAATAGATTCCTACCTCTTCATTTCAGGAAAACCCAAGGAAACAATAGTTTAGCATAAACCGAAAAACCCTTACAAGTTATCTCTTTATCATACAAGGAAGTTGTTACTAGTTTAGAAATACTAGAGGACACGTATCTCTGTAGATTCATTTTTCCTAAAGTCAATATTATCTGGATATCTATAAAATAACTAGCCATACATAGTATATATACAAATTTATCTATTTTTTTCCAAAAACCAAATAAACACTAAGGATTTCATAATATAGATCCCACTAAAGAATTTATTCATCACTGTAATTCAAACCCACATTTTAGCAAAGCATGCTCTACAAATTGCACAACATAAAAAAACCATATGTTTTCATTAAAATAAAACAATTTCGAAACCCACATAATTTCTCATATAGTTTTTTTCCATTAAAATTTCACAATACGAACCACATGCAGTGTAAAGAAGTCATATGAGTTTATTTAAGAATACATGTTCGAAACCCACAAATTTCACAAATTATTTTCCATAAACCCTACAGCCATACGATTTCCCAATAAACTATAGAAAATCAAAAAACATTTGATTTAATTGTAAGGAAATAACAAGGTAGGTCTGGGTGAAGCAAGAATACCCATCTAATTCATTTTACCAAAATGAAATAGTAGGAAAAGAAGGAAAATAACCGTATGATTTTATTGAAAGAGCTCAAAGTTTGAATGTAGTTTCTCATTATATTTTCCATATACCATTCATAAAATAAACCACACAAAAAGAAGACAATCACTTTATAAATCAAAAACCAATGAGGCAAGAAGAGTAACCCCTTGCCTGCAAATGATTTGTGCCTTCATGTTTGCTTCCAGTTGCTCTCTAAAAACCCTATCAACTGTCCCAAACGAAAAAGATCCCAACTCTCCAAAATAAACCCATCTCAACATTGCATTCCTCTTTACAAATAGAGGGTTTCCCATCAAAAATTTATCCCACACATGCAGAGAGAAATTTGACATAGTGTCCCCTATAACTAGAGCTCAATACTATAATTCAAATGCAAATAAACTACCAGACTCCAACTTTTCCCCCCTTTCAACCACAAACTATAAAAACTATACCATGCATTTACTCCCTCCACCTACTACCTGCCAAGTGGATGGAAAATGGATGCCCAAGCCTTCGTGGGAGGGGATCTCCCAATTCAAAAATTGAATATTCAATTAAATAATTACCACCCCCCCCATTTCCTGTGTGGACTGTCCACTTAAGTAGACATAATAATTATTAAAAATATTATCCATGTAAATATATGGTATTCATCACCATCTTAAATAGATTATATACCCAATAAATCCTTATGCTCACAAATTCGATGGGTGTGGCCATATATCCCCCATCACTTATTTTTTTTTTAAATAATAACATTAAATTTAATGTTGCAATAGAAAATTTACCAAGGCTTTTAATCCTTATTATTTTTACCATATAACGTCATCTCAAAAAATTCATGCAACAATAATACCAATACCACAATGTGTCATACTTATTTCAAGCCTTGTTAAAACACATAGCACAAGTTTTCTTAGTAGCGACATCATCCTTAGTCCATATGGGCATCAACATAACCTCATTGTTATGCAGCGACCATATTGATTAAGGACTACGTCGTCCTAATCAAATTGACACTCAACAGAAATCTATACATGATAATACATAGTACCACCTCATAATTAAACTATATTTATATTAATAAAGGTGGTATTTAGTTATCTAAGCACTTAATATTTAATTAAGCACTTAGATGACTAATTACCATCATCAACATTTAACACTTAATTATTTGAATAACATTCATTTTCCCATTATTCATAATTATTTGAAGAATTAAATGTCAAAAGAAAATATTAATTAGAGATATGTTACATTCCTCCCTGTTAAAATGATTCATCATCCCTGATGAATTAATTACTATTTTCACATAAATAGAAATAATAGTGATTTTGAAATTTACTAAATAAATCCTGTTATCCAAAATTCACCCCCCAAGGTAATGTTGATAACATGCATTAAATTCTTCTTCCCGAGCAAGATAGATTGATTCAAGGCAAAAAATCATGTTTCTGGGGTCCCCTCGGCTTTTTTCTAACTCTCCTGTCTAAGAAGAAAAGAGCAAGTTCTAAAAAAGGGTGAAAAATTTGCAAAAAACAAGCTTGGGGCAGAAAAAATCATGAAAATCGGCTAAGTCCTAGTCCAGGCAATCCTTGGGACAGTTGGGACGTCGGGGCACGAACCGGCCGAAAAGCCTCCAGGTGGTCCATGCAGCAATTAGGACATCTGGGCCGTAGGTACACGCGGGACACGAAAAGCCGATTCGGCCGAAAAAGGGAAAAAATTGCCTAAGTCTTTGTTTCACAGAGTTGGGATAGTTGGGACAAAAGTACATGAAAGATGCGGATCGGCCGGTTTGGCGCAAGTCGGTCCATTTCGGGCGGTTCGGAGAAATTTGTCCCAGGTAGTCCGGGACAGTTGGGACAAGAGTACGCGGAGGATGTGAACCGACCAGTTCGGCTGAAATAGAGAAATTTCATTTGGGACATCTGGGCCAAAAGTATGCGTGGGACGCGGAGAGCTGAAAGAGCCGAGAGCGAATGGAAATGTGCCACGTGTCTTCGCCTCAAAGAAGGGCAGGGAAGCCCGAATCGGGTGGATCGGAGAAATTTGTCCCAGACGGTTTGGGACATCTGGGCCAAAAATATGCAAGGGACGTGAAGATTTTAGAAAATCTGCCAACGAATAGAATGTGACGCTTGTCACAAGGGGATGCGCAATGAAAAACTTCGACTAAGTGTTTGTGGGCCCAAAAGTTCAAAGGGTGAGGTTTGAAGGGTCGGCCTGAGCCAATAGACACAGGACACGTGTCCTAAGGTGGGGGAAGTCGGAGCATATAGGGAGGATTTAGAAAATTTGCAAAATTTTATGGCAGAAAAACTAAAAGCTAAAGGTTCATTCCCTGCGATTTCCCCTGTCGATCAACCAAATGATGCCACGTGTCCCAAGTGGCGGGGCGCGGGGGGAAAATGAATTTTTTTTCCAAAGTGTAAGAAAAGTCAAAATTTTCAAAGGAAAAACCCATGGGAGGTAAAGGAGAGAGAATTTCTCATCCAATCAGTGCTTTCCACGTTCTAATCCGACCAGTGGAGAGCGGAAAAATTCAAATTTTTGCACGTCGATCCGTTTTTGGGCCGTTTTTGCCCTAAAATTCAGGGAAACCCCATATCTTTTGATCCAGAGCCCAGATTTCACATTATTTATATCATTGGAAAGCTGGACTGAAATTCTACATAGGATTCCATGGTCAATCTTTACATTTTGGTTCAGTTTGGAGAGAGAAAATCAAAAAAAAATTGGCACAACACTCCAATGGCCAGAAATGACATTTCAGCGACCAGAAGTTTAATACTAAATGGGTCGCGCTCTCCTCCCATTTGGTCAATAATTGTAGGGTATGGGTTTGAAAGGTCCTCCATTCTGATTTAATGCATTTGTAGTCAAGGAGGAATGGGCTCCCACGTTTTTGCAATCTATGTTTTCTCTCTCATGGGCTCGACCCATGCAATGTAAAAGCTAGATTTGGCTCATTTTGGAGGGATTATTACAAGTTGTTCATCTTTTCGAGCTCTGAGCCCTCCCTTCTTGAAATTCTCCAGGGTTGAAAATGGAGTTAATGCAAACCTCCTCCCCTAGCTCTGTAATGGCATTGATTTACTTCCCTTTTAGATATTGAAATGATGTTTTGTGCAAACTTCTGAAGCAACAAAAACATGTTTTGTGATGCATCTGTCCATCCTTGCTCATTTTTCGCTTGTTTTCTTATTTCCTCTCTTCATTGCAGGTATTTGTGCACATTTGAATGTTTATTGCAGGTTTGGAGCTGTGTTCATGGAGTTTTTAGACATTTTCAGTGTGAAATCTATCCTTGGGCCTGTGATGCATCTGTCCATCCTTCCCATCGCTCACCTCTCTTTGTTCCATGGCAGTTTTGATAGATGTTCAACATTTCCTTCTCTGGTGTATCACCGTTTTAGTGTAGGCTCTATTTTTCCCTTTTTTTTCTTTCTCTTTGTCTCCTTGGCATGGTTAGATTAGGATTAGATTAGCTTTCCTGCACTGGAATAGCTTGCGGCAGGTAGTTTAGGAAGAGGAACCAGCCTTCTCTGGATATTCCTTTCTCATTTTCACGAGTCCCACACTCAAAGAAAGGATTCAATGTTATGCAATCACACTGGATGCAAGAGTGATCAACCTAGAAATCTGATCAACATCCAGGGGTGCAATGATTTTTGCACATAACATAAATCCTTATTCACTATTTGAAATTTTGTAAAAAAATTCATTAAAAGTATCACTAAATGGCTAGAATCATTAGCTTTTAAAATTAATCAGCATAGCTTCAAATTTTTACCAGCCTTACTACTGATAAATCCATATTATTTCCAACTTTCATAAAGTAATAGCCAAATTTTGCAAATCATATAATTTCATCGCAATTTTCTAAACAAATAAATGTCAAAAAACAATTTTAAATTCATCCAAGATTATCCCAATTTTGCAATGTCCCTCAGAATACTTGTCCCATTGGATGCATTCAGAAATATTTCTATTTCTCAGCATGAAACTTACATGTTTCCAGCACTTTAACAGGATCCACGACGATGATTCTAGATTCCATAACCTACAGTAAGTCCCAATTAAGTACATGTGATAAATCTGAAACATACTTCTTTTATAAAGAAACATGGAAAACATCATGCATCTTTGAGAGTGAATGAGGCAATTTTAGTCAACATGCAACCAAACTAAGAACTTCTAAAACTTCGAATGGTCCAACATAATGTGGGTAAATATTGGAAGCCTTCTGAAACATTATTGAACTCTTTTTGGGATTTACTCAAAGAAAAACCTTGCCTCCCTTTTCAAATACACTTTCCTTCCTATGTAGATCTGCATAACTCTTTTGTTGATTTACAGCTTCTTTTAAATGCTCCCATATTTTCTTAACTTGCTTTTCCATTTCAGTTAGCATTTCCAGTCCAACCACTTCTCTATCCTCTACATTGTCTCAACTTACAGGTGTTCGGCATTTTCTTACATATAATGCTTGAAAAGGTTCATTTTTAAGAGAAGAGTGATATGAGTTATTGTATGCAAACTCAAAAAGTGTAAAGTATTCTTCCCACTTTTATTGTTGATCTATGCAATACATGTGAAGCATGTCTTCCAATACTTAGTTTACATGCTCAGTTTGACCATCTGTTTCTAGATCATAAGTTGAAATAAAATTCAATTTAGTGCCCAAACCAGAATTTAATATTTGCCAAAAACAAGATGTCATCCTTAGATCTTTGTCTAAAATGATTATTTTCTATAACACCGTAAAATTGAAAGATCCTCACTTTGAAAAAACATTATAGAAAGAACTATGGAATCATAAGTAAGGTTCCTTGGTATAAAGTGAGATACCTTTGTCAACTTGTCTACTACTACCAAGATAATATCATGTCAGTTCTTAGTGTTAGGATTTCCTTGGAAAAATTCCATGCTAATTAGTTGCCATTTGTGGTGTGGAATGTTATGTGGGTATAACATTCTAGTAGGGTCCGCACGCTCTTCTTTTACCCTTTGACATTCTAAACAACTTGAAACATAAATTTTCATGCTCTTTTTCATTCCTTTATATCAATATCGTTGTTTTACATTTGCTATCATTTTGGTTATTCAGTTAGATGACCAGAGTATGGTGCATCATGGAAATCTCACAATACTTTCATTCTAAGTCCGTTCCCTTATGGAACATAAATTCTATTTTTAAAATGTGGAATTTTATCGTTCTAAAAATTAAAATATACATACCGCTTATCCTTAGGATCAACTTCTAGAGTTTCCTATACTTACAAATAGTACGGATCTAGATAGTTGACTCATTTATGAAGTCCTCCTTGAATTTCATTCAAATAGTTATAAAGACACCTTCTTAAGTACTTCCTACAGCTCAAGGCATCCACTACCCTTTTATATTTTCATTTGATATAACTGATATGAAATTCATATTGCGACATAAATTCCAACTATATTAAGATTGTCATGCATTCAAATTAGGTGTCAAATTTAAGATATCCTTCAACCCCAAGTGGTAATTTTTTAATTCAAAAGGTTTCCCCATCAAATAGTGCCTCCAAACCTATAAAGAATGAACTATCATAGCCAATTCCAAATCATTAGCGACATAGTTGTACTCGTGAAATTTCAGTTTCCTTCCCTCATATGCCATAACATTTTTATCTCGAGCAGAGATCCTCCTAATCCTTTTTCCTTAGATGCATGAGTAAAAATTATAAAATTTCTATTTGGATCAAGAATGGTTAGCACTAGAGCAATTATCAAATTCTCCTTCAATAAATTAAATTCTTCCTAGCATTTATCAGTCTACAAAAATGTTTTTTCCTTCTTTTGGAGTGACATTATTAGACCTTCCAATCTTGAAAAATCCTTCAAGCATTTACGGTAATACCCCGCCAAACCCACTCGAAGCTTCTCACCTTGTGTACATCCTTCTATTCTATCCACTTTACAATGGATCTTGCCTTGTATGGATACATGAATATCCCAATCTCATGAATTACATGACTAATATATATTGTATCTCCTTTTGACAGAAAGCATGTTTATCAAAATTTTCATAAATCTTGTTCTTTCTCATTATTTCCAACATGATTTCCAAATGTGTGCTTTGATTTTTTGTTATTCTTAGAGTAGACGAATATATCATATCGGAACACGAGTACAAACGTATCAAGATACTGGAAGAATATAATTTTCATTAGGTTCATAAATTTTGATAGAGCATCACTGATTCTGAATGGTAGAACCATGAACTCATAGTGACCGTAGCATGTTCTGAACACCATTCTTGTGAATGACTTCCTTTTTAATTCTTAATTGATGCTATCCTAATATTATATCAATTTTATAGAATACCACAACACCTCTCATCTGATTGAAGATATCGTCTATCTGCTGAAAAGGAGTATCTATTCTTAACTGTATCCTTGTTCAACATCCTATAGTATGTACATAGTCAAAAGTTTCCATCCTTGAATTCGTTAGGAAAATCACCAGTGCACCTTATGGTGACACACTAGTGTCTTATTAATCCCTTAGATAGGATATCATTCATTTGAGCTTTGAAATCAATTAACTATGTTTTTTTCATGTGATACGACACTTTTGACATAGGATCAGTTCCTGGTTTGATGTCGATTTTGAAGTCAATTTTCCTTTTTGGTTGTAATCCATGTAACTCCTCCAAAAATACATCACTAAAGGATAGTAAAAGTGGAAAAACAGCCAAAGGATATTTAGAAATTTCCTCTAAATCTTCTATTTTTACAGCAAATAGGGTAAAACCTTTTCTTTTTTCCCTTTTTCTGCTACATCGCTAAAATTTGCCTCACAGAAAAACTCCTTTTCATTCCTGGGGAGTAATGATGGCCAGTTTCATCTCATCATCTACACATTTTATACATTTTTCCATGTAATCCACAAGAACTTGGTGTTTGGATGTCCAATTAGCTCCAATTATTACATCATAAGACCCTAATTGAGATACATAAAGGTTCACTTAAATTGTAAATTCAGGTATTTATAATGCTTCCATAGGAAATCATTGCTCTACCTTATGTATAACATTGTTACCATATTGCATTGTCCATGAATTTTCCATATAGTTATTTTTTTACACAATTTTGCTGCTAAAACATTAGAAATGAAACATTATGTTTCCCTTATATCAATTAAAAAGTTTATGGAATGACCATAAAACTTACTCGGTACTTCCACCAATTAGATAAGCTTTCAAATCATCCTTCAAGACATGCCTACCCCTTTACATGATATGCTTCCTCTCAGAAAAACTATTTAATTATGCTTGAATCTAGATTTATTGTTTCATGGAATTTCATAGCACATATCCCTTTCTCCAATGGCATAACATGTGGACCTCCACAATTGAAATACCAATCTTGTAGGGCCCTATTACCTTTAGATGATGGCTACATAGAAGGTAGGCATAACATATTGAATACCACAAATCCTGGGAATGTTATTCTATGTTTTACTGCGGTAAATTGGGTAGTTGCATTCCTCAGGGGGGATGGGAGGGATTTTTGCAAATCTTGGGGAATTATTTGGACATCCATGGATATTTAATGAGACATAAAATGAAGGAGTGTTATTACATAGGGATTTCCTGATTCTTGGCAAGGAATAGACGATATATTCCTAGATTTTATCCATTTCCTGGAAAGGAATGATGGATCTTCTCAAAGACTGTCTCACATAGTAGAAGGGCCAAGCACATCCACTTGAGGGGCGAGGGAATAGGTTATAGTCATCAGAGATGTATCTTCTAGTTTTCCATCCTAAATTAAAATCTTTCTCATACTTGGGGTGCATACTGGAACAAGGCCTAAAGAAAATTTATGCCCCTAGAGATTTAGTCATGCTAATCTTAGCTAGTGTCAACATCAAAGGAACTCAGTCAAATAATGGTCAAGAATGCCATACCTTGTGGGCAGGTAGTGTACTCTTCAAAGGGATTCTGTGTCAATTGTTCCCTTGTGAATCTGAGATTGAAATATGGGATGGATTCTAGTTGGAACCTTGTTGTATTTCACTAAGGTGGTCCATGAGGAAAATTCTTGAGAAATCTAAAAAATCTCCCCAAAATATCGTAGTTTCCTTTGAGAAGTCTCTTATCTCTAAATACTTCTCCATCTCACTCAACCCCATCTCCCAAGGCTATCCCATCAAACTTTGGCGGGGCTATTCTCTTAATATCATGGGATATTTCTACTACCAATTATGCCTTTTTATTCTCACATTGTTCCTCTTCATCATGACATTCCTCATAATTTTCCTCCTCCATTACCAGCTCTTCTTCAAGAGGATCCTTCTCACTGACAACATGTTGTTCCAAAACAGTCATATGATAATGTGTGTCTCGGTCCCGTGTGTAACCCAAATTAACAAGAATTTTTTTTCTAACAGAAAATAGACATTCCTCTACATATATAAATCAAATAGATATCTAAATCTATTTAATGTAGAGAGTCATATTATATTAACATCAAGTAAACATTCCTCTACATATTTAAATCAGGTAACTAGCTAAAGCTAGTTTATGTAGCATGCCTTAATAAATTAATCCATCCTCTAAAATAGTGATAAACCTCGTGTAGCTATAATGTTTAGTTATCCATGATCTCCAAGATCACCCTTAATATTCATTTGAATGTTCATAATTATCCTCATTTGGTTTTACCATAGTGTAGTAGTGAGAACATGTGACGAATATTTTAATATCTACCTATATTTTCATTTAGTAAAACTCCATCATGTATCCTACACTTCGGGATTTGAGGAATCATGGTGACTAAATAATGTACCCAGTAAGCACATTACTTTAGCCAAAGTTTCTTATTTGTACTATGTACGTTTAGTATAGACGAGTGCACATAACATATAAACTTGTCTTCCCATCACCTCACAACTGTCTCATCACAGTTATCTAGATTCATTAAACTTATGTAGGTGAACCTATTAATACTTATCTGAATTCATAATGGGTTCAACTTTATAAGTACAAGGAACCCCCAATTCCCGCTATTGGTTACCTACAGGAGTCCAATTCACTATTTAATATGTTACCATAGTAAGCAACCTATGGGTCACTTGTAGATATCATGTAATGTGCATTGATTATTTAGTTCCTACAAGGGTCATGACCTCCATGGCTTAATCAATGAAGTCATGTCCACCCAAGTTGGATTATAATAAAATCTCCTGGTCCATTTACTTATTGAAGTATAGTTTACGCATCTAATTACTTTGGATAGAAGGATAAGATCATGAAGTGAATTTTTATTTTCTTCCCTATCCATACGTACTAAAAATTATAATAGGAAAGGTGTGTTAAACCCTTAGACAAGATTCCACTAGGTCTTATTAACCTTACAATGTCATACTTTAGTTTATCTTGATTCTTTATGCATTAATCAAATTCATATCTATAACTATTTAGGATTATACTAATATCTTTGTATAAAATCAAAGATAACTCAACTTTAGTAATCATTTATTTTTCTTTACGAAAGTTGATAAGTTCATTTAAATAGCCTTTAAATCTTATAAGGTATATATTAAGTTACAAGACGTGTTTATACCATACTTATTTTTAGATTCCATAATATCTAACATTGATCTAGTCTCATAATTATTTGACTAGGTTAATATCAATTATTGATTTATTACATAAACACTTTTAGGTTAATTCAATATGTTACCATGGTCATATTGTAATCCTTTTTAAGTTAATACTATCATCATTCATTTTACCCTTCCAAATATAGTCTTTATCCTACTCATTATTATTCATCCTTACCCATAGTGTTCTTTAAACTTGTATTTGAAAGTCAAATAATTATGGGGTATAACTTTATCATCATAATCCATATTTATCCTAATCATAAGTTAGTTAAATATAAGAAACCTTAACTTTATCAAATACAACATTTAGTTACCAAAACCCATATAACGACATGTATGTAGACATATAGAAATCATCCAAAATAATTATATATTATATGTCTTTCCCATAAATTAACTAGGAAAAAGGACATCTTTTCCAAGAAAAGTTTCTAAATCCTTAATTACAAGTACAATAGGATCAATGATTCGTAATAAAAAGCTTTAAGTCTAACGTTGTTTCTCACAAGTCGGTGATAGATTGTCCATACATCATCACAAAACTTCCAACATTGTTTTGTTTGGGGGTGTCAGTTCAAAGAACTGGCAAGAATTTAATATATTCACTTAACTATATTTTTGACAAATAAAGTAGATTAGTCATCACACACAACTAAACTATTGTCCAACGGTAATGTTTCCACCAAAGGTAGGGAGATAGAATCATCCAGCAGTCCCATAGTTGTAGATGAAATATGTGTGGGGTATATATGTGAAGTGTTTTTGAAGGAACATTTCACATACAAACCTCCTGCTTCTTTAATCACAAACCATGCGATTGGTGGAGGTTTTGGTTTCCCAATCTTTATTGAAACCATTATCTTGAACAACACATGAATCAAAACAAATTAAAAAGTTAAGATAATTATCATTCAAGGAAATGTAAATCTATTTTTTAATAAACATTACCAAAAAATAATTCTTATGCCATTATAGTCATCCATATAATTTTATTCCATAAAAATGACTAAGTAAACAATTCTGATGAAATTTTACCGGAGTTTCCCCTTGTATTTTCTAGTTTTACAATTTTCCATAAAGTAGGTTTAACTAATTTAAATCAAATAATGAAATAAATGAATTAAATTAAAAGGTATGGATCAAATGACCCAACCCTCCCAGTCACAAGGATCTCGAGACAAAATAAAACTAACAAGAGATAAAATTACCCAGTTAAACCATCAGCTTTGTTGGTCCGAAAATCTGTTAGTTGGGCAGATCTATGGATAGATGAGCCAACAGTGTGCAGGGCATAGCCCTCTTTGAGACAACAAAGTGAAACTGGTTTATTTCCATTCCACCAGTAGGAATCTATACAAGTCCTACAGTATTCTGCCCTCAGGGGTTTGGGATCTCATCCCAGTTAGGGTATTTCTGATTATGAGTAGAAAGGGATGAAGGGAAGAGAGGAGATAGGATATTTCTGAAGGGAGAAAAAGAAATGAATTCCAAAGCAGAAAGGTCAGAAGGTTTTTTTTTGGGATTGGTAATAAACGGATCCAAACCTACTTGCATAAACAAACAAAGCAATACTAATGGACAAATGAAAAAAAAGTAGAGATAGATCGAACAGAATAAACACACAGATCTGACATAAGAAAGGTCTGATGCACATAACACATGTATTCAGCACAAAGTCTCAATATTTGTATTAATGTTTTCTTCTGTTACAAAAAGTACAAATCCTTTTCTTCTCACTTCTATTTTTCATCTAAAAAATGTCCACCACTTGAATACAACATGTATTCAAGTATATATAGAAGGAGAAGGAGAGAGAAGGATAAAGAAACCAACAACTAATTACAAAATATTTACAAAATATCTAAAAGTCAAATGTTGACCTTGGGGCAACTTGGTGGATGACAAAATCCCATGGTGCAACATGGATGATGTCATCATTTGTGTCAACATACTTTTAAATATTACAAAATGGAAAGAAATCCAAGAGGAGGAAGGCTATTCGTCATCGTCCCACGGCTGTAAGGGAGTATCCTGCTTCTGCTCAGGAGAGGAAATGTGGAATTGGGCCCAGTACTCCATGAATTTGCTAATCATCGGTTGAAGTTGATCCTGGGTAGGACCCTTGGTGTGATCACCGATGACTTCAATGGTCTCCCGTTCATCTCTAAGATTTTCTGGGAGTTTGAAGTACTCATTTCCTGCCTCCATCAGGTAACCTATGAAGTCGCAGCAAGCCAAAAAGTTGTTAATGGATTTTGCGTCAAAAGTAACTTCTGACCCTAACCCTTGCAAGACGATCTCTTTGAAGATCCGGATGGTTTCATCTACCTTCCTCAAGGCGTATGATGGAGTGAGCAAGCACGAAGACATCCTTAGGATGATTTGCTCGATTTGATGCATTGCATCCAAGGCTTCCTCTTTAACTTTATCTATCTTCTCCAAGACAAATTCCATCTGATTGACTTGATAGTCCAAGGCAGCAAGGACTTTGTTGGGTGCTCTGGGGTGATTGAAGATGCCGAATTTCACTAAGTCATCGACTGAGCAATCGAGCATCTTCTGGAACATCTCATGTTGTAACCTAGCATGGTCCAACTCTTGGGAGATAGGTCCCGCAATCGCCTGGAGTTCCTTGTTCACTTGACCAATATTCTGATATAGCTCCGTGAACTTTATGATTACTTCCTCACTATCTTTGAGGATCTAGTCTCTCCGGGCAGATATTGCCATGCCTTGTTCACCAATCTTGGCATATTCATTTATCTTTTCCTGGCTAAGGGCCTGAAGAGTTTCTACAGCAGTTGTAGGAGGTGCACTGCCCATATTCTGCAAGGCTTGGAGAAGATGTTTGTTTTGTTCTTTTAGTATTCTCTTCTCTTACTTTGCCTCCTGAAGCTTTTTGCAAAGGGCATCTACTACAGATAAAGCCTCTCCTTATAGGCTCTTGGAGGATGTTCCCATTGTGACCTGTGTCACTGTATAATCCGTAGGAGACAGATCCTTTTTGCCCTTTGTGGGATTAGGGTACGTGATCTCCATTACTCTTTCACCTGATGCACTTTGAGAGAAGTGGGTTATTGGATTTTGCTTCTTAGCTCCTTTTTTGGGATGACAGAGAATTCCATTGGTGCAATGGGGAATTTCCTCTTATGTTGGCTCAGGTGCTGGGAGATCCATGCTGGACTTAAGGGAGTGTGACTAGAGGGGGAAGAGGGAAAGGAGGAAGAAGAAGGAGCAACTATAGTGAACTCGGGGAAATGGGTTGAGACGCTTGGTGGTGGCATTAATAAAGAATCTGAAACTCCAACACTCACAGGGGTAGGAATCATTGTAAGAGAAGAAACCATGGAGGCAAAAGGGATCTAAGAGATAAGGGAAGAAATACTGGGAGACAGCTCCATGAGGGAATAGAAGATGGAGGAAGAGGAAGGGGGAACAGTAAAAGACGGGGGAGAAGACAACCAAAGGAGTGGTTGCTTGAGCGACATGAGGAGGGGAAGGAGGAACAGGAGAAAGGACGGTGGGAACTTCAGTGGTTATAGTAGTGACAACATCCTGAGTAGATGTACCTATTGGAACACTTACTGCCTACTCTTTCTCTGTAGATACCAGGGTTGCAACCTGTTCCTAGGTGACAGAAGGAGGACTCTCAGGAGCTTTCTCTTGAGTAGCGATTGATTCCCCTTCCTTGTCTTTTCCTTTTCCCTTTGGAAAATGCTTTTGCCTGGCAAGTGCATTACCTAAGGGAGACATTGTGAAGTCTACCCCTAGGTAGATGAGACCATTAAATCTGAACCAATGTTCTATGCGTTGTAAAGTGCCTTTGACCCTTTCCTCAATAATTTAAGGTGCCTTTGCTCTGTCAATCTCAGCAAATGACTAGTCATCCCCATTTGTATCTAGATAGACCTGATCAACTTCTTGGTCACCCATTTGGTAACCTTTCCAGACAATGGCCACACCATATTGAATAATTTCTGCTAGGGCCAGGTGGGAGTGATCTTTTCTCCTAATATCAACCTCGTGATACAGGTCGATGTATATATCCTCAATCTATGGGATGTGGATTAGATCAAGATTTTCCTTTGGGAGGAAATTACGTGGATCAAAGTTCGGCCTTGCTAGGAAATTGTGCTTCATGTTGAGCAGCTCCAGTTCTGCAAACATCTCCTGGGCCTTGGTGTGAGAAGTGCAGGTGTATCTGCCCAATGTGAGGGGGAATGGATTTCCACCCTTATTTCTTTTTAGGCACTTCTCATGATATGTGATGAGCTACCTGGATAGCTCCAATAGGACCAGTTTAGAGTCTGCATATCTCAGTATCTTCCAGAAAGGCTCCCCCAAATATTTGGGGGCTCTGAGACTCCATGTAAAATTTTTGAAGTTATGTAAACAACGGCTCCCAGTTCTCTATGTGGGAAATCTCTATGCCCTTGGTCATTTGCCCGTGAACCATATTGAGCCTCAATTGCCACGATGATGCCATGGAAGAAGGCATCGTTGGTCTTAAGGAACTACGGGATAATTTTCACCAAGTGTTAACTGGAGATAATATTCAAATGAAAGATTTTAACCTGGGGCCATGCCCGCCGACGAATCAGGTAACGCTGGATAGTGTCTTTGGGGGGGAACAGCGTTGACCACGTAGGATTTGGGCTAAGTAGAATCTAACGCATTGTTGAGAGTTTTTGAGATTTGCTCAGACATCGTGGCTAGTGAAAAACTTTGCCCACGTGTCCTAAGGAAACGCTGAACCATGGAGCGCGTTTTTGAGGATAGTTTCTAGAAATCTGAGCATCCATTTGTTGAAGTAATTGGCATCAAGAAGCCTAAATACCCTGCTCAGGAAGGTAATGGTGTCTCTCACGGCTCAGTCAAAAAGTCTCTGCCACATGAATAACCTAGAGTGGCAGAGCTGGGGATTACCTTCTTGAATTTGGGATATACTTCGTCCAATGGGGAAAACAAAGGAAAATTGTAGAGAGTGAAGTCCCACCCCCTTATTGCAAGTCTTCAATGGGTTATCTTGCCACGAAGTGCCAGATGGTGCGGGGATACCTAGCATGATTTCAAAGCAAGCCCACAAGTGAAATTTTGGAAGGTCATAACCTCACACCTAATGGGGTTCTTGACACACCTTGTGTCTAGGATGGAAATCAGCAGGTCAACCACCATCCGCGGAATTCATTAAATACTGGAAGGACGGGAATTCCCGTGTGCAATCAAAGCGCACGACCACGTGTCGACCAATTTTTCCATCCATGGCCTACGCTGGGAAATTTTTGGAAAATTCTGACCAAATGAAAAATGAAGGAAAATAGAGCAGGATGTGGCCCGCGTCCAATATCCCTCATGTCCATGTGGCACTCTGAAGTGGCGAAGCATGGGGAAATTTTGAAATTTTTTCCAAAATGACCAAAAAGGTAAAAATTCAAATTTTTTGCCCGCCGCCTGAGTTTGGCCCTATTTTTCCCTAAAACTTCAAGTCACTACATCTTTACTTGATCCAGAGATCGATATGTAATTCTGACGTTCAGCTATTGATATGCAAATGGAAATCTGAGTGAAATCCATCGTATACAGAGCCATGTCTAAGGTCATTTTTGCATTATCCATGATGGATTTATGGAGAGAGAAGTGTTTGCAATTTAGAACGTCTTCTGGGCACATGGTGATGAGCAGAAATGACATTTCAGGCCACCATTTTTAGATGAAGAATGGCTCGCATTCTCTCCCAACAGTGGTTCAAGGAAGATGTTAGTGCCAATGGGTCTGTAAGGATGCCCATGCTATACTTGACATAACATTTTGGTGCTAATGATAAAAACCTCTGCGCCATGTTTTCCATACGAAAATTTCTCTCTCCTGGGCGCAGGTAATTCTTGCACTGTTACAAAGCAGCAGGATTTGCGCTCATTTTCAAAGATATTGAACATTTTTTGTGTATAGCAAGTCCCCTTTCTCACCTGTGGAAGTGATTTTGGTGGAATATCAGACCTTTTCTAAGAACTGCAACTCATTGAGTTAAGGTGTGCTCTCAGGGGCTGTTGTAATAGCACAGTGATTTTGATGCTTAAAATAACATTTACATGGCCCTGTAGATTAATTTTCCATCCTGCTGCCTAGTGTTAGGTTTTGACTAATTTCTAAAGGGCTTCAGGGACAGTGCATGCATCAGGTTTGTGACATGTGCACTCTTTGATGTGACTATTTTTATGCAACATTGATGTCAATCTGTAGCCAAAGTGAAAAATTCTTACCATTCCTTTGGTGTATCACCTATTAGTATTAGCTTTAGATTTATCTACATTCTCTGATCTCTGTCTCCTTTGGAATTTAGGGTAGGATTAGGAATATAGACCTCTACAACTTGTAAGTGATAAATCTTTACCAGAGGAATTGAGGAACTAGCCTCTAAAATAGAGATTCCTTGGATCATTTTGAGACAAAAGTCCCACACTTGGGGAGCAGGATCTGGAATGTTGTGCAATCACACTGGATGCTAGTATGATCAAACTAGAAGATCTGATCAACATCCAGCTGGAGGTGCTGCATGATTTTTTCTTCACATTCAGGTCCTTTAGGGAAGCCTTGTTAAACAAAACAACCCCATAGAAAATCAACACCAAATTCTAATTTCCCCATTATTTTTTCTAACTGGGACAAGATTGGCAACGTACATGTAGAGTACTATAGATTGGAAGAAATTATGTTTGGTCCTCGAATGTGACGTTTAGATAACTCCTTCCTCATGACAGGGGCATCTGATCTTAGGGTTGCATTGGAATAAACTTTTTGACGTGTTTGCCTAATCAGCCTTAAATTAGACAGGTCAAATGCACCTATCTATAGCAAATGTCGTATGATATCTAGATGTGCCATCCAAATTAGATCTTCATAAGGGCACACCAGAATAGGTGCCATCACTGAAATTATTTGTGCACAATGAAAGTGAAAGTTATGCGACTGTCGACAAGGCCTTTTCAGTGCCTTAGCATACCTTTCCAAGGTAACAATATATTTTCCTTTTGCAATGGTGATTGGTCAGCAATGCACCTCGGCGTATTTTCTACAATATACTTTTCATCCCCTTTGAATGCACATCATTTGTAATGTCGATACAACAAAGGATTCTCCAAAGGCAACCAGATCCCTTTGGCAAATCTCATTTGATTTTCAGATGAATAAAATTTGGTGCATTGTAGCTATCATGAAAATCATATTGAATTTATGACTGAGAATTCGACAAACCTCATTTTCAATGAACTGAATGGTCTGCTAGTGCACTTTCAAAAACCTGGCTAACTGGTCTCATTAGGTCTGGAATAGATGAACATTATTATCACCTTGACATGATGCTCATGGTTACTTTTACAAAATCCTCAGCTGGTGAGAATTGTGATCCAAGGGCTACCATTTTATCTACCTATTCTGTTTAACTATCGTTGGTACCACCTATAGCTTGAGAGCATTAGAGAATCCCATATCGAGAGGTACCGAACTCATGTGCTTGTACAGATTTCAATAGCTTGCTCTTTGATGGCAACACTTACCTACTCAACCAACGATGAATCACTAATTCCGTGTTTCCAAGAAATCTTTAATGCACTTAATCTAAAGCAAATTTTCAACAATTAAAATCCCATGCAGCTAATGCCTCATAATTCTACTGACATTATTTGGAACATGCTAAACAATAATTTGTGAGAGCGGGAACTCATTTCTCATTCAATGCAAAAATAAGCACAGAAACTATGCTCTCCATTGATCCATTTCTGCTTCTTGAAAGGCCATCAAAAAAAAAAATTCGACAATTCTCCAAGCATATTCCTTTGGCTCTGCTTTGATTGGTCCCATGAAAAGGAATAGATCCTTTCACCTAAGAATTGCAGTAAGTACCAAGTCCTTATTATCGAATAGGCTCCTAAGATCTTCGGTTCATAAGGATGTAAATTTGTAGCGCTTCTTAACCACATTCATGTAGCAATAGATTGGGCATGGGGGAGGAATAGGTTGCTCGTCTGAAACTAAATTTTTGTCATGACCTTCTTAGATTAGGAAATTAGTTGTGAGAGGATTGGGGTGATATGACTCAATATGATACGAAAATGTGTGCTCAACATGTATAGTAAATCCTGTACCATACCTAGTTCTAAAAATCATATGGGTCCAATTTGAAGACAGATAACCACCTACCTTGGCCATAAAGTCTCTTGACAAAAAAATGGAAAACATGGGAGGAAATTCAATGGCTAATACATCATAGGTTATATTTAGGTGTGGGCCAAGGTTATCCTGTATTCATAGCAAAAACTCATAACTTCCCATGAGGAGAAGTTGGAAGCATTATCAGCAATGATCTTGTGTGGGATGCCAAACCTCATGATGATATTTTCCTTGATGAAGTTGCAAATAACTTCATAAGTGATATGTTTGACAGGTATGGCCTCCACCCATTTGGTGAAGTAATCTGTTGATGTTAGGACATAACTATGTCTAGCACTCGATTGGGGATGGAGTGCTCCAATGAAGTCAATTCCCCATTTCCTGAATGGTTCGTCAATAATGACAGGCCTGAAGGGAAAAGTAGCCAACTTTGGTTTGCCAACAAACTGTTGGCATAGCTCACATTTTGCTACCCAGGTCACTGTATCCTGAAATAGTATTGGCCAGTAATACCATGCCCAAATGATCTTATGTGCTATGACGGAAGAGGAAAAGTCACCACTGTAGGCTGAATCATGAAATATTTCTAGTAATTTTTGTTGATGTCGAATCGCAGCACCCCTGAATTTCTGCAACACGATGGTTTGAGACTCTCAGTACGATTGCATAACATGGAGCTTTTCCCAAGTGTGGGACCTTGTGAAATCAGAAAAGCTCTTCGGATGAAGGCCGGTTCCTATTCCTCTGTTCAGATGCACACGTAGAAGATGCAGAGGGTTTACTAAAAACATAATCTAACTTTCCAAGGAGACAGGGGTAAGAAAATGCATAAAATAAAACCTAAACTACAAAGGTGATGCACCGAGGAATGAAGAACACTTGTCTTGCCAATAAACACAGACCATTAAAATGCAATACAAGATCATACACAGATAGCCAGATTCACAGTGAAAGGTCAGGGGGATGAAAATGAATACAGAGAGGGTTGAGAATTATCCACAGACATGCATTAATTTTCTCCAAAGATTGATACAGCACACTGCAAAATGCCAAGAGGCAAGGTTGCATTACAGTTTCAAATGGGAGGTTTTAACTCCACAAGTTCACTGCCAAAGAGAAGAAGGGAGGGGCAAAACAAAAATGTCTAACCTTTAGAAAGAAGCCCCTCCCTACAATTTATAAGAAGAATGAGAGAGAAAAGAGAGAGAAAATTGAAATCTGCCCCAACCACCTCCAGAATGCACTTAACTCATATCATAATGATGGTAGGTGAGAACCCAGCGAACCCAAAAGTGGCAAACTGTATTTTGAATTTTTAAGAATTTTTTCTCATATAATTAAAGATATCCAGTCGTAGTTGGACAGAGGACCTCGTAAGATTTCCGAAAAGTCCAACCTTGCATGAATCTGAGCTCCCAGTCAAAAGTTATGGCCATCTGAATATCTGCGCCAGGGTCTGCTTCCTGTCAGCGCTCAAAATGTTGCGCCTCTTGAAGGTGCGCCAAGGGCGCATTCATGTGTGTGTCATCATCCTCTTCCATGCACCAAGGGTGCACCATTTACCTTGTCAAAACTCTGTGTCGTGCACCCATTTTGTGCGCATTGGGCGCACCATTTCCTCTGTCGACACTCTGTGTCGTGCGCCCATTCTGTGCGCCTTGGGCGCACCATTTCCTCTGTCGACACTTTGTGTCGTACACCCATTCTGTGCACCTTGGGTGCACCATTTCCTCTATCGACACTCCATGTCGTGTGCCCATTCTATGCGCCTTGGGCACACCATTTCCTCTGTCGACACTCTGTGTCGTGCACCCATTCTGTGCGCCTTGGGCGCACCATTTCCTCTGTCAACACTCTGTGTCGTGCACCCATTCTATGCGCCTTGGGCGCACCATTTCCTCTGTCAACACTCTATGTCATGCGCCCATTCTGTGTGCCTTGGGCATGTCAAGGATTTGAGCTTCTTTTATTTCTCCATTCTCCTGCTTATCTATATCTACCCGGGGAAAATATATATACAACAACTTTACCTATTGCGGCTTGTCAATGCATCGCAAGAAGATGCCATCAATCCCGTACTTGTATAAACCATCATCCCAGATGACATATCTGGTTTCCCTAAGCTTTACAGTCCACTTTTCCTTTGAATTTAGATAAGATGGGCACTCACCGTAAGTGAGAAAGAAAGTGATGTCTGAATACCATTCGTCTCCAGTCACAACAAATAAAACCATAGGTAGAGAATCAACTTTCTCCAGCTGGCCTTTCCTTCCATCGATGCAATCATCTTTTTCTTTAGGGACCTATGAATATTTGTTTTTAGCCATAAGCTGACATAGGCCCTTTCCTCTTACTGGCTTGGTTGGTTTTATGTCTAGATCATACTCTTAGACCTTTGCGATCCAATTCCCCTGTAAGCTTCCTAACTCCTGTTGAGTTAGGATAGACTTAACTGCCATGTCAGGAACCAGCACCACCGTATGAGAGTTCAAGTCGTAGTACCAGAAATTCTTAACTGCTTTGACAATGGTGAAGGCATGCTTTTCCAATTGTGACATCTTCAATTTATGAGGATTGAGAGGAGAAATCATGAATTATATTGGAGATTCAACATCCTCAGAGTTCTTTTGCATTAAGATGGCCGATACAGTATGCTCAGATGCATAACTGTACATGATAAAATCCTTGGAGAAGTCGAGACATACTAGGACTGGTGCATGAGCAACAAAGGTTTTTATCTCCTCGAATGATGTCTTTCCTTCCTCACTCCATCGGAAAGTTTGCGACCCTTTCATCATATTTGATATGTGGCGACTCTTTTCAGCAAAGTCAGGAACAAAGCGTCTGAGCAAATTCACTTTTCCGAAGAAAGAGTGAACACCAGTCTTGCTTGTAGGTAAGGTAAGGCTCTGAATGGCCTTAACCCTTTCAACATCTATCTTTGTTCCTTCCTTGCTTACAACGTGTCCCAGTAACTTTCCTTCAGTGACTCCAAAAATAGAATTTTTCAGATTTAGGGAAATCCCATGCTCTCAGCATCTAATCAATACTTGCTCCAAATGATCACAATGATCACTTCATTGTTTAGAGAACACATTTAAGTCATCTAAGTAAACTACGATGACCTTTCCCATCATACCTTTGAATGTGAAGTCCATTTCTTGCTGAAAGGTGGCACCAGCGTTGGTCAAGCCAAAAGGCATCCTAATGTAGGCAAATGTGCCCCAGGGAGTAGTGAATGTTGTTTTGAATCGATGTTCAGGCGAGACTTCGATCTGATTATAGCCCAAAAAATTGTCAAGCATAGACAACATTTCTGAACCATTTACTGCTTGCAGAACCTGATCCATTATGGGTAACAGGTAGTTATCCTTCAAGGACGCTTGATTCAGGCTACGGAAGTCTACACATATGCGTATCTCACCATTCTTCTTTCGCACTGGCATGATGTTTGCTACCCAGGTACTATGGTGGATAGGAAAAATGATCCTTGCATCCAGAATCTTCTGTATTTCTACCTGGATGGTACCCAAGATCTTGGGATTGTAGTGCCTCTATTTCTGGTGAAAAGGTTTGACATCCTCTTTTAACGGGATGTCATGTTGAACATCCTTCGGCTTGAAAGACTTTAGATCGATATAAGACCATGCCAATACGTCCATATATTTCTTCAGCAATTTGACCAACTTCCGCTTTTCTTCAGGTGTGTAACACTTCCCAATGTTCACAAACTGTGGGTGTTCCATAGTTCCCAGATTAACCAATTCGGTCTCTGGAGAGGTGTTAGGGTCATCTTGCCGTTTCTTCCTAAAAAAATGATCATGTTTGTCAAACAATCATTCCAGAGAGACTAAACCTTTTGGGATTTTATTTCCTTTGAGCTGACATATGCCATCACCTCCTTTTGATTCGTTTGCTTGATCAGTGACAGATTCACGACATGCAGAAGTAGATCCTTCAAAATGAAGCTCACTGAAATTTTCTACCTTCTCCAGAAAGGCAATAAGTTGATTGTCATCGTTGAATACCTGCCAGTGCTGAGAATTGTCTGGCACGCTTGGGCAGAAGACTACCTCAATAGTATATGTGTCTGTTTTCAACCCTGGGTGAGGGAGCATGAGAGAAGATGAGATGGCCAGTGAATCGGCCATGTCATTCTGAGCTCTTGGAATGAATTTTATCGAGAAGGCGTCAAATTCCTCAATGTTGTCCCATACTGTGTTGCGGTAATGCCTGAGCCTTTCATTCTTTACTTGGTATATTATTTTTACTTGATTCACGACTAGCTCGGCATCACCTTGTACTTTTAGGTTCTTGATTCCCCTTTCTTTTGCAACTTGCATGCCAAGTAGCAAAGATTCATATTCAGCAGTATTATTCATGTTGAAAAACTGCAACTTAAAAGAGAGGAAAAATATCCTTCTCATGAGATATTAACACAGCTCCAACACCGCATCCGCTAGTTGCACAACTGCCATCAAACTGTAGCGTCCATATCTTGTTAAGGTCCTCCTCTTGGACGAGAATGTCCATCTTCTCAGGCTCAGTAGATAAGAAGTAGTTCCCCATCCCTGATGATTCGAAGAGAATTTGGGCTTTGGGGTCGTCGGAATTGGTGACTAAGTACTTCTTTTGTGATTCAGGCTCCAATGTCTGCATTACACCCTTGATGGGGATTCTGGCCTTGGACCAGTCCATATAAATCTCTCCACCAACTTCTTTGCAAAAGCTCCTTCCTAGTAGAATTCCATATGCTGTAGGGATATCAGCAACGAGGATGGTCATCTTTACTATTTTCTCTGGGAATGCCGCAAAGGAAAACTGTGCGTCTTTGATCTGACCAATCAATGGAACTTGTTTGGTTTCCATGGAGTAACATCTGCCGAAAGGCTTGGTAAGAGTGAGGCCCAAAGCATGGGTGACTTTTTCCGGCATGACATTATCGGAAGCCCCAGAATCAATTATGCAGTTGCTTAGCTTGTGACCATTGATTAGGAGGGAGAGATAAAAAGGTTCAATTTTTCCTGACACAGAATTCGAGGCCACATTTATGCGAGATGTAGGAGGAGTGGAAAGGATTCCTTTCGGGGAGACATGGGAGACTATGATAGCTTGGCTTTGGATATATTCGGTCAATCTTACAAGCTGCTCAGGGTTTGACTAGAGATATTCAGCCTTAGACATTTGAATCTTGGTCTTTTTAGCATGATCGATTATGTCGAATGCGACCAAGGGTTACGTCGATGAGGGAATGAGTCCCTCACTTCACGGTGGTAGGGTAGGATTACTGGTCTTTATGGGAATAGGAGAAGGCTGATTTGGAGGAGAGATGGGGGGAAAATATTTTTTTGTAAAAGACTTAATAGGAGGTTGAGCAGGAAGAGGATTACCTCTTTTAGCAATGGTTGGAGGCGTGTTAGACACAACCTTCTCTTTTTGTATCCTGGTAGCAACTTCTGATTCTTTTCCTTGAGAGTGGGTGAAAACAGCATATGACTGCCCACTTGCATACCCTTGGGTTCCCTCTTCTTCATCAGATTCTTCATCTTCAAATTCCATATACCCGATTGTAGAGTCGTCAGTCGGTTCACCGACATCTTGATCATCTCCACCTAGGGATGAAGGTTCTTCATAGATTTTCTCCTCTTCTTCGATCTCGACTAGGGCATTGACCAGAGGGGCCTCAAGTGCCAACTGCAGAGCAGTTGTAGGTAAAATGCGGCCTTTGTGGGGTGTTGTTGGAGTGAAATTTCTCCATGGGATATCCCGGTATGAAGTGCTAGGAGAAGCTTGAGCCAATTGATTCTTTAACGTGAGCAAATCATTTGCCATCTTCTGAAATGCCGGATCAGATGAAGTGGCTTGAGAAGGAGTTAAAACTTTAGGCTTGGACGGCTCACATTTTAATTCACCAGATATAAGCAGGTTGTCTTCTATCTGAATGGCAGCAGCTTGAGTGAGAACCAGGGTGGTAATTTGTTCTTGTAAGAGCAAGAAACTTACTCTTGAGCTCATGGCGTTCATAAAGAAACACTTTTGATTTTCTGGCATTGGCAGCATGGCAGGCGGCACACGGTTAATTAGTGAATTGAAACGAGTGATAAAATCATGCATGGTTTCATTGACTTCCTTCTTCAGGTGAGTGATCTTGGACAGTAACGCAAACGCGTCTTCTGAAGGCTTATATCTTTCTTCAAATGCAGTTTGTAATGTGGCCCAACTAGTGATAGATCCGGCCGGAAAATGTTGGAACCATTCTGCTGCGGGTCCTTGCAAGGTCTCTAAAAAGAGGCATACTGACACATCTTCATGGGTAACATCCAAGATGCTGCATGACATGATGAATGCAGATATATGTGAATCTGTGCTTTGATTTCCACTCCCATCAAATCTTGGGAAATTCTTTCAGTTTCCATGAGGGAGTGCGTGAACAGGATGTGGTAAAACAAGAGGGCCCATAGCATTTCCCCATGGTACTACCATCTGAAAAGCTGGAAAAAGGATGTGAGCCGAAAGCATGGTTCTGCTGAGCAACAAAGCACTGCAAAGGGATGTGGATGCTCCTTGTGAAAAATGGTTCTTTCGTGGAGGCGAGACACTTCTGGCTGACCGATCAGCTGAACTCAGTGATGAGAAGCGTGCTGGTGTAATACTAAAGTTGTGCCTTTGAAGTAGATCAAAAATAGGATCGACTTCCCCATGAGCTCTCCTGCTACGAGTAAATGGTTCACCCGCCAGTGTATCTTTCAGATCTGCAATGTTTTTAGAGTAGATTTAAAAACTCTTTTTGGTTGTACTTGCTGATTTTCTGATTTTTCTGACAAAAATCAGCAGCATGTACTTTTCTAAATATTTAATTTTATCCCTCTTTGAAAACCGAATGCGGTTTAATGATAAAGATCAACGAGGATAAAATGATGGTTTAACTTAGCAAGCTGATTTTCAGATCTTAGAGTTGACTTTTTGCAAGGGTTTGAAATTTTTGTAAAACAGTCAGAAACTCAGATCTACGGAAATATACGGGTTTTTGTAAAAACTCAGTGAACTAAAGATCTCTAACTAGCCCAGATCTATGGATCTCTGAAGAAAATTTTCAGTTTGGATCACTTTTGCAAAAATTTTGGGTTTTAAGCAAAAAGTTAAGATTTGCAAACAGGTAGTGATTTTTACAGTTTTATCAATTTTCTTAGTTACTTTAGCAACCTGTTAGTGTCCTTTAACTGACACATAACACTCACATAGATCTGGTTCGAATCCCCAGTAGAGTCGCCAAAAACTGTTGGTCTGAAAATCTGTCGGTTGGGCAGATCTATGGATAGATGAGCCAACAGTGTGCAGGGCATAGCCCCTCTTTGAGACAACAAAGCGAAACTGGTTTATTGCTATTCTACCAGCAGGAATCTGTGCAAGTCCTACAATATTCTACCTTTAGGGGTTTGGGATCTCATCCCAGTTGGGGTATTTCTGACTGTGAGCAGAAAGGGACGAAGGGAAGAGAGGAGATAGGATAGTTCTGAAGGGAGAAAAGAAATGAATTCCAAAGCAGAAAGGTCAGAAGGTTTATGTTTTGGGATTGGTAATAAACGGAGCCAAACCTACTTGCATAAACAAACAAAGCAATACTGATGAGAAAATGACAAAAAAGTAGAGATAGATCTAACAGAATAAACACACAGATCTGACATAAGAAAGGTCTGATGCACATAACACATGTATTCAGCACAAAGTCTCAATATTTGTATTAATGTTTTCTTCTGTTACAAAAAGTACAAAGCCTTTTCTTCTCACTTCTATTTTTCATCTAAAAAATGTCCACCCTTGAATACAACAAGTATTCAAGTATATATAGAAGGAGAAGGAGAGAGAAGGCAAAAAGAAACCAACAACTAATTACAAAAATTTACAAAATATCTAAAAGTCAAATGTTGACCTTGGGGCAACTTGGTGGATGACAACATCCCATGGTGCAACATGGATGATGTCATCATTTGTGTCAACATACTTTTAAATATTACAAAAATGGAAAGAAAGCCAAGAGGAGGAAGGCTATTCGTCATCGTCCCATGACTGGAAAGGAGTATCCTACTTCTGCTCAGGAGAGGAAATGTGGAATTGGGCCCGGTACTCCATGAATTTGCTAATCATCGGTTGAAGTTGATCCTGGGTAGGACCCTTGGTGTGATCACCGATGACTTCACAAGTCTCCCGTTCATCTCTGAGATTTTCTGGGAGTTTGAAGTATTCATTTCCTGCCTCCATCAGGTAACCCACAAAGTCGCGGCAGGCCAAAAGGTTGTTGATGGATTCAGCGTCAAAAGTAGCTTCTGACCCTAACCCTTGCAAGATGATCTCTTTGAAGAGCCGAATGGTTTCATCTACCTTCCTCAAGGCGTATGATGGAGTGAGCAAGCCTGGAGACATCCTTAGGAAAATTTGCTCCATTTGATGCATTGCATCCAAGGCTTCCTCTTTGACTTTGTCTATCTTCTCCAAGACAAATTCCATCTGATCGACCCGGTAGTCCAAAGCAGCAAGGACTTTGTTGGGTGCTCTGGGGTGATCGAAGATGCCGAATTTCACTAAGTCATCGACTGAGCAATCGAGCATCTTCTGGAATGTCTCATGTTGTAACCTAGCATGGTCCAACTCTTGGGAGATAGGTCCCGCAATCGCCTGGAGTTCCTTGTTAGCCTGACCAATATTCTGATATAGCTCCGTGAACTTTACGATTACTTCCTCACTATCTTTGAGGATTTGGTCTCTCCAGGCGGATACTGCCATGCCTTGTTCACCAATCTTGGTGTATTCATTTATCTTTTCCTGACTAAGGGCCTCAGGAGTTTCTGCGGCAGTTGTAGGAGGTGCACTACCCATTTTCTGCAGGGCTTGGAGAAGATGTTTGTTTTGTTCTTTCAGTATCCTCTTCTCTTCCTTTGCTTCCTGAAGCTTCTTGCAAAGGGCATCCACTGCAGATAAGGCCTCTCCTTGTAGGCTCTCGGAGGACGTTCCCATTGTGACCTATGTCACTGTATAATCTGTAGGAGACAGATCCTTTTTGTCCTTTGTGGGATCAGGGTACGCGATCTCCATTACTCTTTCACCTGATGCACTCTGAGAGAAGCGGGTTATTGGCTTTTACTTCTTAGCTCCTTTTGTTGGGATGATAGAGAATTCCATTGGTGCAATGGGGACTTTCCTCTTATGTTGGCTCAGGTGCTGGGAGATCCATGCTGGACTTAAGGGAGTGTGACCAGAGGGGGAAGAGGGAAAGGAGGAAGAAGAAGGAGCAACTACAGTGAACTCGGGGAAATGGGTTGAGACGTTTGGCGGCGGCATTGATAAAGAAGCTGAAAATCCAATGCTCATAGGGGTAGGAGTCACTGTAGGAGAAGAAACTGTGGGGGTGGAAGGGATCTGAGAGATGAGGGAAGAAATACTGGGGGACAGCTCCACGAGGGAAGAGAAGATGGAGGAAGAGGAAGGGGGAACAATAGAAGATGGGGGAGAAGACACAACCAAAGGAATGGTTGGTTGAGTGACATGAGGAGGGGAAGGAGGAGCGGGAGAAGGGACGGTGGGAACTTTGGTGGTTACAGCAGTGGCAACATCCTGAGTGGATGTGCCCATTGGAACACTTACCGCCTGCTCTTTCTCTGGAGATACCAGGGTTACAACCTGTTCCTGGGTGGCAGAAGGAGGACTCTCAGGAGCTTGCTCTTGAGTAGCACTTGATTCCCCTTCCTTGTCTTTCCCTTTTCCCTTTGGAAAATGCTTTGGCCTGGAAGGTGCATTACCTAAGGGAGACGTGGTGAAGTCTACCCCAAGGTAGATGAGACCATTAAACCTGCACCAATATTCTGTGCACTGTAAAGTGCCCTTAACCCTTTCCTCAATAGTTTGAGGTGCCTTTTCTCTGTCAATCTCAGCAAATGGCCAGTCATCCCCGTTTGTATCTAGATAGACCTGATCAAACTTCTTGATCAGTCATTTGGAAACCTTTCGGGACAATGGCCACACCATATTGGATAATTTCTGCTAGGGCCAGGCGGGAGTGATCTTTTCTCCTGAGCTCGACCTCGTGATACAGGTCGATGTATATATCCTCGATCTGTGGGACGTGGATTGGATCGAGCTTTGCCTTTGGGAGGCAATTGCGTGGATCAAAGGTCGGCCTTGCCAGGAAATTGTGCTTCAGGTTGAGCATCTCCAGTTCTGCAAACATCTCTTGGGCCTTATTATGAGAAGTGCAAGTGTATCTGCCCACTGTGAGGGGGAATGGAGTTCTACCCTTCTTTCTTTTTAGGCACTTCTCATGATATGTGATGAGCTGTCTGGACAGCTCCAATAGGATCAAGTTTAGGCCCCGCATATCTTGGTAACTTGGTGGGCTCCCCCAAGAAGTTTAGCGGCTCTGAGATAAGTGAAAGTGGGGAATTACGTAAATAACGCCCCCCACTTCTCTGTTGCAGTCACTATGCTCTTGGTCATTCGACCGTGAGTCATATTGGGCCTCAATAGGTAGATGATGCCATAGAAGAAGGCATCGTTGATCTTACTGAACTGTGGGATGTTGTTCTCCAGTCTCAACTCTAGATAATATTCATATATTTTCACCTGGGGCCATACCCCGCATCGACTTAGCGCCAGATAGTCTCTTTCCGAGGCAGCAGCGTAGACCACGTAGGAGTTCATGTAGAATCTCCCCGTTGTTGAGAGTTGTTGGAGTTGCTCAAAGATGGTGCTGCTGATGATTTCTGCCCACTCAAAACGTTGATCAGGGATGTTTTTGCTCATTGTCTCCAGGTATCTGAGCATCCATTTGTGGAAGTAATGGGCATCAAGAAGCCCAAACACCCTGCTCAGGAAGGTAATGGTGTCACTCAGCTCCTCTGAAAAGTTGCTGTGATGAATAACCTAGGGCCACCTAGTTATTACCTTCTTGTTTTTCAGATATACTTCATTCATGAGCTGCATGCGTTTGTCCTCATTTTCAGCCCATTCCTTTATGCAGTCCTCTTGGCTTATAGCCACAAAATGCTGGTGGTGGGGGATACCTAGCATGATTTCAAAGTGTCAGGCAGTGAGGTTGATTATAACCTCACCCTTCTCATTCTCAACACACCTTGTGTCTTTATTATAGCAGTGGGCCACCACCATCATGAATTCATTATTTACTGCGCTTACGGGAATTCCCCCAGCGAAGTGTAGACCACTACCAACCAATTTGTCCATCCATGGACTGCCTGTGACCCTTCTGGTTCTGGCCCAAAAATCTTCCATGTCAATGTGGCCAAGTTCAGCATCCCTGATGTCTAAGTCACACTCTGCATGGGACTCGGGCATCCTGACCCTTTGATACTTATACTTCATTTCTTCCTCTGTGAGTTTGGCCTTACCCTTAGACTTGGTCGGCCTCTTACTTGATGAAGACATATGCGAATTTGAGTTCAGTTGCTGATCTGCAAGAAGAAGGAGCGAAGTCCATCATAGAAGAGCCATGTTAGCTGTTAGATTATCCATCAAAGCTTTATAGAAAGAAGAGTTAGCAATTTAGAAGCTTCTGGGCATAGGGCGCAGCAATACTACAGGCTACAGGGTCAGAAAAGCAAGGTGCACTGCTAAAGAGTGTTGCATGGAAGAAAACAATGCAAAAGGGCACAGGGCGTAGAAATGTATTACACACAACATTCAGTGTTGGTGTAAAAGGATGTGCGCCTGTGCTATATGAAAGGTTTTGAACTGGGTGCAGATAATTCTGGTGTTGCATGGCAGCAGGATGCACCAATGGCGTAGATATGGAACATGTTACAGAACAAGTTATGGTGTGCCAAAGGGGCGTAGTTTAAATGATGCATCATTGAGTTAAGGTGTGCCTTGTTTTTAGCTTTGGCGCGGCAGGAAAAGTTTACATGACATTCAAATGTTGGTGTAGCCGGAGTTGTGCTTACACCTGTGTTAGGGTTTTAAGAATTTTATAAGGGTGCAAGGGAGGGTGTGCTATAGGCAGGGATAGTGTGCCCTTTTGTGTGACTATTTTTTATGCAACAGCGATGGTGTTTGCGCCAAAGGAAAACCGCAGCTTTTGGATATGTAATAACTTTAGATTTTCTCCATTTGGATTGGTTTTTGTGGTTTTCTTGGCCTCTTTAACATAGATCTGGACAGTGAGGGGGAACAAAGCAAAGAGGATCTTGGATCATTTTGAGACAAAAATCCCTCCAGGCTAGCAGATCTGGAAGGAGGGTAAAATTGGTTTGGGGGGAGAGAAGATTGCAAAATGGGCTGGAGGGTGCATATTGTTTCTTCATATTCATTTCTTTGTTTGTTTTTTAAATAAAACAACCCCACAGATAACCAAACCAAAACAAAAACCAATAGAAGAGCAAGGACCACTTACCCGGGATATATAGAATGAAAGAAATGATGTGGGGTCCACGAATGCGATGTAAAGTGACACGAGGATGATAGGAGTGCTGACAGGTGCAGAGGAATAAAATTTTTCACGTGTTTTCAATCGTGAAAATGACAGGTCAGATGCGCCTATTTATAGCAAAAGGCGTAATAAATGTGCCACCAACTTTTTCAAAGGGCGCACCAAAATAGATGCCAACATGAAATTATTTTCACCTTTGGCGCGGTTATGTGACTGTCAACATGACTTTTTCAGCGCCTTGGTGCACCGTTCAAGGGTGCAACAATTTTAGTGTCGACAGGGTGGCACATGCGCCTTGGCGCAGGTTAGAAGGGTGCAACATGGGAAGGCGCAACATTTGTAATGTCAACACTCCAAAGGATGCGCCAAAGGAATAGAAGGGGGCACAAATTCATTTGATGTTGCATGAACAAAATCTATGCCCAGCCAAAAAGGACCAAATGACTAAGTTCGAACAAACCAGCTTTTTTGGAAAGGGATTTTATGCCATTCCGAACGCTAAGGGACCTAGGCAGGGAACCGAAATGAAATTTGGTATGGTTACCTACAAAATTTCCCTCGTCAATTTTATAGGATATAGTTCTCAATTTATTTCATAACATAAAATGAAACAAATAATTCGACTAACTTTCATTTCAAGTAATGTGTACCATAAACCTTATTACTAGTTGCGAAAATAAATTAGCATTCAACCACTTACACTCACATTCCATAGAGTAAAGAGAAAAAAAATGATACTAGCCCTTTTACTTGCATTAAACCCCTTTGCTTCAAACTCATAACAATTTTCTTTGTATTAAATTAATTTATAACCTTTAAACAACATGAAATTAAATCACATGATCTTACAAGCAATGATCTAATGATTCGAAGTAAAATATCAAGGAAGACGGCAATAATAAAGCCCATATGTTTAATCATAAGGAGTTCAGTCAATAGTATCATGAAGCTTTTGTTTCTAATAATAGATTTTTACTTCGTCATTTCAATAAAACCCAACGAAACAATGGTTTAGCATAAACTTAAAAACCCTTACAAGTTATCTCTTTATTATATTAGGAAGTCATTACCAGTTCAGAAATACATAGGACCTATATCTATGTAGACACTTTTTTCCTAAAGTCAATATTATTTATAGATCTATAAAATAACGAGACATGCATAATATATATATACAAAAAAAAAAATTTCCAAAAACCCAATAAATACTGAGGATTTCAGAATATAGATCCCACAAACAAATTTATTCATCACTTTAATTCAAGCCCACATTTTAGCAAATCATCCCCTACAAATTGCACACAAGAAAACAACCATACGTTTTGATTGAAAGAAAACAAGTTCGAAACCCATGTAATTTCTCAGGTAGTTTTTTTCCATAAAACTTTCACAATACAGACCACATGTAATACAAAGTAGTCGTATGAGTTTATTGAAGAATACAGGTTCAAAATTCACAAATTTCATAGATTATTTTCCACAAACCCTACAGCCATATGATTTCCCAATAAGCTATAAACAATCAAAAAACATTTGATTTAATTTGAAGGAATAACAAGGAAAGTCTAGGTGAAGCAAGAATACCCATCTAATTCATTTTACCAGAATGAAACAACAAGAAAAGAAGGAAAATAGCCATATGATTTTATTTGAAAATCTCAAATTTTGAATGTAGTTTCTCATTATATTTTTCATATACCATTCATAAATGAAACCACACAAAAATAAGACAATCACTTTATAAATAAAAAACCATTGAGGCAAGAAGAGTAATCCCTTTCTTGTAAAGGATTCGTGCCTTCATTTTTACTTCTAGTTGCTCTCTGAAAACCCTATCGACTATCCTGAATGAAAAAGATCCCAACTCTCCAAAACAAACCCATCTCAACATTGCATTACTCTTTATAAATAGAGGATTTCCCATCAAAAATTGATTCCACACATGCAAAGAGAAATTCAGCAGAGTTCCCCTTATAAGTGGAACTCAAAACTACAAGTCAAATGAAACTAAACTACCAAACTCCAATTGTTTCCCCTTTCCACCAAAAACTCTAAAACCCATGCCACGTATGTACTCCCTCCACCTACTTCCTACCAAGTGGATGTAAAATGGAGGCCCAAGCCTTTGTGGGAGGGGATTTCCCAATTCAAAAATTGAATATTCAGTTAAATAATTACCAACCCCTCTTTCATGCATGGACTATCCTCTTAAGTGAACATAATAATTATTAAAAATCTTATCCATGAAAATATATGGTATTCATTACCATCTTAAATAGATTTTAAACCCAATAAATCCTTATGCTCATAAATTCTATGGGTGCGGCCATATGGCCCCATCACTTATATTAATTAAAAGTAATAATAACGTTAACTTTATTGTTTCAATAGAAAATTTACCAAGGCTTTTAAGCCTTATTATTTTTACCATATAACACCAACTCAAAATAATTCATGCAACAATAATAACAATACCATAGTGTGTCATACTTATTCTAAGCCTTGTTAAAACGCATAGCAAAAGTTGCCTCATGAGTGACATTGCCCTTAGTCCATATAGGTGTCAACACAACCTAGTTGTTATGCAGCGAGCATATTGATTAAGGACTACTTCATCCTAATCAACTTGATGCTCAACAAAAAAATTGTACATGATAATACATAGTACCACCTCATAATTAATGTATTTATATTAATAAAGGTGGTATTTAGTTATCTAAGTACTTAATCTTTAATAAAGTACTTAGATGACTAATTACCATCATCAACATTTAACACTTAATTATTTGAATAACATTTGTTTTCCCTTTATTTATAATTATTTGAATAATAAAATGTCAAAATAAAATATTAATTAACAGGATGTTACATAGAGGTGCAGTGGAATGCACAAAAGTGATGGGCTGTGAAATCTAATGTGAAGGAGCAGCATGATGTAGTGGATAACATGAATGTGATGGATGAGATGGATGAAGTGAATGCAAATGATGTGATGATGCAGTGATGTATGGATGCGGTGGAGAGTGTGCATAAGTAACAAACTACATTGGTGGACGTACCATGGACCAAGCACCAGGTGGAGGAGATGACTCAATTGTAGTACAAACTTTTTGATGAGGTAGAGGAGAGATGGATCACTCACATGAGCAAGAGCTAAAGGATATGATGCCCTTATCCTCTAACGGTTGCAATCAATCATGAAGGGTAGGATAGTCATTGGTCCTATGGCCATTTATGTGATGATAATTATAATAAGGTTAGTCACGCTAATGTTATAGCCTATGTTGTGGGTGATGATGGCTGCATGTTAAGTGAATTTAGCACTTTTCAAGTAAGGAAAACAATACATGACATACGTGGTGTCATGCTTCCATGCCCATTGCCGAATCTTCCAAATTTTAAGGGAGAAGGAGACCCAAATTCCCATATCAAGGCCTACGCTACTGCTATCAAGGAATTACTTCCTTTGGATGTTGTAGTGGCTAATATATTTCCAAATACTCTCGAAGGAATCACATTGGATTGGTACTATAGGATACCAGAAGCTTCTATACATTCCTTCAAACAACTTGTTTACGAGTTTATCAACGCATTTGACATGAACAAGTTGTTGAGTATAGGGATTTGGGAGTTCCTACATATTAGACAGGAGAAAAATGAATTTGTCACAAATTTCATCCAAAGATGTCACCAAGTTCTCTATTCCTCTACAAGTGCACCCAACATGGACCGGATGGAAATTTGTGATCTTTTTCTTTACTCTCTAAGAGACTAAGGAAGAGGTCTACAAGTTTCTTTTCCGTAGTTATGAGGAAGTTTTGGAAGGTGCACTTTGGATTGACCAAGCCGGTATAGATAGTGTGTGTAAGATCTATAGTCCCAATGGGAAATTGGTATCCCTAAATCAAAATAATAAAAATTATCAAAACAATGGTGCCAACAACTAGGGACCTAAGGGTGTGAATCACAATCATGGTACTACCATGAATAGTGCTACCGATCAAGCCAAGAATGTTGGTTTTCCAAATAACAAAAATAATAACAATAACAACAACTTGGGTGGTCAAAGAGCCCTTAACATTGTTTCCTCGGTCAACATAGTTGATGTAAAATGTCCCTCTCAAAAGAAAAATCAAACTCAAGGCCCAAAACAGTATCAAAACTCTATCCAAGGGGCAATGAATCATGGCTATAATAATCAATTTCAAAATTACAACTGAGGTTATAATCAAAAATAGCAAGATGTTTATCAAAGGCCAAGAGATTATGATCCTAACCTATACTATGGTTTCCATAAGGTTCAAGGTCATGATGATAAGACTTGCCTCGATTGTAAAAAATTTCTGCAAAGAGTTCCCAAAAACCAAAGGCAACGTTTTGTAGACATGTTCCTAGCAAATCCTGAAACAAACTCGCAATATGACTATACAAGACATGTAGCTCCTCCAAATGCTAATGTGTGAATTTTTTGAAATCCGCTCCATACACATCCTAAAAATTTCAAGGTGAATTCATGAAACACAGACAAGGGAATTCCTATAGGAAACAACAACCATGAAGCCTCAACTTTTGACAACTCTCGGGTTGCTCCTAATCTTGGTTCAAACAATAATACAAAAATATTAGGATTATTTGAGCTAGAAGTTAAGCGTGAAATTAATGCAAAAAATTAGATGAGGGAGTAAGTTTCACAACCCCTTCTCGTTCTTTACATCCCACGGGATGACATTCCTACAATTGTAAAACCAGTATGAGCCTATGATTTAATATCGGATTTGAACAAGACCTTTTCTCACATTTCGTTTCTAGATTTGCTAAAGAATTCACCTGTGCATCATTCTGCATTGCTCAATGCCTTAGGTCTTGGTCATCTAATCCATGTTACGCCACCTTCTAGCACTCAAATAAATCATATTGACTTTGACATACATCCTCCACAATAGAATAATAGGGATACTGGGTTTGTTTTTGATATAGACAAGATGCCATCTGATGCTGAAATTTCCCAAAGAGGTGATCCTACCTTATTTTTACAAGTTTGATTTTATAATAGTTACATTAAGAGAACCATGATTGATGACATGGTTGTTGTAAATGGGGTTGCCTTATCTTTCTTGTAGAAATTGGGATATGGGGAGATAAATTGTTCCTCTACAAGAAACACATTATGGGGGTACAACAGTCTTAAAGTGACCTCGATTGGAACCATAGTTATTCCAGTCACGCTTGGTCCAAAAACCATCTTGACATATTTTTACATTATCAACAGGGAAACAAGTTATAACATGATCCTTGGGAGACACTAGATTTACCAAATGAAGGCTATCCCTTCTACCTTGTTCCAAGAAATTAGATTCCTCCATTTGGGGTAGGTCTTCATCACTCGAGGGGATCCTAAGCCCTTTGATATACATTTAGAAAACATCAAGAAGAAGAAAGGAGTCCATATGGAGTATGAACTTCCTGTGAATCAATTGAACAAACCACCTCCAACAAAAGAGTTAGTCCCGGTCACCCCAGACGTTCCAAAGGTTGAAGTCGTTGACCCAAAAACATTTGAGGTGGAAAAAATAGATAAGGGTAAATCAATATCTGTGGAAACATTGTCCACTAAAACCACAATGGGAATTATGAAATTCTTAGAGAGTGATGATCTAATATTCCTTCCATTTGAACCATGGGGAATGGTTAGTGTTCTTAGTTTACCATCTCTTCCGTCTGATGACCTAGGTCTAGGTGTAAACATAATAGAATTAACAAATGAAGAAGGGAAATTTGAGATTGGAAAGATTCCCATCAAAACCATCTATAAGGTTTGTTCTATTATAAACCCTGATTTCAACCCATGTGTGTCTAAAACTAATCTTTCGATATCCATGGGGCAAGGCCTCATCATTCAACAAGCGTCATAATTAAACACAATGCTCTACATAGGAAACAAGGTCGAACGACATAGTCATGCTCACCCACACACCTTGTCTCGAGAACATGACAAAGAGGTTCACAAACGCCTCTTTCAGACAAATGATTTTAATGATTGGACATATACACTTCTGGGCAAGGGTTGCAAGTTTAAACCTAGAATGTTAGGCCCTTGTCAATAGCAAGAAAAATGTTGAGGATCATGGTTCTCCGCTATGTATGTTTAGGGGTGCAGAATTTGATATTCATTAGATTTCTTCACCTTAGGTTTCATGACATGTAGTTTCACCTGCATTTCCATATGTACATTATTGCATCTGCATTACATTTTCATCTGCCAGTTCATTTCATAAATTTATGATCAAGGGACTTATTCTTATAGCAATTCCTAAAAAATTATGAAAAAATTGGCAAACATTCAAATCATGTCTCTTCAAATATCCACAGTGTCATCAATTGTGTCTGAATCATTGCATCAATTCAAACAAGATAAGACAAAGTTTTGATAGTAACCATACTAAGGCTTGCATACTTGGTTCTACTTTTGGTATCTTTCTAGATTAGGTGTCTTTTCTTATAGTCTATTCTAGAAGCTTCATGGTGTCACATCTATCCCATATGCATCTCTTTGGAAATAAGAACATTCTATACATGTTTCCTAGATAAATAAATCAAATGAAAATCCACAAAAAAATTATATTTTACACATTTCTTTACCCTACCAACCTTCGGCGTTAATCCAACATCTCTTACTAGTGATGTAGGGTTGGGAAAGGAGATAAATGCCCTTACTCACTTATGCCTTGCCCATGGTGATGAACCCATACTTCCTACTAGTAACATGGGGCAAGGTGTAAGGGGTCTTGTTAACCAAAATAAGCTCCCTCTTATTTTGGGTTAACTAGCTTCCTTTTGTGCCTTGGTCAAATTTTTACACATTTCAGGCACTCAAAATTTTCTAGGTATTGCTTCATCAGATAGAGAATTTTTTCCCCTTTCCAGAAAGGTAAGGAAGTCCTCCTAACTCCTTGTATTTTACAAGTTATGGCTCGGCAGAGTTTGGAGGGGAAATTTTCCCTGGGCTGATCCATGGGAAAAAATTTGGCACTTAGCCCTTTTGGCTAAAAAACTCAAAGGAAAATGCTGAAGGACTTCAGATGAAAATTATTTTTTGCGCCTAGTTGGTGCCAAAAAGCGCAAAGGTGGAAATTTTTTGGTGTTTGGCATTGTTAGGAGCACATCCCCAATAGAAAGATGCCACGTGTCCATTCATCAGTGGGAGATCAGGGCGTCAGGAGGAATTTTGAAATTTTGTCAAAGTTGTGAAAAACACAAAAGGAAAAAATAGAAGCGCATCTCCACAGCTAATCAAAAGGTGCCACATGTTCACATCAGAGTGGTGGGGAATTCATCGGCGGAGAGATTTTGGGAAAATTTTCCAATTGTGGGAAAAATGGGAAGAATGTGGTTTTGAACCCGCAAATCAATCAAGAAGCGCTACGTGTCATCAGAGGAGTGGGGCGCGGAGATTTTTTGGGAAATTTTCCCAATTTGAAAAAAGAGGGAAAATTTTCAAATTTTGGCCCGTGAACCCAAATTTTGCCCTAATTTTGTTTTTTTTTGCCCTAAATCTTTAGAGGGGCATATCTTTTGATCCAGAGCTCAGGATTTTTGCGTTTTCAATGTCATTGGAAATCTGTTGAAATCCTCTACACGATGGATGCTTCAATTTTAAATTTTGATGGAGATTTGCGGAGAAAAAATGGGAAAAATGTCTCTGGCATATAAAAAATGTAGAAAATGACCCCAACCACCAAAATTAATGAAGTATGGGCCTCTTTCTTGCTCTGCGAAGCAATGTACTTCAAAGTATGGGATTTTTCATGGAAACCCATCATTTTGTAGGCCAATTAAATGGATCTTGTCAGTGGTTGAAGTTTCAAATCAAATTTTCCCACGTTTTCTCATTTCTTTCATTTGTTCGAGCGATAAAAGCTAGATTTGGCTCATTTGTAAAAAGTTGTTCATCATTCTTCTCTACCTCTCCCTTATTTTCTTCCCCAGGGTCGAAAATGGAGTTTGAACCTCCTCCCCTGCTCTGTAATGGCATTTTTACCTCTTATCCATGAAATGATGATTCTGTGCAAACTTCTGGAGCAATAAAAAACATGTTTTGTGATGCATTTGTCCATCCTTGCTCATTTTTTGGTTTTTTTCTTCTTGCCTCTCTTCATTGCAGGTATTTGTGCATGTTTGGATGTTCATTACAGGTCTCGGAGCTGTGTTCATGGAGTTTTGGAACATTTTTTGCGTGAAATCCATCTTTGGTCTGTGATGCACTTCTCCATCCTTCCATTGCTCACCTCTCTTTGTTTCCATGGTAGTTTTGATAGATAATCAACATTTTCCTTCTCTGGTGTATCACCGTTTTAGTGTAGGCTCTATTTTTTCTAGTTTTCTTTCTCTCCCTATCTCCTTGGAAGTTAGATTAGGATTAGATTAGCTTTCCTACACTGGAATAGCTTGTGGCAGGTAGTTTAGGATGAGGAACCAACCTTCTCTGGAGAGCTTTCCCCATTTGCAAAGGTCCCACACTTTGGGAAAGCTCAATGTTGTGCATTCACACCAAATGGCATTTCCTTAGAAAAGAAGATCCATAGGTCATTTGGGGGTGCTTTGATTTTGCACTAACAGTTTTGGCATGCCCGGTGGGACCTTAGAGGTCTTCCACTTCATTTTTGTAGGTTGGTGTGTTCTTGTGAAGATTTCAACCTTTGGAGGCAAATTCAAACACATCTGGTGACTCCATCTGGTCAACAACCCATTTCTGAAGTTGCAGACCTATTTTCCATTCACTTCCATTCATTCTTCTTTCCATATTCTTTCATTCTTTCCATTCCATGAAGTTGTCTAATCATGACTTCATTTCCCTCATGGAATTCACATTTACAACAACAAAAATGTTTCCCACCTCCAACATGTTTTACAACTCCTTCAAATCAGCATTTTGATCAAATTCAAAACCAATATGCATATCCATATGAGCAATGCCAAAATCAGTTTGGCTATGAAGCATATCAAACGCAAGAATATGCATACAATGAAGATAATCAAATGCAAGATGCTTGGTATGTTGGAGAATATCTAAAAAATGGAGATTGGCATGGTGTAATCAAGAGCAAAAGCTCAAATGAAGGCTTTCAGAATTGGTTTTAGGGCACCTTGTCCATGGGTTGGCCCTTTTCCAAGACACTTCAGCCCTCAGGAGAAGTTGGACTTCATGATGGAGATGCTTCCCCAACTTGCACAATGGACAATGGAGATAGAGGCCTATAAATTTGGTGCTGAGCAACCTTGTCAATGGGTAAGTTCTACACCATCATCTAGTTTTTCTCTTTCCATTCCTCAAGTAGCACCATCTCATTTTGAATGCCAAATTCCAAATCCAGCCCATGCTGCCCCAAGTGTTGATTTCATTTCTCCATTCCCTAGTCTTCCACCCCATCTCAATTATTTTTTCCTTTTCCCTTCCAAATAGTCATTCCCTCCAAACAAACAAGAAGTTCCACCTCCCCCACCACAACAAATAATTGCAAAACTAGTTGAGTCACAACCCACCCCTCCTCTTACATTCCCAAATCCATGTTGGGAAGATAAAAAAGAAAACCAGTCAAGGACAACAAGAAGAGGAGCCCAACAGAAAAGAAATGACAGACAATATGAAGATTTGGGCTTCCAAATTTGGGATTACAAAGATCCCCTTGCTGTTTAAGCCTACAAAGGAGGTAAAGGTTGAAGAATAAGTGCTGGTCAAGGTTGATTTAATAGCAGCAGAGAAGTAAGAAGATCAGTCATCAAGTTGCTCGGAGTGTAGTGTCCATGTTGGCACTCTACTTGAAATAAATGTTGATCCAATAGAGGTTGCACAATCAGCCATGGAAGAGGAAAGCTCTAAAAGAGATCTTGCAGCCCCAACTTGTCCTCTAGAGCAGCAGATTGAAGAGTTTGATTTGAAAAACTTCATGCTAGAGGAAGAGCTCAATCAAGAGAAAGATGGTCTTCAAGCAGCAGAGGAAGGAGACGCTACTCCAAATCCAAAAGAAGAGGAGCACATTCCAGGTGTGGAGGAGAAAAATGCAAGTCCAAAAGCTTTGAACTCAAAATAGGCTATAGAAGAACCTTCAGTTCTTCCTTCCACTTCATCTCTCTCGAGTTCTAGTGTTGAAGAAGAGTTTTTATCTTTCAAACTTCATGTTGGAGGATGAGGAGAACCATGGTGATAAATTGCAGATCAAGAGAAAACCATGGAGAGGTTGAACATTTGCAACAGGACAATAATGAGGTAGTTTATCTGTCAGATTTGGAGGAATGTTTTGATGGAGAGGAACTAGTTGAAATCACATTGTTTTCTCCTTCATCATCCATCTTCCAACCACAAGAACCTGTTGTCATGGAGGAGAAATTTCAATTGCAGCAGCCTACATTTTATAGCAGCTCTTTGGAATCAAGGTTGGAAGATATTAATCTTCCATGTTCTTCACTGGAAGAGGAAGGAAAACAGCAGAAGAGTTCCACCATTTCTTCCACACCATCCATCCAAGAAGGTCTACAAGAAGAATCCATTCTTAGAGTTGAATTTCAGAGAAATGGGCATATCAAATGGATCAGACCTTGCCCAATAAGGTATTTGGCTTCATTGGAGCCAAAGGAGGATTTTCCAACCAGTCATGCTTACTTCTGAGCATGAGTATGAGCTTTAAAGTACCAAGGATCAGTTGTAATACCTCCACAATCCAAATTTAGAGCAACTAAAATAGGTATTTGATTTTTTTTAGTTGAACCTTGCTAATTTGGGTAGAATACCATCTTCTTGTTGATTTTACACTCATCCAACCAGCCATGTTCAGTACCAAATCAATTGCATGGCTGTCATTTTTGAGGAAGGGAAGCTATTTCTCCCAACCAGTTGCAGGGTTTGTTTAGCTTGCCTTTGCTCTTGGTTAGAGTAACGTAGGTAGGTTTTCTTTAAATAGAAGAAGTTCTTGTGCACACTCTACATATCCCACTTGGGTTATGTATGATTTCCAATTTTGTACATAGTTGTTTGGTGCTATTTTGGTTGCTCTTACACAGTCCATTTCAGTGGAATTTTGGTGAATATCAACTCCAAGTTTTAGTGGGTTTCGAAGTGACTCAGAGGTTATAATTTTCATAGTTCAGATTGGAATTAGGTTTCAAGCTTGACTCCATGCCCAATGGATAAAATTAAGGCCACTGATCATTCATCTAGCAGGTAGATGACCCCTGAGAGTAGCCAAATTGTTAACCAAAATAAGCTCCCTCTTATTTTGGGTTAACTAGCTTCCTTTTGTGCCTCAGTCAAATTTTTACACATTTCAGGCACTCAAAATTTTCTGGGTATTGCTTCATCAGATAGAGAATTTTTTCCCCTTTCCAGAAAGGTAAGGAAGTCCTCCTAACTCCTTGTATTTTACAAGTTATGGCTTGGCAAAGTTTGGAGGGGAAATTTTCCCTGGGCGGACCCGCGGGAAAAATTTTAGCACTTAGCCCTTTTGGGTAAAAATCTCAAAGGAAATTTTTTTCCCGTGAGCCCACATAGAATAAAGGAAAAGAAATTGATTAAGGCCCACAGTCAATGAAATGATGCCACGTGTCAAGGTGGAGCAGCAAGCGTCAGAGGGAATTCAAGTTTTTTGGTGTTTGGTCAAAAAGTGCAAAGGTAGAAAATTCAACTGCATTTCCACATCCAATAGAGAGGCACCACGTGTCCATTCATCGGCGGAGATCGGGGCATCGGGAGAATTTTTGAAATTTTACCAAAGTTGTAAAAAACACAAAAGGTAAAACTGGAAGCGCATCTCCACGGCTAATCACAGGGTGCCACGTTTCCACATCAGTGGCAGGAATTCACTAACAGAATATTTTGGAAAAATTTTCCCTTGCGGAAAAAATAGGCAAAATGTGGTTTTGAGACCCGTGGACCAATCAAGAAGCACCACGTGTCATCGAAGAAGAAAGGTGCAGAGATTTTTTGGGAAATTTTCCCAATTTGAAAAAAGAGGGAAAAGGTTCAAATTTTGGCCCGCGAACCCAAATTTTGCCTTAATTTTGCCATTTTTACCCTAAATTTTCAGAGGGGCATATCTTTCGATCCAGAGCTCAGATTTTTGCATTTTTGGTGTCATTGGAAATATGTTGAAATCCTCTACATGATGGATGCTTCAATTTTAAATTTTGATGGAGATTTGCGGGAGAAAAATGGGAAAATGTCTCTGGCATGAAAAAATTGCAGGAAACGACCCCAACCACCAAAATTAATGAAGTATGGGCCTCTTTCTCGCTCTGCGAAGCAATATACTTTGAAGTATGGGATTTTTCATGGAAACCCATCATTTTGCAAGCCAATTAAATAGATCTTGTCGGTGGTTGAAGTTTCAAATCAAATTTTCCTGCGTTTTCTCATTTGGCTCATTTGTAAAAAAAGTGGTTCATCTTTCTTCTCTACCTCTCCCTTATTTTATTACCCAGGGTTGAAAATGGAGTTTGAAACTCCTCCCCTACTCTGTAATGGTATTTTTTCCTCTTACCCATGAAATGATGATTCTGTGCAAACTTCTAGAGCAATTAAAAACATGTTTTGTGATGCGTTTTTCCATCCTTGCTCCTTTTTTGGTTGTTTTCTTCTTGCCTCTCTTCATTGTAGGTATTTGTGCATGTTTGGATGTTCATTGTAGGCTTTGGAGATGTGTTCATGGAGTTTTGGAACATTTTTTGTGCGAAATCAATATTTGGTCTGTGATGCACTTCTCCATCCTTCCATTGCTCACCTATCTTTGTTTCCATGGTACTTTTGATAGATAATCAACATTTTCCTTCTCTAGTGTATCACCGTTTTAGTGTAGGCTCTATTTTTTCCAGTTTTCTTTCTCTCTCTGTCTCCTTGGAAGTTAGATTAGGATTAGATTAGCTTTCCTACACTGGAATAGCTTGTGATAGGTAGTTTAGGAAGAGGAACCAGCCTTCTTTAGAGAGCTTTCCCTATTTGCAAATGTCCCACACTTTCAGAAAGCTCAATGGTGTGCATTCACACCAAATGACATTGCCTTAGAAAAGCAGAACCATAACTCATTTGGAAATGCAGTGATTTTGCACCAACAATTTTGGCACGCCCGGTGGGACCTTAGAGGTCTTCCACTTCATCTTTTGTAGGTTGGTGTGTTCCTGTGAAGATTTCAGCCTTTGGAGGCACTTTCAAACACATCCGGAGACTCCATCTGGTCAACAACCCATCTTTGAAGTTACAGACCTATTTTCCATTCACTTCCATTCATTCTTCTTTCCATGTTCTTTCATTATTTCCATTCCATGAATTTTTGTAATCATGACTTCATTTCCCTCATGGAATTCACATTTACAACAGCAATAATGTTTCCCACCTCCAACATGTTTGACGAATCCTTCAAATCAGCATTTTGATCAAATTCAAAACCAGTATGCATATCCATATGAGCAATGCCAAAATCAGTTTGGCTATGAAGCATATCAAGCACAAGAATATGCATACATTGAAGACAATCAAATGCAAGATCTTCGTCTATTGGAGAAGATATAAAAATGGAGATTGGCATGGTGCAATCAAGGGTAGCAACTCAAATGAAGGCTTTCAGAATTGGTTTCAGGGAACCTTGTCCATGGGTTGGCCCTTTTCCAAGACACTTCAGCCCTCAGGAGAAGTTGGACTTCGTGATTGAGATGTTGCCCCAACTTACACAATGGACAGTGGGGATAAAGGCCTATAAATTTGGTGTTGAGAAACCTTGTCAATGGGTAAGTTCTACACCATCATTTGGTTTTTCTCTTTCCATTCCTCAAGCAGCACCATCTCATTTTGAATGCCAAATTCTAAATCCATCCCATGTTGCCCCAAGTGTTGATTTCATTTCTCCATTCCCTATTCTTCCACCCCATCTCAATTCTTTTTTCATTTTCCCTTCCAAATAGTCATTCCCTCCAAACAAACAAGAAGTTCCACCTCCCCCACCACAACAAATAATTGCAAAACTAGTTGAGTCACAACCCACCCCTCCTCTTACATTCCCAAATCCATGTTGGGAAGATAAAAATATGAAAACCAGTCAAGGACAGCAAGAAGTGGAGCCCAACAGAAAAGAAAAGATAGACAATTTGAAGAGTTGGGCTGCCAAATTTCTGATTACAAAGATCCCTTTGCTAGTTAAGCCTACAAAGGAGGTAAAGGTTGAAGAATAAGTGGTGGCCAAGGCTGATTTTGTAGCAGTAGAGAAGCAAGGAGATCAGTCATCAAGTTACTTAGAGTGTAAGTCCATGTTGGCACTTATCTAGAATAATATCCTGATCTAATAGAAGTTGCACAATCAGCCATGGAAGAGGAAAGCTCTAAAAGAGATCTTGCAGCCCCAGCTTGTCCTCTAGAGCAGTAGATTGAAGAGTTTTATTTGACAAACTTCATGCTAGAGGAAGATTTCAATCAAGAGAAAGATGGTATTCAAGCAGTAGAGGAAGGAGAAGCTACTCCAAATCCAAAAGAAGAGGAGTACATTCTAGATGTGGAGGAGAAAAATGCAAGTCTGAGAGCTCTAAACTCAAAACAAGTTGTAAAAGAACCTTCAGTTCTTCCTTCCACTTCATCTCTCTTGAGTTCTAGTGCTTAAGAAGAGTTTGATCTTTCAAACTTCATGTTGGAGGATGAGGAGAACCATAGTGATAAAATTGCATATCAAGAGAACACCATGGAAGAGGTTGAAAATTTACATCAGGACAACAATGAGGCAGTTTATCTGTCAGATTTGGAGGACTATTTTGATGGAGACGAACTAGTTGAAATCACATTGTTTTTTCCTTCATCATCCATCTTCCAAACACAAGAACCTTTTGTCATGGAGGAGAACTTTCAATTGTAGTAGCCTGAATTTTATAGCAGCTCTTTGTAATCAAGGTTGGAAGATATTAATCTTCCATTTTCTTCACTGGAAGAGGAAGGAAAAAAGTAGAAGGGTTCCACCATTTCTTCCACGTCATCCATACAAGAAGGTCTACAAGAACACTCCATTATTGGAGTTAGATTTCAGAGCAATGGGCATCTCAAATGGATCAAACCTTTCCCAATAAGGTATTTGGCTTCATTGGAGCCAAAGGAGGAGTTTCCAATAGTCGTGCTTAATTTTGAGCATGCATATGAGCTTCAAAGTACCAAGGATCAGCTGCAATACCTCTACAATCCAAATGTAGAGCAACTAAAAGAGGTATTTCATTTACTTTCAGTTGACATCTTGCTAATTTGGGTGGAATACCAGCTTATTGTTGATTTTCCACTCATCTAACCAGCCATTTTCAATGCCAAATCAATTGCATGGCTGCCATTTTTGAGGAAGGGAAGCTATTTCTCCCTGGCAATTGTAGGATTTGTTTGAGCTCCCTTTGCTCTTGGTTATAGTAGTGTAGGTAGGTTTGCTTTCAGTAGAAGAAGTTCTTTTGCACACTTTGTATATCCCACTTGGGTTATGTATGATTTGCAATTTTTTACATAGTTGTTTTGTGTTGTTTTGGTTGCTCTTGCACAGTCCATTTCAGTGGCATTTTAGTGAAGATCAACTCCAAGTTTCAGTGGGTTTCCAAGTGGCTCAGAGGTTAGAATTTCAGAGTTCAGATAAAAATCAGGTTATCAATCTTGACTCCATGCCCAATGGATGCAACAAAGGCTACTGATCTTTCATCTAACAGGCAGATGACCGCGGAGAGTCACCAAATTGTTGACCAAAATAAGCTCCCTCTTATTTTGGGTTAGCTAGCCTCCTTTTGTACATCAGTCAAATTAATACACATTTCAGGAACTCAAAATTTTCTAGGAATTACTTCATCAAATAGATAATTTTTTCCCCTTTTAAAAAAGGTAAGGAATTCCTCCTAACTCCTGTTATTTTACAAGTTATGGCTCGGTGGAGTTTGGAGGGGAAATTTTCCCTGGGTGGACCCGTGGGAAAATTTTTGGCACTTAGCCCTTTTGGGCAAAAAACTCAAAGCAAAATTTTTTTCCCACGAGCCCACAAAGAATAAAGGAAAATAAATTGATTAAGGCCCGTAGCCAATGAAATGATGCCACGTGTCAAGGCGGAGCGGCGGGCATTGGAGGGACTTCAAGTTTTTTGGCATTTGGTCAAAAAGCGCAAAGGTGGAAAATTGGACTGCATTTTCACATCCAATAGAGAGGCACCACGTGTCCATTCATCAGTGGAGATTGGGGTGTCAGGTGGATTTTTGAAATTTTTCCATAGTTGTGAAAAACACAAAAGGAAAAATTGGAAGAGCATCACCCTGGCTAATCACAGGGTGCCACGTGTCCACATCAATGGCAAGGAATTCACCGGCATAAGACCTTGGGAAAAATTGCCCTTGCGGGCAAAATGGGTAGAATGTGGTTTTCAAACCCGTGGACCAATCAAGAAGTGCCACGCATCATCTAAGTAGCGGGGCATGGAGATTTTTTAGGAAATTTTCCCAATTTGAAAAAAGAGGCAAAAAGTTCAAATTTTGGCCTGCAAACCCAAATTTTGCCCTAATTTTTCCATTTTTGCCCTAAATCTTAAGAGGGGCATATTTTTCGATCCAGTGCTCGGATTTTCACATTTTTGGTGTCATTAGAAAGATGTTGAAATCCACTACATGATGGACACTTCAATTTTAAATTTTGATGGAGATTTATGGGAGAAGAATGGGAAAACATCTCTAGCATGCAAAAATTGCAAGAAATAACCCCAACCACCAAAAGTAATGAAGTATGGGCCTCTTTCTCGCTCTGCAAAGAAATATACTTCGAAGTATGGGTTTTTTTATGGAAACCCATTATTTTGTAGGCCAATTAAATAGATCTTGTTGGTGGTTGAAGTTTCAAATCAAATTTTCCTGCGTTTTCTCAGTTCTTTCATTTTGTTCAAGCGATAAAAGTCATATTTGGCTCATTTGTAAAAAGTGGTTCATATTTCTTCTTTGCCTCTCCCTTATTTTCTTCCCCAGGGTTGAAAATGGAGTTTGAACCTCCTCCCCTACTCCATAATGCCGTGTTTTCCTCTTACCCATGAAATGATGATTCTGTGCAAACTTCTGGAGAAATAAAAAACATGTTTTGTGATGTATTTTTCCATCCTTGCTCGTTTTTTGGTTGTTTTCTTCTTGCCTCTCTTCATTACAGGTATTTTTGCATGTTTGGATGTTCATTGTAGGTTTTGGAGATGTGTTCATGGAGTTTTGGAATATTTTTTTGTGTGAAATCCATCTTTGTTCTGTGATGCACTTCTCCATCCTTCCATTGCTCACCTCTCTTTGTTTCCATGGCAGTTTTGATAGATAATCAACATTTTCCTTTTCTGGTGTATCACCGTTTTAGTGTAGGCTCTATTTTTTCAAGTTTTCTTTCTCTCCATGTCTCCTTAGAAGTTAGATTTGAATTAGATTAGTTTGCCTACACTGGAATAGCTTGTGTCAAGGAGTTTAGGAAGAGGAACCAGCCTTCTCTAGAGAGCTTTCCCTATTTGTAAAGGTCCCACACTTTAGGAAAGCTCAATGTTGTGCATTTACACAAAATGACATTGCCTTATAAAATCATGTCCATAACTCAATTGGGGGTGCAATGATTTTGCAATAACATTTATGGCACACCTGGTGGGACCTTAGAGGTCTTCCACTTCATCTTTTGCATATCCACATCTCAATTCTCCTGTCCTTTTCCATTCCAAACATCCATTCCCTCCAAACAAACAAGAAGTTCCACCTCCCCCACCACCACAAATAATTGCAAAACCAGTTGAGTCACAACCCACCCCTCCTCTTACATTCCCAAATCCATGTTGGGAAGATAAAAATTAGAAAACCAATCAAGGACAATAAGAATTGGAGCCCAACAAAATAGAAATGACAGACAATTTGAAGATTTGGGCTACCAAATTTCATATTACAAAGATCCCCTTGCTGGTTAAGCCTACAGAGGAGGTAAAGGTTGAAAAACAAGTGGTGGCCAAGGCTGATTTTATAGCAGCAGAGAAATAAGAAGATCAGTCGTCAAGTTTCTCAGAGTTTAGTGTCCATGTTGGCACTCTACTAGAAGAAGATGCTGATCCAATAGAAGTTACACAATCAGCCATTGAAGAGGAAATCTCTAAAAGAGATCTTGCATCCCTAACTTGTCCTCTAGAGTAGCAGATTGAAGAGTTTGATTTGACAAACTTCATGCTAGAGGAAGAGTTCAATCAAGAGAAAGATGGTCTTTAAGCAACATAGGAAGGAGAAGCTACTCCAAATCCAACAGAAGAGGAGCACATTCTAGCTGTGGGGGAGAAAAATGTAAGTCCAAGAGATTTGAACTCAAAACAAGCTATAGAAGAACCTTTAGTTCTTCCTTCCACTTCATCTCTCTCGATTTCTAGTGCTGAAGAAGAGTTTGATCTTTCAAACTTCATGTCGGAGGATGAGGAGAACCATGGTGATAAAATTACAGATCAAGAGAACACCATGGAAGAGGTTGAACATTTGTAGTAGGACAACAATGAGGTAGTTTATCTGTTAGATTTGGAGGACTGTTTTGATGGAGAGGAACCAGTTGAAATCACATTGTTTTCTCCTTCATCATCCATCTTACAAACACAAGAACCTTTTTTTCATGGAGGAGAACTTTCAATTATAGTAGCCTACATTTTATAGTAGCTCTTTGGAATCAAGGTTGGAAGATATTAATCTTCCATGTTCTTCATTGGAAGAGGAAGGAAAACAGTAGAAGGGTTCCACCATTTCTTCCACGCCATACATCCAAGAAGGTCTAGAAGAAGACTCCATTCTTGTAGTTAGATTTCAAAGAAATGGGCATATAAAATGGATCAGACCTTGCCCAATAAGGTATTTGGCTTCATTAGAGCCAAAGGAGGAGTTTCCAACAGTCATCTTAATTTTGAGCATGAGTATGAGCTTTAAAGTACCAAGGATCAGCTGCAATACCTCTACAATCCAAATGCAGAGCAACTAAAATAGGTATTTGATTTGCTTTCAGCTGAAACCTTGCTAATTCGGGTAAAATACCAGCTTATTGTTGATTTTCCACTCATCCAACCAGCCATGTTCAGTGCCAAATTAATTACATGGCTGCCATTTTTGAGGAAGGGAAGCTATTTCTCCCTACAAGTTACAGGCTTTGTTTTAGCTCCCTTTGCTCTTGGTTAGAGTAGTGTATGTAGGTTTGCTTTTAGTAGAATAATTGCTTGTGTACACTCTACATATCCCACTTGGGGTATGTATGATTTCTAATTTTGTACATAGTTGTTTGGTGTTGTTTTGGTTGCTCTTGCACAGTCCATTTCAGTGGAATTTTGGTGAAGATCAACTCCAAGTTTCAGTGGGTTTCCAAGTGGCTCAGAGGTTAGAATTTCAGAGTTCATATTAGAATCAGGTTATCAGGCTTGACTCCGTGCCCAATGGATGCAACAAAGGCCACTAATCTTTCATCTAGCAGGTAGATGACCCCTGAGAGTCACCAAATTGTTAACCAAAATAAGCTCCCTCTTATTTTGGGTTAACTAGCTTCCTTTTGTGCCTCAATCAAATTTTTACACATTTCAGGCACTCAAAATTTTCTAGGTATTGCTTCATCAGATAGAGAATTTTTTCCCCTTTCCAGAAAGGTAAGGAATTCCTCCTACCTTGTATTTTGCAAGTTATGGCTCGGTAGAGTTTGGAGGGGAAATTTTCCCTGGGCGGACCCGCGGGAAAAATTTTGGCACTTAGCCCTTTTGGGAAAAAAACTCAAAGGAAAATTTTTACCCACGAGCCCACAAAGAATAAAGGAAAATAAATTGATTAAGGCCTGCAGCCAAAGAAATGATGCCATGTGTCAAGGCGGAGCGGTAGGTGTCGGAGGTACTTCATGTTTTTTGGCATTTGGTCAAAACATAAAGGTGGAAAGTTGAACCAAATTTCCACATCCAATAGAGAGGCACCAAGTGTCTGTTCATCGACAGAGATCGTGGCATCGGGAGGATTTTTAAAACTTTTCCAAAGTTACGAAAAACACAAAAGGAAAAAATGGATGTGCATCTCCATGGCTAATCACAAGGTGCCACATGTCCACATCAGCGGTGGGGAATTCACCGGCAAAAGACCTTGGAAAAATTTGCCCTTGTGGGAAAAATGGGCAGAATGTGGTTTTGAGACCCGCGGACCAATCAAGAAGTGCCACATGTCATCGAAGGAGAGGGGTAGGGAATTTTTTTGGGAAATTTTCCCAATTTGAAAAAAGAGGGAAAAAGTTCAAATTTTGTCCCGCAAACCCGAATTTTGCCCTAATTTTGTTGTTTTTGCCCTAAATCTTCAGAGGGGCATATCTTTCGATCCAGAGCTCAGATTTTCACGTTTTTGGTGTCTATGGAAAGCTGTTGAAATCCTCTACATGATGGATGCTTCAATTTTAAATTTATATGGATATTTGTAGGAGAATAATGGGAAAATGTCTCTGGCATGGAAAAATAGTAGGAAATGACCCCAACCACCAAAATTAATGAAGTATGGGCCTCTTTCTCTCTCTGAGAAGCAATGTACTTCGAAGTATGGGCTTTTTCATGGAAACACAACATGTTATAGGCCAATTAAATGGATCTTGTCGGTGGTTGAATTTTCAAATCAAATTTTCCTGCATTTTCTCATTTCTTTCATTCTGTTCGAGCAATAAAAGCCAAATTTAGCTCATTTGTAAAAAGTGGTTCATCTTTCTTCTCTGCCTCTCCCTTCTTTTCTTCCCCAGGGTTGAAAATTGAGTTTAAACCTCCTCCCTTGCTATGTAATGGCATTTTTTCCTCTTACCAATGATACGATGATTCTTTGCAAACTTCTGGAGCAATAAAAAACATGTTTTGTGATGCATTTTTCCATCCTTGCTCGTTTTTTGGTTGTTTTCTTCTTGCATCTCTTCATTACAGGTATTTGTGCATGTTTGGATGTTCATTACAGGTTTTGGAGCTGTGTTCATGGAGTTTTGGAAAAAAAATTGTGTGAAATCCATCTTTGGTCTATGATGCACTTCTCCATCCTTCCATTTCTCATCTCTCTTTGTTTCCATGGCACTTTTGATAGATAATCAACATTTTCCTTCTCTAGTGTATCACTGTTTTAGTGTAGGCTTTGTTTTTTCTAGTTTTCTTTCTCTCCCTGTCTCCTTAGAAGTTAGATTAGGATTAGATTAGCTTTCCTATACTAGAATAGCTTATGTCACGTAGTTTAAGAAGACGAACTAGCGTTCTCTGGAGAGATTTCCCTATTTGCAAAGTTCCCACACTTTGGGAAAGCTCAATGTTGTGCATTTACACCAAATGACATTGCCTTAGAAAAGCAGATCCATAACTCATTTGGGGGTGTCGTGATTTTGCACTAACAGTTTTGGCATGCCTGGTGGGACCTTAGAGGTCTTCCACTTCATCTTTTGTAGGTTGGTGTGTTCCTGTGAAGATTTCAGCCTTTCGAGGCACTTTTAAACACATCTGACGACTCCATCTAGTCAACAACCCATCTCTAAAGTTGTAGACTTGTTTTTCATTCTCTTCCATTCATTCTTCTTTCCATATTCTTTCATTCTTTCAATACCATGAAGATGTGCAATCATGACTTCATTTCCCTCATGGAATTCACATTTACAATAGCAACAATGTTTCCCACCTCCAACATGTTTTACAACTCCTTCAAATCAGCATTTTGATCAAATTCAAAACTAGTATGCATATCCATATGAGCAATGCCAAAATCAATTTGGCTATGAAGCATATCAAGCACAAGAATATGCATATAATGTAGACAATCAAATGCAAGATCTTGGTCTGTTGGAGAAGATCCAAAAAATGGAGATTGGCATGGTGCAATAAAGGGAAGTAGCTCAAATGGAGGCTTTCAAAATTGGTTTCAGGGCACCTTGTCCATGGGTTGGCCCTTTTCCAAGACACTTCAGCCCTCATGAGAAGTTGGACTTTATGATTGAGATGGTTCCCCAACTTGTACAATGGATAGTGGAGATAGAGACCTATAAATTTGGTGCTGAGCAACCTTGTCAATGGGTAAGTTCTACACCATCATCTGGTTTTTCTCTTTCCATTCCTCAAGCAATGCCATCTCATTTTAAACACCAAATTCCAAATCCCACCCATGTTGCCCCAAGTTTTGATTTCATTTCTCCATTCCCTAGTATTCCACCCCATCTCAATTCTTCTGACCTTTTCCCTTACAAACACCCATTGCCTCCAAACAAACAAGAAGTTCCACCTCCCCCACCACCATAAATAATTGTAAAACTAGTTGAGACACAACCCACCCCTCCTCCCCTCCTCTTGCACTCCCAAATCCATGTTGGGAAGATAAAAATATGAAAACCAGTCAAGGACAGCAATAAGTGGAGCCCAACAGAAAATAAATGATAGACAATTTGAAGAGTTGGGCTGCCAAATTTCAGATTACAAAGATCCCCTTGTTGGTTAAGCCTACAAAGGAGGTAAATGTTGAAGAACAAGTGGTGGCCAAGGATGATTTTATAGAAACAGAGAAGTAAGAAGATCAGTCATCAAGTTTCTGAGAGTGTAGTGTCCATGTTGGCACTCTTTTGGAAGAAGATGTTGATCCAATAGAAGTTACACAATCAGCCATGGAAGAGGAAATCTATAAAAGAGATCTTGCAGCCCCAACTTGTCCACTAGAGCAGCAGATTGAAGAGTTTTATTTGACAAACTTCATGCTAGAGGAAGAGTTCAATCAAGAGCAAGATTTTTTTCAAGTAGCAGAGGAAGTAGAAGTTGTTCCAAATCATAAAAAAGAGGAGCACATTCCAGCTGTGGAGGAGAAAAATGCAATTCCAAGAGCTTTGAACTCAAAACAGACTGTAGAAGAACCTTCAGTTCTTCCTTCCATTTCATCTCTCTCGAGTTCTAGTGCTGAAGAAGAGTTTGATCTTTCAAACTTCATGTTGGAGGATGAGGAGAACCATGGTGATAAAATTACAGATCAAGATAACACCATGGAAGAGGTTGAACATTTGTAGCAGGATAGCAATGAGGCAGTTTATCTATCAGATTTGGAGGACTGTTTTGATGGAGAGGAACTAGTTGAAATCACATTGTTTTCTCCTTCATCATCCATCTTACAAACACAAGAACCTTTTTTTCATGGAGGAGAACTTTCAATTATAGTAGCCTACATTTTATAGTAGCTCTTTGGAATCAAGGTTGGAAGATATTAATCTTCCATGTTCTTCACTGGAAGAGGAAGGAAAAAATCAAAAGGGTTCCACCATTTCTTCCACGCCATCCATCCAAGAAGGTCTACAAGAAGACTCCATTCTTGGAGTTAGATTTAAGAGTAATGGGCATATCAAATGGATCAAACCTTGTCCAATAAGGTATTTGGCTTCACTTGAGCCAAAGGAGGAGTTTCCAACAATCATGCTTAATTTTGAGCATGCGTATGAGCTTCAAAGTACCAAGGATAAGCTGTAATACCTCTACAATCCAAATGTAGAGCAACTAAAAGATTTATTTGATTTTCTTTCAACTGACACCTCACTAATTTGGGTAGAAGACCAGCTTATTTTTAATTTTCAACTCATCCAACCAGCCATGTTCAGTTCCTAATCAGTTGCATGGCTGCCATTGTTTATGAAGGGAAGTTATTTCTTCCTGCCAATTGCAGGCTTTGTTGAGCTCACTCTGCTCTTGGTTAAAGTAGTGTAGGTAGGTTTCCTTTCAACAAAAGAAGTGCTTGTTCACACTCTACATATCCCACTTGGGGTCTGTATTATTTCTAATTTTGTACATAGTTGTTTGGTGCTATTTTGGTTGCTCTTGCACAGTCCATTTCAGTGGCATATTGGTGAAGATCAACTCCAAGTTTCAGTGGGTTTCCAAGTGGCTCAAAGGTTAGAATTTCAGAGTTTAGATCAGAATCAAGTTATCAAGCTTGACTCCATGCCCAATGGATGCAACAAAGGCCACTGGTCTTTCATCTAGCAGTCAGATGACCCCTGAGAGTTGCCAAATTGTTAACCAAAATAAGCTCCCTCTTATTTTTGATTAACTAGCTTCCTTTTGTACCTCAGTCAAATTAATACACATTTTAGGCACTCAAAATTTTCTTGGTATTCCTTCGTGAGATATATTTTTTTTTCCCTTTCTAGAAAGGTAAGGAAGTCCTTCTAACTCCTTGTATTTTGCATGTTATGGCTCGACAAAGTTTGGAGGGGAAATTTTCCCTAGGCGGACCCACGGGAAAAATTTTGGCACTTAGCCCTTTTGGGAAAAAACCTCAAAGGAAAATTTTTTTCCAGGAGCCTGTAAAGAATAGAGGAAAAAAAATTGATTAAGGCCCGTAACCAATCAAATGATGCCACATGTCAAGGCAAAGCAGCAGGTGTCGGAGGGACTTCAAGTTTTTTGGCATTTGGTCAAAAAGTACAAAGGTAGAAAGTTGAACCGCATTTCCTCATCCAATAGAGAGGCGCCATGTGTCCATTCATCGGTGGAGATCAAGGTGTCAGGAGGATTTTTGAAATTTTTCCAAAGTTGAAAAAAATACAAAAGGCAAAAATGGAAGTGCATATCCGTGGCTAATCACAAGGTGCCATGTGTCCACAAGCGGGGGGGAATTCATTGGCGGAAGACCTTGGAAAAATTTTCCCTTATGGGCAAAATGTGCAGAATGTGGTTTTGAGACCCACAGAACAATGAAGAAGTACCACATGTCATCAGAGGAGTGAGGCGGGGAATGTTTTTGGGAAATTTTCCCAATTTGAAAAAAGAGGGAAAAATATCAAATTTTTGCCCGTGAACCCAAATTTTGTGCTAATTTTGTCGTTTTTTCCCTAAATCTTCAGAGGGGCATATCTTTCGATCCAGAGCTCAGATTTTCATGTTTTTAGTGTCATTGGAAATATTTTGAAATCCTCTACATGATGGATGCTTCAATTTTAAATTTTGATGGATATTTGTAGGAGAAGAATGGGAAAACATCTCTGACATGGAAAAATTGCAGGAAATGACCCCAACCACCAAAATTAATGAAGTATGGGCCTCTTTCTCACTCTGCAAAGTAATGTACTTTGAAATATGGGATTTTTCATGGAAACCCATCATTTTCTAGGATAATTAAATGGATCTTGTCAGTGGTTAAAGTTTCAAATCAAATTTGGCTCATTTGTAAAAAAAAATGGTTCATCTTTCTTCTCTACCTCTCCCTTCTTTTCTTCCCCAGGGTTGAAAATGGAGTTTGAACCTTTTCCCCTGCTCTGTAATGGTGTTTTTTCCTCTTACCTATGAAATGATGATTATGTGCAAACTTCTGGAGCAATAAAAAATGTGTTTTGTGATGCATTTATCCACCCTTGCTCATTTTTTGGTTGTTTTCTTCTTGCCGCTCTTCATTACAGGTATTTGTGCATGTTTGGATGTTCATTGCAGGTTTTGGAGCTATGTTCATGGAGTTTTGGAACATTTTTTGTGTGAAATCCATCTTTGGTCTGTGATGCACTTCTCCATCCTTCCATTGCTCACCTCTCTTTGTTTCCATGGCACTTTTGATAGATAATCAACATTTTCCTTCTCTGGTGTATCACTGTTTTAGTGTAGGCTCTATTTTTTCCAGTTTTCTTTCTCTCCTTGTCTCCTTGGAAGTTAGATTAGGATTATATTAGCTTGTCTGCACTGGAATAATTTGTGTCGGGTAGTTTAGGAAGAGGAACTAGCCTTATCTGGAGATATTTCCCTATTTGCAAAGGTCCCACACTTTGGTAAAGCTCAATGTTGTGCATTCACACTTAATGGCATTGCCTTAGAAAAGTAGATCCATAACTCATTTGGGGGTGCTGTGATTTTATACTAACAGATCTCTTTGAAAAACTTGAAAGTTAGAAGCAGTTCATTCAAATGCTGTGAAATCATAAATCAAACCAAAATGAGTTAGATGTCCAAAATTCCAAAAGATTTTAAAGCCTCAAAACCATATTTTTTCAACCAAGTGGCCATTTATGGATCTAAGTCTAGATAAACTAGAAAGCAATTCACATTTTAAACTATGAAGAAAACTTGAGTAGAGTTAGGTTGTAGCGTCTCAATTTGGTTTTTCCAAATCCTTGTCTTTCTCTTGTTATTACCATTCAACAAATTTCATAACTTGTGACCTTTCTAGATCTTGGTGTTGAGCCCTCACATCCTACTGGTTGCGTGGAGTTAGGAGTGGGGCAAGTTCATTCACTTATCATATCACTCTTTCACCACGTTTTGCCAAAACAATATGAAGTACCAAATATTTCTTATAGAAACTAAAGTTCAATGTCACAATGTGATTGCATTATCATATATCAGCATTACAAAGAAAATAAATAAATCATTCTGTTAGCATTCATGTCCACTGTATGCATTTTCAAAACAATATGAAAATCAGGAATTCTAAACATCTAAGAGTACACATGTGAATCAAATCATCAATTTAAGCCAACTCTATGCAAGGAATAACCAACCCAAAAGTAGATATATGTACATATCATGGTGTGTCATAGTTTTGTATAATGTCATCACACACTAGGTGCAGTCAAAACACTCGCAATGAGCACAAAATACCAAAACATCGTATATGGCTTACAAAATGGAGACTAAACAATAAAGGCACTCTACCTATACACATTTTATGATGCCCCTTATGACCGCTCTAGTTACGAATTTCTGAGTTCTTTGCAAAAGTATTCAAACAGCAAAAGGCCAAGCCTAATGCAAAATATCATTCCCAAATCCATTCCAATTCAACCATACTCAAAAATGAAAAATAGTCACTGTGGCCTCAAAGCTAAAAAATCACCAAGTAAATATACACAAATGAATTGAAAAAATGAGTTTGTTTTGGTATATATATGTTGTTTTGACATCGTTTCGAGTGTATGTGTTCACAGGGTTGGAGCATTGGCATAGGTATATTTCTATATCCCCGCTCAAATGGTAATTCATCTTGTCATTTTAATTTAGTGTTTTTTTTATATTTTATTTATCTGCACTTGAGTCTTCTTTTCATTTTACAGGGAGTGAGAGTTTGGAAGATGACATTTCGACACACGGGTGTGTTAGGTATAGCTTCTAACTCCCCATTTCAGGAACACCATACTCGGACTCTATGTTTTACGTCTTTTTCATGGCTAAAATGCTTCTCCAAGGGGGCAATATGTACGCACCCAAAATTACATGTGTTACATTGTTAGAAAATGGTTACAAAAGTCCCCAATTATGATTCAAGCCCTTTCAAGAAGGTTTTCAAGCTCCAAAACCCATTTGCAGTGTATATTTGTAGCCTAGACATCCTTACTTAGCCTTCCTAGACTTTTCTTTCAGCTTCTTGCTTCTTTATGTGTATGTTTTGGCCTTAGTGTTAGGACCACCTCCCAGGTAGAACAGTGGTCCTAGGACCACCTCCCAGAGTAGGGAAACGGTCTTAGGACTACCTCCCTATGTAGGGCAGCAATCCTAAATGCTTTTTCGATAACTCTTCATCATTTTTTTGACACGCGACACTTCACTTAACTTGACTTTTAGGGTGCGTTTGTGAACCAAATTGCAAAAAAATAGTCTTGATGGCTTAGTTTTCCTTCCCTCCTCTATTTTTAAATAGATTTAATTAGTTTTAACTTCCTCTTCTTGCCTTTTTCAGGAAATCACATCCCAACCCAAATATTATAGATTTCATGCTTGTATTCAAGAAAAAGGCCTAAGAATTTTGTGTATCTTGCATAGTATTGATGCCACAATCCTGCTAGGAATTACATAGCCAAGCTCAAATATCTTGAGCTATCTCTTTTCTACTTGCATTGAAATTAGAATGCCTACAATCTTCCATTTCCTAAGGACCTACTCCTGTTGTTTCCTTTGCATTCCCAATTCCTTGGACTCATATGGAAACACAGAGAAAGAAAGGACAAACTGAGGGGACAAATTACTACCTAGTTAGATTAACCTATGTTCTGTAAATTCTAGGTTAGATTCGTTGTTTGATTTCATTCATTCTTACAATTTATCATTGTTACATCACATCAAATAGAGTAGAAATCAATTTCCTTTCATTTGCAAGTAATTAGTTAATTTCCAAGAGGGTTTGAATCTTTCTTAGCAACCCCCAGTGACGGATCCCCTTCTTCCTATCCTTGTGGATCTGAAGGAGAGAATATTTGTAGGATTTTTTCTACATATCGTAAATCATTTGGAAAAGTTCTTGTTTTAAGTTAGTTTAGATTTAATACACTCAACACATGTGAATAACCACACCGGGTTATTTTGCTTGTTTAGTTTTAGTGTAGAAGTAGATTTATCATTTAGAATAGAAGTAAATTGTTGTTTGTAATTGTAATATTTCAGTTTTGTGATTTCTTTAGATTACTTTCCCTTTCAACAATAGCATAGATTGTTAGTTTTATCTTAGTTAATTTGGACACTTTAAACTAGTTTAGCACTTAGATTCAGTTAGGAAAACAAACCATAGGGGATTTACGCTACCTATTCATAGCCTCTAAATCTCCTCTTTGCCATCTCATCTACCAGGAGATCACACTACCAGATCTTAGTCACTTATCCTCTTATAGTTAGCCTCACACATTCAAGCATTAGCTACTCTAGCACGACCTCGGGGGGTTAAGTGTGGTTCAAGGTTGCATGTCAATTTTCATCTATACAGTTAGTCTGACCCATTCATTTGCCTTTTTTAGGGTTTTCATACTTCTTGTGGTCTCTTGCAACAACACTTGGTGTAGTGCAAAAAATCTAATATAACACACAGTGAGGGTTTCGAACCTATGAAACTTAGTTTCAGACCTTTTTCGCAGACTAGGGTGCCCATTCTTCAAACCAGATCACCCGTAAGCACTTGATCAGGGGATATTTTTAAGTGTCAAAAGTTCCCTAAACTTCCCTAAACCATTCTAGTGCAGTAGATCCTTCAGAGAGCTTTCTGACGACTGTAAGAACGTGAAAAACAGACACTCTGAATTCAAGATATGTCCAATCAAAGTTTGGTCAATTGAAAAGGTCAACATTGGTCAACAGGTTCATGGTGACGTGGACGCGTGCACAATTGGCCAAGTGGCTCAATCAGCATCAGGGAAGTGGTAAAAGGAGAAAAATGCTAGCGTCCAATTTCATACTTCTTTGTAATTATTTGGCACATTATTTTATATTTAAATTCCAACGCATTTTTATAAACTCAAACTATATTAAATTTGCCACTAAATCCTAACTTGCCACGCAATATATCCATCTCCAACACCTTTCCTCCAAATAATGCACCAAAATTTAACCTATTCCAACTATATCTGGATTGATTGCCCTATTCTTGGGGATAAGATGGCTCTTAAGCCTCTAAACCTATTCCAAACCTCCCTATTTTAATGCATCAATAACCTCTCATGCTACAAATGTGGGATTAAACCATTCAAAGCACCTCATGTGGGGGGATTCAAACCCAGCACCTCTTCCAAAAAGATAAGCAGCCTTACCAACCTACCAACCACTTATAAGTGATATAAAACAAGTTCACTTATAATTGTAGGAGGACAGTGTCAGGTCTGTGTATAGGCAGAATAGGGGTACTTGGAGGAAAATGCAATTTTGAGGCACTTCTGCTTACTTCTAGATCTCAAGTTATATAACAAAGTTGCTCATAATTTTGACAAAATCGTGATGGTGTGATCATTTATCTGATTTGGAGCTTAATTGACAAAGTTATTTTCTGTTAAAGTCACATAAAGGCATAGAACCAAAGGGAGACACTGCTGCAAGTGGATCAAGAAGGTGAAGGACATAGGCTAAGCTCCATTAACATCCTTCAAAGGTTTGAAACATGGTTTTACAGGTTTTTGATTCATTATTGGTTAACATAAAGGTAATTGTATTTACATTTTTAACATTATTAATAGATCAGTTCACCACAAACCCGAGGACGTAGGAATTCCGAACCTCGTAAATAATCTGGTGTTGTGTTCTATTTTTTATTTTCAGTTTTCTAATAATTGCAAGTAATTTAAATTCCAAAAATGAATGTGGATGCAACTATAATCAGAATTGATAAAATTGGAAAAAATCGGTTAAATCTGAAACAATGATTTTTGGGGCTTCAAACGAACAATGAAATGTTGAGTAAATTGCAAACTTAATTTCAGTTCTGAATTCGGTCCATAATCAGATTTTTAATCAATAATTTGAAGGTTTAAGACCTCTTAAGATGTTAAAATTGAAGATCCTTTGAAATGATTAAAAGTGTTAGTTTCAAGCACTCGTTTTCAAATCAGTACCCTAATCCTTCTCTATGCACCCCAGTCCAGAGAATCAATACAAATTTGTCCATTTTGGGACCTATATAGAGTTGTTCCTTCTTTCAGATTATTATGTTCACTTTGCAACACAGTTCAGATCTGCCTCTGAATCAGTTAAGTCTTTTCTTTGTTCTTATTTCATATTAGGGTTTCTAGATTCATTATATCAGTTACTTGGGTCATTTCCATAATCATTTGCTTCATTTATTTATTGTATTTACATGTCATTCTAGATTAGATTAACTATAAACTATCCCACACATTCCTAATATTAGTTAATCATTTTGGTGAACCTCATAACACTAGCTTTTGACAATGTCATCTCCCTATTAAATTATGGCTCAATCCTCTTATCCTACCTTTGCACCGATTAAGGTCTCAGCCATAGTTACTATTGTTGCTTATTTCATGCACATGCGTACTCAACATCCCCCTCGCTTTGTCACACCTCAGGTTTATCCATACATTAATGTAGTTACTACTCCTCATGCTCATCTTAATCCTCCTATGGCTCCACCTGCCTCTATTCCTCCACCCATTACTCCGGCAGCTCCTCCCACTGCTTCTAAGGGCTATGACATCATTGAACAACTTAAAAATATGCCCGCTAAGATCTCTCTTTATGACTTGTTGTGTAATGCACTAGATTGTTGTAACATTCTCGAAGATTCACTTTGTGTCATTCATATTGATAGTGATAATTATGTGGTGGCCTTTGCACATCTCATACAATCTCTTCGTAATTTACCACATGTTATAGCTTTCACTGATGAGGATTTGTCACCTATTGCTACAAGAAATTTGTGTGCTCCTTTTCTCATTATTGTTGTTATTAGTACTACTTGCATTAAATGAGTCCTCATTGATAATGGATTAGCTATCAATTTATGTGCTCATTCTCTTTTAAAGAAATTAGGTATTAATGATAATTTAATTTCTAAGAATTCTACACTCATTCGAGGTTATGATTTTAGCACTCGCACATGCCTATGGAATATCTCATTACATATGTGGGTTAGGCATAAAAATTTTCTCACTGAGTTCTATGTTATTGACACCTCCTTTCAGTTTAATCTCTTGTTAGGTAGGCCTTGGATTCATGCAATGAACATGGTTCCATCTATTATTCCCCAATGTGTCAAATTCTTGCATGATGGTTATGAACATACTATCACCACTGATTCAAATCCATTCAAATATTGTCACATGGATCCCATTACTTCTATGCCCATACCACATTTGTAATGTATTCCATATAGTATCCTCTACACATACGACATTTTGTTGTCATGTAAATGTGCAACAGGGAAATTGACAATTTCCAAGCACGAAAATTATACCCTTGTGCCAAACTTTTCATGTTCTATCATTCCCAAGCACTCCAAGTCCACCCAGTCAGCCTAGTGACCCCCTATCCAATGTTATCTCATCCCCCTAGGTGATTTAGGAAATTCAAATCAGTCCCGTAGGTCATTTTAGGTGTCCATTTAAAATGTAAATTTTGGGATGTCACTAGAAGGGTTATCACTGGCCTTCCTAGGACTAGAGAAACCCCATGCAACAGATAAAAAAAGAAAAAATGGACATGGAATCAATTAAAATGCCTAAGAACATCATGAAGGTTATTTTGGAAGGTTCAGGGAAGCTTTGGAGCAGTTGGGACAGTTTCATCAAGGTTGGGGATTCATAGGCCTAATCAGTGCACAAGCCAAAATAGTCATTGAGCTTCGGAAGGGGATTTCTGGGAGCTCAGGATGGAGTTAGGAGAAAAACAAAACATCACCAAAAATATAATTCCAAGACCTGTATGATGGTGAAATAATATTCTTCACAAAAAATTTGCACATCAGGTCTACAAGAAGTTTTTCTGAGGCACTAATGGAGTACCAAATCAAAAATCTGCTATTTCAAGGATAAAATGGAAGAATAAATACATGATACCCCCACCATTGGATTAAAAATTCTATTTCTAGTCAAGATAATATTAAAAAAATCTGAAAACATCCATCAGAAGCTCAAGTTATCCTCGTCGCACGTTCTCCTCTTGGAGCTAGTTCAGGACTTAGCCAAATTTTCAGAGGACACGTGTCAGCTCTAGGATCCTGGAGGGATTTTATGTCCCCAATGTCCCTAAGGGTTAGGTACATAAACCTTGTAAAAATGCATCCAGTCTCCATGTGACCTCTGGAACCCCATGTGAGCATTAATATTGTCAGTTCAGTCCCGGGGTGTAATTTAGAGCTTAAATCCCCTGTCGTTGGATCTCCGCCACGTGTTAGCTCTAGGACCACCATGGAATTTGATGTCCCTCATGTCCCTTTGAGGTGAGGTACATCAGGAAAAAAAAAAATTCACCCAACTCTAACTCCAAATTTTGAAAATTTTCTAACTCTTGGCTACTTCTTACTGCTTCTAATTGTTTCTCCATTGTCAAAAGAAAGTTACAGAGAACACCTCAATCCACCACTCCATCATTGCCAAATCTCAAACCAGATTCACCACAGCAATGAAATCCTCTACCCCATGTTGATACATAGTTATTAGAATAATATTTCATTGAGATAAGAAGAAGAAATGAAGAACAAAGGAGAAGAACAGTGGAAATCCCCATTACCATGAAATCAAAATTTGTAGAAATCTTTCAAACCGGTGCACGGATTGATAAGCCATCTATTGATGAGTTCTTCTCTCTTGAATTTCATTAAAAAATCATATTCAAACCTCTCATTTGCAAAAAGGAATTCTCATAGTGAACAAATTTCATTTTCAGCTCCACAAAGAACAAAGTTCAATTTCCCATCAAACCGACCACCAAATTAAAGAGAAATTTCACCAGTGAGACAAGAAACAAAAACATATCGCAATGGAGTTGATTTCATCGTGAATAGAGACCAAAATCAGACCTGAAAATTTCAAGCTCCATTAATGGCCACAATGACACAGTAGTGTAAAAAATCAGTGAGCTACCTCTCCACTTCTCAGGGTTCCAGTGGGTGAAATCGCATGAAAAATTAGAGGGAATGATCATTGAAAAATCTAGTTTTTCCTGAACTAGTTTTCATGCCATGAATTCCATATTTTGTAGGGATATGGAGGAATGAGTTTTCATTATAATTCTTCCCTATCACATGAATAACATCTATAAAAAATTCAGCGAGCTACCTCTTCAATTCTCAAGGTTCTAATGGGCGAAATCACGCGAAAAATGGAGGGAATGGTCATTGAAAAATCTAGTTTTGCGTGGACTAGTTTTCGTGCCATGAAGTCCCTATTTTTTAGGGGTATGGAGGGCTATGTTTTTTTATCATAATTATTCCCTCTTCGAAGAAATTTTCAAATTCCTGAAGATCTGGCAGGTGAAATCATCCAAAATGCAGAGGGAAGGGCCTCCAAAAAATCTAGTTTCTCTCAAACTAGTTTTTTCATAATCAAGTTTCCAGTTTCTCGAGATATGAAGGAATAAATTTTTATCATTATTCTACCCTGGTAGCTCCATACTCAAAGCTCTTACCAGACATAAATTTTCATTTGTCATTTCTGAGCTTTCTAGAAAGCAAATCATGATGAAAATTGGAGCACGAGTTCGTGACGAAGAGCCGAATCCAAAATAGTTGTTCCCATCATAAACAGAGGTCATTTTCCCCATTTAGTAAAAATACCATATGTTATACTTCCTCACAAGGTGTAAATGGTGAGCCCCATTGAATTGTAATTTTGATCACTTAAGACAATTATAAAAGGGGTAAAATGGAAAGTAAGACAAAAAAAGACTTTTTCCCAAAATAACAGGTCCTCAAATAGCAACCTGCTAAAAATATAAATGTGCTAAAAATAGCAATATCTTAGGAACAGAGGAGGTTGGAATATGGTAGAAGGTTCAGAAGGTGAAATGGGAGCAAGATAGGTGATATGTTCCAGAATAGCAGAGCATGGGCTCGTGTTCTAAAAATAGCAGGTTGCACTCAAAGAGCAGTTTTGGCACAATGGGACATTTATAACTTCGTTGCATCATAGCTTTCCATCAATGAGGATCATCGGAATTCATCAGGGGAAACATCTTCTCCTTGTCTCTCCCTTCAAATGTTCTAATTCTTCGTTGGGGTTTGTAATTTTTGATATGCCTTTAAGTCACCTAAAAGTGACTTTAGAAACATAATGTAAATTAAGTCACCTTGATTTTATAAAAGGGACTTAAATATTTTGTACGAATATGAATAGTCTAAAGTTAGAAATAAGGCATATGGAGGGTCATGAAGAAGATGAGGTGTTGAGTCTACTCTATAAATTGTAAATTCATTCTCATCTCAAAGGGTTGGTAATTGATCTTGTAAACTCAAGAGTGCATTATACTTAGAGAAATAAAAAGAGATAGCCATTTTCTTCTACTTTCCTCCACTCTCAAATTTCTTCCATTCCCACACTATGTACAACTTTTGTTTAAGCAGTCAATACAAGAATAAGGAGTTTCTAGCTTTCTTTGACTAAGGGGTTTCTTGATACTTTGTGATCGATAAATTCTATTTGGTCTTGTTGTTATTTGCAGAATTGTTTCTTCTCATAAATGCATGTGTTGAAATTTCTACCTAGTGTGTGCAGGAATCTAATTTTCTACCTGCAACGTTAGTTCTCCCATATCATTTCTCAATCCTCTTTTCCACTCTTCAGAAAAAGTATTCCCTAGCAAGAGATTGCTAGCTTTGTCACTGACCCTGTTAGATCCCCGTACACAAGGCCACCAAGAAATCCACCTTTTCATGTGCATGCATATACAGCAACTGCATTGGTTAAGTAGAGGGACTTAGATTCCCAGAGCGTTGGCAAGAAATTCACACGTTTTTCCACCCGATAAATTTTCTCACCAACACATTGGTCAGTCTAGTGCTTCACAATCTCCTCCTACCACTCTCAGTGCTCTAGGTATATCTACTCAAACTACGGCTATTATTTCACCTATGGTATTAGTTCCTATTAATGTCCCTTCTCCACTCGTCGCAACACCCTCTATTACTCCATCTATGGAACCACCTACCAATATACTTGATGATTTTATACAACATGATGATGTTCACACTGATGATTCTGGGGATTCTGATGACAAAGTTGATGCTCTCAAATTTATGGATGAAATGTTAAGACAACTCAATTTTACTCCCCTTGGTGTAGACAACTCATATTTTGAAGAAACCTTTGTGGTCGATGACCCTAGTGAATAGAGGTTCAAAACCCCTCCCTCTACTAATGCTATGGTATTCTACCAAGGGTTTGTAAATAGTGTGGATGTTATTTCATATTCTCCTCCACGGGTTGTAACTCCACTATCTCCTTTTACATGCACACTATTCATCAACAGGACCTTTTGGAAACACATCCCTATCAATTTTACTTTCTTAGACACTATTTTTACACACGACAGTTTGGTTAGGTTTGGCATGATGCTTAATCACATCTTACCACCTCTTCATTCACCACATCTTTATCATGGCTATTTTCACACTACGGAAGCTTATGGCTTGCATGTCTTTCTTTTGATAGTATCTGTTGCGCATACCCCTCATGATTCTCTACTCACACTCAGATAGTCTTTTCTTGACTATATTGGTGGTACAATAGATGTTCATCACTCTCTTCTCACATTTCCTATGTCTTTTAGTAGTGTCTCTATCCATAATGACTCCTCTCCCACTTACGCTCCAAACATCTCTTGTTGGCATGCTCATAGTTGTCCACCAATCGACTTCACTGATGAATAATATACAATAAATCTATACACACTTCGATGTAATGGGTCCATGTATGAGCCTCTTCACTCTATATATTATCAAGTTTCTGATGCAGCTCTACTAGGTTTCAATCATGACAATGATAATCTCCTTGAAAGCGGCACATAGTCATCTTCTCTCTTGTTAAAATTGGGGGGCATAGTACCTAACACACTCCCCCCCATTCTAGCATCCTTACATAGTACTACATCACACTTTGAGCATTTACGCGTACCTCATCTTAACATCTACTCATATCTCTCCTTTCCTTCTCATACATCAATTTCCTAACATACACATATTCATTCATATGTTATAGCATCGTCATCACTCGATGATACAGTCTTGTGCTTCAGTTCACACTTAATTGTTGAGGGATTACCACACATGAACCCCACACACTGCACTATAGACATCACACATCACGTTTCACACATTCTACATCTATTCAATATCATTTCAATCTTTGCATATCTATACATCATACATCATATTAGTCTTCATCATACTCATCTAACATTGCATCCTACATACTATATGCTCTTAGACACACTCCACATATTGCATTCAATATTGTACACTACATACACGTCACATGGTCATTTATCATCTTCATTACATATACTACATCTTCTACGCACTCACTACCCTATGACACACTTTAGTTCCTCGGTCCATACTCAATTATCGAGGGTCTACAAATCAAATGGACCTTATCATGCTCACACATCTGTCATTTGACCTTTCATCATGCGACACTTCTAGGTTAGTGACACACGTTATAGGCTAAATATTCACTTCCTCTACCATCTTGTAGTGGTATACACTTTAGGCTACATCACCACTCCCTACTATTCATCTTGTACTAACACACGTTATAGGATAAATCATCACTTCCTCTATCATATTGTAGTGATACATGCTTTAGGGTTAAATCATCACTCATACATCCATTTTTTGTGACAGACAATTTGGTTATAAGGTTCACGCACATCTCTTCTATATTTTGCATATCATTATCACTATACATACACATTCATCATAGCACATTAAACACAACCCACTTCGACCATTTCCTGATGATGCACTCTTGTTTACGGTTCATTCTTGACTGCTGAGGGGGAAAACCAAATGAACCTCACTGCATACATTTCCATCCACTCAGGGGGCACATGGCTCCTACCATCCATCTTGCATTCCATTCCATCCATCCACAACATACTACATATTATGGTTGTTTTTACTCTTTCTTAATTTTTCTTGTTCATGGTCACTTTATTACACATGATAGTTAGATTACTTATATGTCATTTATCTATACCATCCACACATATGCATTCACTTCTTTTTCTAGGTGTGATCACAGATACAATTCTCTTACACGCAACATATATTCTTGGCTTCTACCCTTCCTACACTGGTCATTGGGGGCATCCACATTCATCTCTTCTAGGTGTTATTATTTCATCTCGTACTTAGCAATTTATATTCCTTGGTTATACACTCTTTTGACATACTAGTTATCTTTCTAACATGCTAACAGGTGCTTCATGTGCAACATTTTTCATGTAGGGATATTTGCTTCCATACTTGTTTGTTACATTATCTTTTATTGTTTGTTCTTGTATGCGGGCCTTGCCCTATGTTTGGTGTGCACACTTGTTTGTTGTATGCGGCTATGATGGCCTTGCATGTCTTACAACATCATGAGTGACGTCCCATGTTTGCATCCCACTTTGTGTAGCTTACTTTGTTTTCTTACATGTTTACATTACTATATTTCTTGGTATCTTATACACTTTTTACGTAGATTATACATGCATGCTTGTTTGTACTAACACTTATCTTTGGCTAGCCTTTTTGTTTGTGCATGCCTTGGTTTTTACCAAGAACTTTAAAGGGGATAGTTCATGTGGTTGGTCCTCTTTTTGGGTCACATTCTCCTATCAACGACCTCACATGTGCCCCAAAATAGGGTAGCATCAATTGGGGTTTTACGTACTACACAACGCTTATACACCGGCTCAGTTCAGTACACTTACCACCCTTGGCATTGTGGGTTATATACAGCGAGTGGATTTAGAATAGTTTACGAACCCTGTACACAATGTATTTTATAGGACGTGGTGTCCTTAGCATCCTAATAAGTAGTTACAGGCTCAAACATTTCAGTGGGTGTGCCTCCCTACACTAATTCAGTTAATGACATCATATCGCCCAAAAAAATAGGACATACAGAGATCTCTTCACACACATTCAGGGAAGCAGATAAAGGTTAGAGGATACATCGGAATTCTTCCCTATACTTCTTTAGCCTATGATGTCAGATCACCCAAAAAAACCTCAGAAGCATAGGATATCCTTCTACTCTTTCTTTCTCGACATAGATCAAGTGCACATGTTCCATTTACACTTTTTCATTTGCATATTTTAAATAATTTTACATGTGTCTTTTACATTGTGTTTTTACACATACATGCATACACATTTGACTACTTAATCATTTTCTCCTTGCAGGTCTAGCCATATGGGAAACAAGTAGTTAGATGGGGGAAACAACAACTACAACAACAACACTTTATAGCAACACACACCATACTAACCATGCAGGTACATTACACACATCAGCAACCACAAACACATTTCTTCCCTAGGTTCACTCTTATCACTTTTTTGCACATTTTTATCTTTAGTTTCCACGCTCCATCATCTTTTTGTCATTCCACATTTTTTCTAGTACTTCAGCAAGTTTTCTACTAAAATCTTCATGAACATCAGGTACGTATCTCTATCTACTTTATGTTACCGATCTTTTTGCTCACCAACATAAAGTGGGGGTAAATGTAATCAAAAAATCATGCACTTTAGACATTATTTAGTCTTGGTCTCATATTACTATTTAGAAGGTTTTTGAGTGAAGAAAGTACAAATTAACCCTCGTCTTTTGGTCATTTTTATTTGATTTTTGTCGTCATTCCCAACCTCCACCACATACATGCCCAGTCATTTTTTATCACTTTATGTCATTTTAGCTTTGATTGGGATGCCCATTGGTGCCCTAGTCCCACTAAGGGTGCCCCGATCCTTTTTGAACTTTCTTGCCTCCTTTTGGGCACTTTCTAGCCATATTAGCTTCTTATCTTTTTGGTGGTCAGCCATTTCGGGGTTAATTACGAAATTAGATTAAGAGAACCCTATAAATATAAAGTTATGAGACCATAATGAGGGACCAAGCACTAGTAACTACTATCATCCACCTAGAGTTGCATCCATTTGGATATCATTTGAATCTATTAGCTCCATCACAAGGACAAGGCTAGTTAATCTGCATCATACAAGCATAAGGGGGATTCTATTCTCTTTGATCCACCATTCAACTACATGTTTACATCTAGTTATTTCTCGCTACTCCACAAAGTGTGACTAGCACAAGAGCACCTAGGGAACATGATGCACACACACACACACACACACCAGAACTAAATTTGGGTCTGAAATGTAGTGCAACACTTAGTTATTGATCCCACTATTGTGGGAGCTATGGTCAGTCTAACCCATTCATTTGCATTCTTATTTTTAAGGGTTTTGATGCTTCTTGTGGTCTCTTGTAATTATTTTCAGCATCTTGGATTATCAAGGACACCTGGTACAGTGCAGTGGATCTAATGCGACACACAATGAGGGTTTCAGACCACCTATCAGACCTATGAAACTTAGTTCTAGACCTTTTACGTGGACTAGGGTGCCCATTCTACAGACCAAAGTGCCTGTAGGCATCCCAGTCCTTTTCTAGGTACCCCAATCCAAAGAATTAGTACAGATTTGTCCTTTTTGGGATCTCTGCACAATTATTCTTGCTTCCATATTATTTTGTTCACTTTGTGACATAGTTCAGATCTACCTCTGAATCAGTTAAGTCTTTTCTTTGTTCTTGTTGCATATTAGGGTTTCTACTTTCATAGATTTGTTGTTTGGGTCATTTCCATAGTCATTTATTGCATTTATTTATTGTATTTACATGTTGTTCTAGATTAGATTAACTATCAACTATCCCACACATTCCTAATTTTATTTAATCAACCCCCCCTCTTAGTCCATTGTGTTTCCAACACACAAGTCATTCCAAAAGAAAACTCACATCAAAAATTTAATAAAGGTAGGTGGAAAATTTTCCAAGGCACCTTTATGGGGTAGGTGTACTTTTTTTAGATTTTTAAGCCATTTGGGGTTCAAAATGACCCCAAAGAGAAAATCCAAATTTTACTAAAAATCTAAAGTTTCAACCACCCCAATCAAGGTAAAAATCAAACAAAAATAGAAATTAATTACCCCCATAAACAAATACTAAAATATACACAAGAGAGATTAATTAAACAACTTAGAATTGGCTAAGGGTCAAGTAACAAGCTAAGATAACTAAAATAAATTAATCAAGAACTTTTTACCTTACACATAAACCCAACCCTCAAATATCCAAGCCTATGTGACTTGTGTTGGCTAGGGAACTTCGCGGGAGTTAGTCCCCCTCTATCCTCTTTGGTATTTTTTAGCATGTGTGTGTGTGTGTGTTTCTGTGTGTTTGTGTGTCTGTGTGTCTATGTTTCTATGTGTGTGTGTGTGTATTTGTTCTTTGCGTGTAGCCTTCGGTGCTTGTTCATCATCTACACACTCAATGCATGGGTCATATCCACTTAACTAGATTAACCACACCACTAGTATTAAATTCAAAATAAAATACACCAATCACACATACATTCCATTGTTTTATTATAATTTAAAATATACTCAAATATAACCATCATCATCATCATAGTCAGAATATATGCAAATCACAATCTTGTGACATCAATCATGTACATCTATCAAATGCGACAATATATCAACATGTCATGCCATAATCATGCTAGTAAGATCAAAATGTTGGCATCCCATGCCAAATCAATGTCACAAAAAGAAACATAGTCCATATAAACTACAATTTTGGACACCCAGTGCCAATACAACATATACAATGAGCCATATGATGCAAAATATAATATGTAAGGAGAAATCTATCTAAACAATGTCTAAGTGAAGTGGGATCTACACCATGTGTATTCCCTATTCCCCCGTAGGATTTTTATTTCATATGTTTAAACAAGTTTCAACTTTCCTCATTTTCGTCGTGTTCACCTTGGTTCATCTCACATACCTCAAATGAGAGGGGAAATCATTAGGTGACTACTTCCCCCTCCCTACAATTCAAAGACTAGATGATTTAATATAAATGGAATTCAATCTAATTTCAGAGTAATAAAAGATAATATACAGCAAATATACAAGTGTTAAGTACTTAAAAATGTAAACTCTAAGTAAATAAGAGGGATAGGTGACTTAGCTAGTTCATGTGCAATCTTGAGGTAGTTGATATTGTGTATCTACTAGATCTAACTAGAAATGATACAATAATGGTTGGTTGAGAGTTCTGAAACTTTGTTCTATTCAAGACAGGAGTGCCTAGAAGAGTACAAGATCACTCGGGTGCTAGTATCTATTCTAGGTGATAGTGTCTATGTAAATATTCAGGATCTGCTCTTTTTTAGGTATGAGGGTCTTCGCTCCAATATTTGCTTTATCACTCTGACTTCATTTTTAGGGTTTCGATCACACTTGTAACCTATGAGACAAACCCTAGATACCTACACAAGCTCACAAACATATAAAATCTGAATAAAATATGGAATTATTGAAGACATATTAACCCCAGTGGTCACCTGATGAGTGAACTTAGTACTGAGTAATGCACTACATTTTAGAATCCATGTAGTTCTTTGTGCTTATATGTGAAATAATGTCCTTAGGTTTCCCTCACACTAATGACACCAATAGAGTGGGTTATAGATAGCTTTGATGCAAATGTGTGGTATGGAATTTGGCACTTCCCCTTCCTATGTAGTGTATGCAGCCCAAAAATGTGGTCCCTTTTGATAGTATGTAGATGTGATAGCCCCTTTGAATTACCACCAAAAATAATAGTGTGTATGTTGTGTATATATATCAATATCTTGTTTGAACTTCAATACTAGTGACACAAAAGGTTGACTATGAACACAGGATAAGGATAAGAAAATTGAAAATGCCAACCAAAAATTTCAAAATATGTAGAAAGAATAAATAAGACATGAGTTCCCAGAGTGGACACAAGCGCTTGGGCACTAGTTTCCAAGGTGGGCACTAGTTTCCTAGGAGAAATAATGACAGATATGAAAATATAGATAGACATGGATCCCTGCGACCTAACTAGAAGTAGATATAGAAATGACAGATGTGGAAGAGAGTTACAGTAAAAAGCAATCAAATACGTAGATGGACAAGAGATAATGTCACCATTGAATACTTTTCTTACTTAAGATTCATGCATATAACAATGTATTGATGACATAGTAAAATAGTAATGTGTGTGTGATTTTGTGTCTACATTTGCCCTTCCTTATGATATTTGAATCAAATTCAAGTAATGTAAAGGAAGTAAGGAACATACTTGTATAAAGTTCAGAGAAGCCATATTACAAAGTGCACGTGTAATATAGGAGCTTATAGTGTGGCGAACCATGGATCAACATTTTGACCCACGTGGCATAAGAGGAGATAGCAAACTGTCGTAAGGATCAACTTGGATAAATAGTTATGATATCATTGGAGATGTTGGATTTTTTTCAAAGGTCATAGAAGGGGTAGGGAGTGATAAATTTCCAACCTGAATTGTTGATAATGGGAGGATTTGGGTGTCCTGCGACCAAAGGAAGAGTGTTGGGGAGAGAGGTCTATTTTTCTCTCCTTCCATGACACTTCCTCAAAATGTCCTACTATTGCACATAGATAGAGACTAAATTTGTTCCTTGTTTAGTTCCTATTAGTCCCGATTAGTTCTGATTAGTCTCGATTAGTTCCAATTGTAGAATGTTTGTTCCCAATTGAAGAAACCACATAAGAGTGATATAGGAAAGGAAATGATGTCTCATTTCCCCCACTCCTATGGTAATGGGTGTTCCTATTTTAATAGTGCTAGATGGCTTCCAAGTTAGGTCATCTGGAAGCAATGGTAATATAGTACGGCTCCCAAGTTAGGTCATATGGGAGCAATAGTAAATGTGATCATTGTATTAATTGATTTGAGTGATAGTAGTTAATTAAATACGATGTATTTAGAAGATTTCTAACAAAGAGGTTTTTATTTTCCCCCAAATTATGTCATTTTGGGAGATATATTTGGAATAATAGTAAGTATTGATTGTATAGAATAATTATAACCATGTTTGACTGAGATCAGAGAAAATTATGATAATAATGCATTAGGAATGTCAATCGATTGTGCTGTATCCTGATAAGGATTATAGGATGATCTTGATTGTATGCCCCCCTTTTAGTGAAAGGGTGAAGGGTGTAGAAGTGAGCACTGAGTTGAAAGTAAGACTATAAAAAGGTGTAATAGTAAATGAGAGACAACATGGGAGAAGTAGTAATGTGGGAAAAGTGTGCATGTATAGTGATTATTACATGTATCGGATTTGAATCTGAGATGGTGAAAACTACATAATATGATGCTAGAGGAGACTGTGATCCATATAGCACAAACAGGAAGAAAAATGGAGTAATGATGCTCAAAATATGATTGAAACCGTGTGACTTGTATTAGTTGCAAGAATAGTGGCAAATAGTAACTATAATATATGGTAAATTCATATTACTATATATAGTAATAGTGAAAAATTGAATAGTAATTTCATTTATACCAAGAGTATTTGAGATGTGGAGCTCTTAGCACTGAGGATGCCACGTGTTAGAGAGGATAGTTTGATGAGATTTGAGAGAGTGGGGACGGTCGTGGCTTTGTAGATGACTGAGGAGCTAGTATGTGTGACCTTTTTCAAAAAAAATTGTGAAATATTCTTGTTTATATAAATTTTCATAAAATTTACATATGTGTAATTTTAGGCATTTTTTATCAGGATGGGAATAGATAGGGAATTTCTATCCTTTCGGACACTAGCACCCAAGTTCTGGCACTAGTGACCTGCATCTAGGCGCTCTTGTCTAGCTCATGGGAACTAGTGTCTAGGAGCAAGATTTTAGCATTCTAGTGTGAAATAAATATGTTTTGATGAATGTGAGGATGTTATGATTGATTTTGAAACATGTACATGGTGGGCTAATAGTGTGATTTTGTTGTTTTTTGGTGTTGTGCAGAGAGATATACACTCCAAGGAGTTTCGAGAATGTTATCACTTGAGTATGTTATTTGGTCTGGGGTTGTCAGACATGGAGTGGGATATATTGGAAAGTGCTAACATGCAGAAATTTACTAGATTAGAGGAGATATTTCATAATATGCCTTTATTGACTACTTTGTGTGAGAGATGGTGCACATATACATGTACATTCTAGTTATCGAAAGGTGAGATGATAGTGACATTAGAGGATATATACATGATACTACGGTTGCCTATTTTTAGAGAGAGAGTATAGATCAATGCCATATTAGCTAAATTGACTAAGTCCCAAGGCAGAAGGAGCATACGCACATGCACAAGGCAAGTGAGTAGGAAGGGCTCAAGGAAAGGCACGTGGAAGAAGAGGTTGGCGCGTGGAAGTAGAAGAGGGTTTGGGGACTTAGCCGCATTTCAAAGGTGGTGTCACAGGAGAAACATGTGAGGGCCCGAGTAGGCGTGATGAATGGATAAGGTGCCAGCCTAGAGCCTTGGAGGTCAAGAAAAGAATATTCCATATAGGGAATATTCCCAAGAGGATCATTACAGTTAGTGGAGGCCTTTGCAAGATGGCATAAGCACTCGATCATGAAGGACCACACTTCCACTTGGCATGTGATCTTCTCATGGGTGAAACTATGGCGGTGAATCTAGATTCTATTTAAAGGAGTGCTTGGGTCTGAAATAAGATAGAGTTGGAGAGGTAATGAAGTGCTGTAAGAATGTTGTTATTAGGCATATATGTATGCGCTCGGGTCTAAACAAGGGTTGTAATGGGAAAGCATAGCTAGGATCTCTGTTTAGAGTAGTTTTGTAGGGTTGGAATGTTATTTCATGATGTATATGGTCTGAGATGACCCTGTTTGATGTAATATGGCTATTGTAACCAAATTTAATCAATATATGGAGCTATGGTTTGTATATTTGTTTCTATGGACTAAACCCTAGTGTGTTTTCATGTTATTCATGGATCAGATCTATTTCTTTATGTTGTTGTGATGTTTATGTTTATCTCATGGAACATTTATGCTTAGAACTAGATCCACTACTTGTATTAGATTAAATGCATGTATTCTTGTTCTGCAAACCTTTCCTCCATTAATGGCGGAACATTCTCACAAAGCTCACATAAAGGAGGGGCTCGGCCCATGTGCACCTCGGGTGAGCGCCCAACATATTGGGTGATAGGCCGCATGCACGCTTGGGGTTAGAAATATTAGAGGATAGAGGTAAAAGATGACTACATTTTGGTTCTATGTTACTCGGGACCTCTTTTGAAGTTGTTGTGAGAATGATGTGATGACAAAGAGTTTGACCTTGGACAGCATGTCAAGACCTAGATTAAAAGCATGGAGGATGATGTTTTTCAAAGGTTCAACACTGAATCTGAGTTTGATGCACGTAAATGGGTGGAGGACAACCTGTATCATGAGCTCTATGAGATATTCTTATATTGTTTCCTAGTAGAGTTGTATGAATGGCTCTTAGCATATGCATCAAGGAAAATTTGGTACTATAGACCTCATGTTTGGACCCAGGAGGAATATCAGTGGTTGCAGGATGTTGATCTGACCTGGACTCATGTTGTTGATCACTGGTGGAAAGGTGTGTTGACTAGTTACACATTGGAGTATGCAATCTCAACTTATTCTTGTCTGGAGGTTGTTGAGTTTGAGTTCTTGCGAGAACCTAGAGGATCTTTCTTGCATGCTTTTCCATTAGCCATCAAGATCCTGATTATTACTTTGAGTTTGGAAGCATTTCCTATGGCTGGCTAAACTCTCACTAGGTGAGGGGCATAGAAGCTGGTGTGGTGGAGATGGTGAACCTTACGGCGGAGGAAGAGAGAGAGTAGAGGTGTCTCAAGTATAATGAAGCTCAAGAAAGGGAGTTGGAAAGACAATGTGAAGTTGCTAGTGTGTTGGACTTATGGAGACAGACGTTGCGGGAAGGATTTTAGGTTAGCGTGGAGGGCAAGGGACCTGAGCTTTCTATACTACCCCATCTTGGCAAGCATGGGAGAGAAACCCCCTCAGACTTCTGGTGAGATCTCATCATATGGAGAAAGGAGAGCCGTAGGTGTGCATCTTAGCCCACCTATTGACCAAACCCTGGTGCTTAGTTTTCCAGTATCTGAGACAAGTACTTCTAGTTCAGTTGGTGTTGGTGAGAAAATAGCTTCAGGTAGATATCATTTTACATTACACCCATCTATGGCCATGTGTAGACATTTCCAGTGTTTAGAGGTATTTTTTCTGGCACATCATTTGGGCAAGGTGTGGGTTCACAAAGTTTGGGTATCACATCTAGAAGTGGCATGGGAAACACATCTGGGAGTGGTTTGGTATCAAAAACTGTTGGTGCGCAGTTTAGCATGATGGTTGGAGCACATAGAGTAACTACATTAGGCCCCTTACCTATGATAGGAGGAGGATCTGTGGATCCAAAGGGATAGGAGCTAGTGGATCTAGTTGAGCTAGTGTTGGAGGAAATTTATAAGGAGGTCTAAGTTTTGGATCTGGTGGGTAAGGCCCATAACACCATCAACAGGTGTTTTATGAGATGTCACTCCACTTACCTGATTATAAGGGTGTGGAAGATGTTGTAGAGCATGTGCAAAAGTGTGAGTTGCTATGGTGCACAAAGGGCATCACTTCCCTAGAAGAGGAAGGCAAGTCATTTTGCAACTACATTGCAAGGGCGCATGCATAGTTGGTACTAGAAGTATGACCCCCATCAGATGGTGGTGGATTATACCACGTTGTGTGATGACTTCTTGGCAGAGTTTCACATTCCTGAGTTTGAACAAAAGAGCATCAGTGCATTGAAGGAAATCCAACAAGGTATGGTAGAGAGAGTGTGGGAGTATGACACTGCATTTCAAGACTCTCTTATCTAAGTTATCTTATGACATTCATCCTTCACAGCATGCCCAGTGGTTTGTTAGAGGACTGATCACACCGTTCAGGAGGGTGCTTTCACATAAGACCTTCACAGATCCGCACAAGGCCTTGGAGGTTACCTTGTGTGTTGAGGAAGTGGGAAGCATTGACACCGGAGTTAGCCCATTCCTAGAAGCCCAAATTACTGCCATGGAAAAGCAGCTAGAAAAATTTTCTGTGAACTCAGCTCATGAGACTCACAGTGGTTTATGGTGCATGGATTGTGAAGTAGAGGGACACACAAAGGAAAGTTTCCCATGAAAGAAGATGTGTGCACCATGTCAGTAGATTGTGATGAATTTTCACATGAAGATCATGATGCAAGAAGATTCCCATTGTTGTAGTGTGCAATCCATAAGAATGTGTCTTACTATTGTAAGATTTACACCTCTACTACTCATGACACCAAGGATTTCCAATTGATAGACCAAATCCATGATGCCATTGATCTTGGTGTGCACTAGACCAACATTGGAAGTATTTCTAAGACTGAGGATCATCAGTATGAAGGGCGTGTAGATGGAGGAGGTTGTGGAAGAGGTTTTCATGGAGAATTCAGATGATGTGGTGATCACGGAGGAGGAAGAAGTGAATTTCCCCTTGGGACCTGTAACAATTGTGGATCGACTGAACACTACAAGCATGAGTGCCCTAATTTGTTGCAATGCTCATGGTGTGGAAAGAAGCACAAGTATGAAGAGTTCCTAGAGTTGTATGACCACATGAGAAAGAATTAGAAGAAGGACAAAGGCATGGGGATGGTGAGTGTAAAGAGGACTGACCCATAATGGATGCCGAGGGTAGTGCTTAACTCTGAGATAGAGCCTGTTTTGGTCACTACATGTGTTGAGGTTGCACACACCCAAGAGAAACCAAACCAGAGACCTCTTATCACAAGAGGAGAAGTATTACATGGGAAATATCCTAATCCTACCCACTAGAAGGAGGTGTACCAAGAAACCATGGAGGTGATTAGGAGTTTGCAAGGAGAAATCCAGTGTCTGAAGGAGCAATCATGCCAATTGGAGTAGAAGAAGAGCATTGAGGTTCCTCAGCAGGATATGGATGAGGTTAGGGAAGTGTGTCAAATGTTGTAGGTAGGAGAAATTATTCCCATGTTGGGAGAATGACTGAGGGAGAAGGTACAACATGCTGGAGAAGGGCACGAGAGACAAGTCTTACATGCTAACCTACCCCTCACAACATTGATTATGACAAGGAGATCACACTGAATGTAGTTGTTGATGGGTGGCTCCTGAGTAATATATTGATTGACATAGGCACAGAGGTCAATGTCCTTACTCTAGATGCATGGAATCAAATGGGGAGGCCCCCATTGCAGCCATCTTTGAATGTGTTGTACATGGCTAACAAGATGAAGGCCATGCCTCTAGGGTGTTGAAAGGTGCATCCATTACTATTCAAGGGGAAAGGTTTACTAGAGATTTGAGGTCCTAGAGCTTGCTGAGGCTGATAGTTTCCCAACATTACTTGGGCACCCTTGGTGCTATGCAAACAATGCTGACTTACATTTCAATAAGGGCTACATCAGTTTTGAGAACAAGGAAGAGTGCGTGATAATTCCACTGACTAATGGATATTTCTATGCCGTATGTGGAGCCATTGGGTGAAGAAGACTTAAACAAGATATATGTACGCACCATTAGGGACCCAAAGTTCATTCAGCCATCAAAGGAAGGGGTCATTCAATGGGATGATGCACAATCCATAAGTGATACAACTAGTGTTTCTTGTGACAACTAGGCACATGGGACATATGAGTTGGTTGGAAGGCACCTAAAGGATACTAAGACTTGAGTTATTAGAGTGTGCTCAATTAGGTGCTTGGGAGGAAGGTAGTTTCCATGGTACACTAGGGAAGCCAACCCTGATGTCTTTTTGTGTGAAATGGAGACCCAATGGAAGTGTCAAGTGGAGAGAAGGAATATTCTTACCTATACTTTGTGTGGGACAACAACATGTTGGTGGGTGACACATCGAGATAATCTTCTAGAGTGGCGCGAAGTGAGAATCACTCTCTGTTAGGTTTCTTTGAAGTAATGCACCATCTCAAATTTGTGACTATGATGGGAAGGGATCCACCTCATGCCATGTTCAGGAGTGTGAGAATACTTGGATGGGAGGTGCAGAAGCTTTACCCCTTCCCTATGGGTGCATAAGTTCTATTCCACCTTATAGGGATATGCACGTGCATGGTATATTCATTCAAAGTTGCAGCGTCAGACAGGAAACTGGCAGGAGTTGACGGAAGATCTTGTTCAAACATTTGAATATCGAAGTACTAAGCCATCAGTGAATGAGGTGTTACAGGTAGTCAAAGTGCCTTACCTTGGGAGATAGTGCCATGGTGGAGGATAGGATTCTAGAGCTGTTAGGTAAACCAGAGTTGGAGGCATGCTTCGTGGAGGAAGAATCAGAGGAAATACAACTTGATCACACCTTCCTAGAGAATGAGAAAGGAAAGTTGGTCTACTTGATAGATGATGAAGAGGTGGAGAACTTGGATGTTAGCCATACACAAGGTACGCGTGAAGTGTTAGATAGCACTGATGAGAAAGAACATGCTTACCACAAGCCATTGAAGACAAAGAAGGTTAACATTGGTATGGAGGTGGAACCAAAGGAAGCTATTATTGGGGACTACTAGATGGACCAGGAGGTCTCAAATATTATTGAGCTTTTGCATGATTTTCAGGATTTGTTTCCACACGGGTACCATGAACTTAAAGGAGTTCACCCCTCGCTAGGAGAAATAAGAATCAAGTTAAAGGATGTGTGCACCCAATTCAGAAGATACCTTACAGGATGAATCTAAATCTGCACATCAAATTTAAGGAGGATATTCATAAGATGACAACATATAGAGATCATAGAAGTTCGTTGAATAATCTAAATGGGTAAGCCCAATGGTCATCAATATCAAAAAGGATGGGAGAATAAGGATTTGTGTTGACTATATGGATTTGAATATAGTATGTGTAATTGATCCTTTCCCAACCCCGTTCACTGAGGAGATCCTAGAATAAGTAGTCGAGCATGAGATCTATTCATTTACAGATGGATTTTTGGGATATCACCAAGTTTGAATTGCAAAGGAAGACCAAGAGAAGACAACTTTCACAAACTGAATGGGGAAGTTTTTCCTGTATGATAATGCCTTTTGGAATGAAGAATGAGCCTGTTGTGTTTTCGCGCATTGTGGCTCAGGTGTTCCAAGACTTCATTCACAAATTTCTTCAAGTCTACCTAGATGACTAGATGGTTTACGGATTAGTTCAGGCAGTATTTGCTAGCAACTCCTTTTATTTTCTACACATACCATATGGCATTAAAATACTTGGTGAACAAGCCAATTTTACAAGGGCACATATGTTGTTGGATACTATTATTTCAGGAGTTTGAGTTTATAGTTATGGTGAAACTAGGGAAAATTAAGTTGGGACCTGATCATTTGTCAATAATTACTTCAGGTGAGGACGCACAAAGCATTGAGGATATGATGTCAAATGCATAGTTATTCAAGTTGCAACACACGCCCTCTGACTTGGAAGATATTGCTTTATTCCTACGAACGGGTGTGGCACCATAAGGAATGAAGGTATTATAAATTAAGTATTTAGCCATACGCGTCACACCATATATGTTAATTGGTGGAGACTTATACAAACTAGGTCGTGATGAGGTTTTACACGTACTAGAACATGAGTGCACTACAATCATGGAAGAGGCCCATAGTGGAATTGTATGAGGACACTATGTAGGTAATGTGACTGTGTGAAAGATCCTTTTAGCTGGCCTTTGGTGGGAAACAATTTACAACGATTGTATCGAGTATTGCAAGGCAAGTGACCATTATCAGTGCCTTGGTAAACCTAGGAAAAGAGATGAGATGCCATTAAGGCCTATCGCCAGTGTAGAGGTGTTCGAGAAGTGGTAAATTGACTTCGTAGGCCCTCTTACCCCAGCCACGGGAAGGACAAGTTCACATTATATCATTACATGCACATATTATCTTACATGGTGGGAAAAATCGGTGCCTACAAAGGATTGCACGGTGGCGACAACAATTAGATTCTTGTGGGAGAATATAATCAGTAGGTATGGATGCCCATTGAGTTTAACGAGTGATAGGGGTACTCATTTTCTAAATGAGATGGGTAGAATCTTGTTGGCTGAGTTCATGGTGGTGCATCATAAGACTACCCTTTATCACCCACAAGATAATGGGATAGCAGAATATTTTTTTAAAAAATTGAGTCACATGTTAACCAAGATTTTTGATGTTGGAAGAAAGGACTGGGATGATAAATTTTATGTCATGTTATGGTCATATCGAACAACTTATAAAATATTGAACAAGGCCACACCTTTTCAATTCATGTTTGGCATGGAGGCCATGTTACCTATTGAATTCATGTTACCATCACTCTGTATTGCGTGTGCAGGATGTTTAGTTGATGAACAAGTGCTTGAGGAAAGGATTGATAAGCTTATGCAGTTGGACAAGTGGTGTGTCATAGCACGATGGAGCCAAAAAATGGAAAAAACCAAGCAGAAGGCATGACATGATAGGCACATCAATAACAAGAAGTTTGAGGTTGGGTAGATGGTCCTATTGTATGATTCCAACTTTTTGTGCCACCCAAGGAAGCTTAAAGTACATTGGTTGGGTCCATATGTGATATCTCATATACTTGATTCAGGTGCTTACAAGTTATAAGCGCTAGATGGAACAATGTTTCCTGGTCATTTTAATGGGATTAGATTGAAGACCTACTATAAATAAGTCTTCGATGTATTTGCAAATAAGGTAGTAGTTCTAGCTAGCTTAGGTTTTGCCTTAATGTGTTTTCCTTTCTTTTTGTTTCCCTTCTTCATCACTTTGCTTTGTCTTTTGTTTGGTTTGTTGTGGGCATGTTTGTGCCCTGGCAGCCAGTTACTATTGAAGGGTTTTTTATGTGCAGGGGACCACACATATATTTAGTGTGGGGTAGAAGGTGTCAAAGAAGACTATTGTGAAATAATGCACTAAGGATAAGTGTTGGGAGTGATGTGCATAGGTGCCCCAAGTAAGAAAATCAAAAGTGCATGGGTTTAGAAAAACACATGTAGCAAAGGTGATCATGAGAGAAGATTGGCGTTAAAAGGCTTTGAGAAAACCATGTACACAGGTAAAAATCACATAAGTAACATGAGGTAGGTGAAGGTAGGAGCTTGGTAAAGGATGCAGAGGTTGACATACCTCGGCACGAGGGGTGCGTGCAATTTAGTCTATTGTCAAAGTAGTCTTGCATGCCAGAAGATTATGAAAATTTTCATGTGATTTTGCATGAGGAGGGAAAGCGCTTGGACAAAATTCCCTGATGGATGTTGTTAGAAAAATTTTACTTTATTATGCTCATATGTCAGTAGGTGGCATCAGAGTTTGTGCAGGAAAAACAAAAAGCTATAAATAGAAGATTGGGGTGAGTTATTCTTTTACCTTGTGTTTATGTTGAAGAGCTCCTGTGAACTAGGGTATCCTTGCGAAGAGCAATTTGTGGAGATTTGCATGTGTAGTAGAAGATTCAACATATTTATGAACCAAAGCATAAAGGGAGTACATGGGTGTGGACGGAGAAGTGTGTTTAGAGGATTCCCGCAGGTGTTAAACCATCTTGTGGAAGGAACGCTTTTCAAGTTTGGGTTTGTAGAGCTAGGGCACTGGATTTGGAGTTTTCACAAAGGATTAAAGTCGTAGGATCAAGAAGAGTTAGGGAAAGAAGAAAGGAAGAGCTCATAAGGACCGAAAGAGAAAAATTGGCACCAAGGAAGGGATCTATTGTTTCACCAAATAAGGGCAAGTGCAAGAGCAAAGGAAAAAGCCATTGTATCAACCAGTTTTAATGAAGAGTGGTATGTGGAGATGAAGTACCCAGATGACATTTTGTTAGGGAAGGAATGGGTATCTCACATACGTAAGATGGGCGTGAGTGACTACAACGACTAGACAAGCACCATTGAAAAAGAAATGACATTGGATTTAGTTCACCACATGAGAAGGAGGACACAGGATGTAAAACTTGTGTATGACGACGAGGTGCAAACCAAGTTGGAGAAGGATGGAATCTTGTATCTCTACGAGCTTCCTTATTTCGGCAAGCCCGAAAGGTTTTACCAATAGTTGATGTTGTGGGTGCATAAGGATCACTTTTATTTCATAGGATGGAGAATGCGCATAACTCCTCAACTAATTTTGAAGTACATTGGCATTATCTGCAAAGGAGAGCCGCTAGATGATGACTTGTGTGAAAAGGAGGCCATCAAGAAGACAATTGCAGCGTATGAGTAAAAGAAGGATTCACGTTATTTTGATATCTCTATGATCACTGACCCTGTCATGAGGATGGACGCACACTTGATCACAAAGTTGAATGGGCAAGAGAGGTGGACACAGGTAAACAAGAGTTGGTTGAACATTTTCCGCAAGATCTCAAAGGGAACAATCTACAACATTTAGGCCTTTATCACATAGGAGATCATAAACACCGCACGCGATGGAGAAAATATTATGTATGGTAATATCCTTCTCACCATTGTGTTTTCAGAAATAGGAGTGTCCAATGGGTTGAATAAAAAAAATTGGGATTACTCAGATGAGGACCCCTCCCCTGCTAAAATATTTGAGCCCTACACTTGTGACATGATGATGGTTGCTCATAAGGCATGCTTAGAGAAGTGTTGCAAAAGAATGCGTGATGCGTTCGGGGTAGAATGGAGAATTCTTGAACAATTACCAACATTGGTGGAAGGAGAGGTTGAGTTTTTTGTGTATCAGCACTTTTGTATCAATAGGTTTACCTTGATTGATGGTACCAAGATCCCTTGGTGTAAGTTTCCCTTCTCTTTCACAATGCGGTCAATCGGTTTAAGGAGGAAAAGAAACTTATATTTGATCTAATTCTAGTAGATTAGGATTACCATGAGCTACACCAAATGTTGGTGTATCCCAAGAAGCGTTCTTATGTCGAGAAGTATGTCTCTTATGACGTATATATGTTGAAACCGATGACATTTCTTATTGTAGGGAGAGCGGCAGCAAGGGTGTAAGTACGTCTAAGGCCCAAATTCAAAAAATGCACTTATGTTAAGAATGACATATCTACCCCAGAAGACCCCACGGGGAGGAAGAAAGTGGTAATAAAGAAGAGGGAATAAGAGGAGACTCCAGACGAAAAGGTTCCGATTGTGCATATGATTCAAACTGTGGGGGCACAAGAATCTAGTGCAGGCACGAGCAATTACACTCATAAGAATAAATCCACTACAAAGGAGTCACATGAGAGGGAAGATTTACTAGAAAAAGAAGAGTCCTTTATGTTAAAGGAGTCATAAAAAATGGCACAAAGCTCAGACTCTGAGGAGACAAGGAGCATGAAGGGTGATGACTCTGAGGAGAAGGATGAAGAGCATGATGAAGGTGAGAGTCTTCTTATTCACAATATACATGAGTCCGATAATAAGGTGATGAAGAGAAGAATGAGTATGATGAGGGCACCCATAACAAAGGAGGAAGTAGACATGCATGCTCAGAAGACCCCGACCCTGACTAGAGAACATATAGATGACACAGTAGAGAAATAGGTGGCATGTATTATACAACAGTTAGTGGAGCATGAGGTGGAACACAACGCTAATGAAGTGCCAAAGGAAATAGAGGAGATCGTGAGTGTAGGGAAATAATCTAGAAGTATGGGTGGAAATCCCAGACTAGCAATAAGCTTCCCCAAGGCAGTGCACACAGGTAGAAAGGGTGTAGTAGCGGTGCAAGAATATGCCATGACTTACATCAATGATCCAAAAAAGGTATTGCACGTGTGTTTCCAAAGCACAATACCCACATACTAACTCCTCACTTGGTCTTCTTTTGATGAAGAGAGTGCATACCCGCACATAAGGAAAATGATATCAAGGGATTTTGAGTCCCATGTTGATGAGCCCGAGTTCAAGGTAAATAGTGATGCATTGATGAAGACACCAGATTCCAAGCAAATAAACCCTCTTGTGAATGCCCAGTAGTTGTCGGATGAGAAAGTTTGCAACATACTCAACAAAGTGTCAGTGGAGGTGGAAGTAAGACTTTTCAACATAAATGATAGAATAAGATTCTTGGAGGAGGAGCTTGAGAAAAAGAATGAGGAGATCATTGAGAGGGACAGGGAGATAAAACAGAAGGAATTAGTCAGTGCACAATTAAGACGTGAACTGAGGGATTAAAAGGAGAAGGTGCGTGAAGTCTACAAGAAGATATAGGTTATTTCAAATGCCACTATCTTAAAGCACCCAGACTTGGCCCCTCCTGAGTAGAAATACGAGTCGGCCATGCACGGCTTAGAAGACTTAATGCACATACTCACCATAGAGAACCAACCACTTGCATTGGAGTCGGTAGAAGAGGTGATGGCGCAACATAAGGGAGAAGAGAAGTTGAAGAATGGGGAGATAATAACTCAGTAATCCGAGCTCCTCACCTCAGTAAAGACCGTAGCACAAATGGTTGAAGCTGTGTATGACAATTATGGCGATAAAGATATAGTAGCAAGCATATTGGTTGCTAGCCATGAGGCAGATCTGAAGGAGCTTTAAGAGAAAAACAAGGGCAATATGGCGGAGTGAGATAAGATCCTGGAAAAATTCAAGAAGAAGTTAGAGGTGATCGAAACCTTGAGGGTTTCGATTAAAAATAAATTGAAGGAATCGTACCCCCAAGTCACTCGTAGGATGGACGCACTAGGCGACCTTAGCAAGAAAATGGAAAACATCGTAGATACACTAAACGCTAAGGGAGATGAGCTAAATTTTGATGAGTTTAGTGCGTTGGTGGGTGATTTACTTCAACATGCCCAGGGTGAGTTAGATGTTTGGGATAAAATTGAAGCATCCATGAAGAAAGACTTACCACTCCTTATATAATGGTAGCAGGATCCTTATATTCTTCCATTTCTTTATTCAATTGTAGATTGTTTCATTTCTCCTTATTCTTTATTATTTAGTGAAAGAGCATAGTGTTTCTGGGGACGAATAACACACATAGTGTGAGGCATTATTGGGCCTTGAATTGACTAAGTCCCAAGGAAAAAGGAGTGTGCATGCGCAAGGCAAGCAAGTAGGAAGGTGATCAAGGAAAGGCACACAGAAGAAGAGGTTGGCGCATGGAAGTAGAAATAGGTTTGGGGACTTAGCCACATTTTGAAGGCAATGTCACAGGAGAAACAATTGAGGCCCGAGTAGGTGTGATGAATGGATAAGGTACTGGCCTGGAATCTTGGGGGTTAGGAAAAGAGTATCCCACATAGGGAATATTCCTAGGAAGATCATTACAATTAGTGGAGGCCTTTACAAGCTGGCATAAACACTCGATTGATCATGGAGGACCACACTTCCACTTGGCATGTGATCTGCTCATGGGTGAAGCTATAGCGGTGAATCCAGATTCTATTTAAAGGAGTGTTTGAGTCTAAAATAAAAAGAGGTTGGATATGCAACAAAGTGCTGCAAGAATGTTATTATTAATCATATATGTATGTGTTCAAGTCTAAACAAGGGTTGTAATAGGAAAGCATAGCTATGATCTCTGTTCAGAGAAGTTTTGTAGGGTTCGGTCGGGGGAGTTTCGATAAACATTGTGTACATTGGGCCCTTAATGTTTGTACAAACATTGAGGGCCCATACACAAATGGGATCTCAATGTTTGTTTGGAATGTTATTTCATGATGTATATGGTCTGAGATGACCCTGTTTGATGTAATATGGCTATTGTAACCGGATTTAATCAATACATGGAGCTTTGTTTTGTATATTTGTGTCTATGGACTAAACCCTAGTGTGCTTTCATGTTATTCATGGTTTAGATCTGTTTTCATATGTTGTTGTGATGTTTACGCTTATCTCAAGGAGCATTTATGCTTAGAACTAGATCTGCTACCTCTGTATTAGATTAAATGCATGTGTTCTTTTTCTGCAAACCTTTCCTTTGTTAATGATGGAACATTCTCGTGAAGCTCACATAAAGGAAGGGTTAGGTGCCCGCGCATGCCTCAGGTGAGTGCCCAACACTTGGGTGATATGTTGGTGTGCTTGGGGTTAGAAGAAAGATTAGAGGATAGAGGTAAAATATGACTACAGGGATTCCATGATTTCAAAAGTTTATTGCAGTGGTACTAGCTTCATCAGTGGCTGTGGAGGGTGGTAGAGTTGGGATTTTGTATCGGATGCATCATATTTTTCATAGTATCAAGGAACATGGTACTATATATACATGGGTATAGTGTGTGTTAGCCCACTTATACAGGGACTTGTACAGGTTTACACAAGAGGATCATGGTAGTGGCATATGAGTGACTATTTTGTTACGTGTATGGGCATATGAGCACATTGTTACATTGAGGCCACTTAGTGGGTTGTGGGTCGATTGGGCCTAACTGGAGATATTTGCGGTGAGGTGGGTGAGAACCCAAAACATGAGGATGGAAATAACCATGTATAGGTCTATTGTAGATCAAATGGACCTTAAGGCCATTATATGGAGACAGTATAAAGACTATGTAGGCTGGGTGGAGGACATCGTCGAGTTGTGGTGCATACAGTGCACCAAGTGGTTAGAGGAACACTTCCCAGAGGTAGCAGTTATTTTAGGGTGAGTGAGTATATAGACAGTTTGGCATGGCCTAAGATGTGCCCTTATAGCCATATATATGGTGTCGATCTATTAGGGCTGTGAGGTGACCAAAGTCAAGGTCAGGCCTGATGGGAGCATAGCTAGTGCATCCAGGACCAGATGATTCAGTTATGGCCATAAGGCCTATACAGGTTGATGATGTGGGGTGCACTTAGGCATACAATCAGTGGTTAGCATCAAATAGATGGGTGTTGTTATTTCCAGTAGATGCAGCCAGTGGGAAAACAGTTAGAGGAGTGGAGGGCCAAGAACCCGCCCCCGAGGTAGACAATGTAGCAGCAACAAGAGAGGAGTGTAAGTATCGTTCTTAGTTAATTGTTAGTTGTTGCTTGATTGATATAGTGGATGAATGCAAATATGTGTAATAACTAATGTTTATTATGTGATTGCAGGCAATGCCTATTAGACATTGATTGTAGATACATCCATACACACGTTAACAAAAAATGTGCCCCATATGTGCTAGTGGGAGGTGATGCTAGAGCAAGTGGACGTGATTATGGGTGAGTATGCACATTTATTTGAGTCGGTGGCTATAGTGGTAACCACATGCACAATTTGTTGAGCAAGCACGTTGAGGCTCGTGTAGAGGCAAAGTGAGAAAGAGAGGTTGTAAGAGGAGGCCTAGCTCAGGACATATTTGCATGGTATGTGGAGCTAAACGGATGATATGCTAAGCAGACAGTGGAGGTTACTGTGTTATGGAGCCATCTTGAGAGATATAGAGGTCCAGATCAGTGACATAGAGTTAACGGTGAAGCTTCGAGTTCTAGAGCTCCTGCGGTTGTAGATAGTGATAGTGAGGATGATAGATGATGTATTATATATGTTGCATTGATGCATGGGGGCTTGCCCCCTAGCGATTGTATTTTGTAACTTATGATTTTGATGATATATATACATACATACATGTGTATGTATTGTACATGTCATTGATGTGCATTTGTATAATATGTGATGATTGTGGTTTGCACTTGGTAGTGATTGTTTAGTTAGTGGGATTTTATATGCATTATTGGGATGGTTGATTATATATTATTGATTGTTAAAATTCGTTACGATGTGGAAAGAAATTTTAAGTAATGGATTGAATGGGGATTGTATGTGAATAACAATGAATAATGTAACATATGATAAATAGAAGTGTATGTATGTGATGTAATTTGGTAGAGAAAATGGAAATGACAACGTGATTTAGATAAGATAAAATAATGAACTAATAATTCATAGATAATTACATAATGAGGAGGATGTAAACTAATGTTCGTAATAACGTTTGATGGAGATGAAGGGGGGGAAGAAGAGCGATTTCCCCCAGTGTGAGAATGGGGTTCATTTTAGTAATAATTCCCTCAATAGTCATGTATGAACCTTAAGAACATGAGTGTGTCATCGGGTGATAAGATGGAAATGTATTTCATCTACTAGAGGTGAAGTGGCCTATGATGTGTAAGAGGAGCATGTGGAATAGTAGCATCATGTGTATAGGTTTTGAATTGAATATAAGAGGAAATGGTGCCAATAATGGGAGGTGTGATGGTGGGAAATACGGAAGCAGACTACTTAGGAAGACAATGAGATGCAATAATGATACGAGGAGAGTGAGACGATGGGGTTATTGGCGGGTCAGCTGAAGGACGTAGGCAGATGATAACCTTAGGAGGTGGATGAATGATGACATTAGGTAGAGGTGAATGATGCAAGCTAATGGTGACAAATGCATGCTTATGTGGAATTGGAGAGAGAAAGTGTTCATAAAAGTGAAAATGGAAAACAATGATACCTTTATCCTCTAATTGTTGTAAGCAGTCATGTAGGGCATATCAATCACTGTCAAAGTGGCCATTGATGTGGTGAAAATTACATAAAGGATAGTCACCATGGTGGAGCAACCAATGAGGGGGATGATGTTGGTTGGAAGGTAAAAAAATTAACCACTTATCAAGTACGGTACGTAAGACATCATGTGTTTTAGTAGCGTGCGGAAAGTGTAATGGCTCACGGGTGGGAGGTGGAGAAGAGTTAGGTGAATGCCGACGTGGTGGTGGGGAAGGGAGATGCTTGCGTGGAGGAGGAGAGGGTGACTGTTGAGGATGGTCATTAGATGGATGAGGGGAAGACTTAGTAGGCAAGGGAGGAATAGAAGAAGTAGAAGGGGGTGTTATAGCATGATCCGCAAATAATTACTTTTCTAAATCAATAACCTTATATCACAAAAAGAGTAAATGAATCACATGTGTCATATATTAATGGAGGAACTAAGCCACAACAAAATATAAATTGCATTTCTAAATCAATAGGCTGAAACAATAATTGGTTCATGCAAGAATTAAAGCATAAAATGTAATCTAATATTGGTTATTTCTTTCCTTGATGCAAAGAAGGCAAGCATTCATATGTACCTTTAGGACCATTGTTAGAAATAAAACATCTAAGAAAAGCATCCTCCATATCATAATAAGTACTAATAGAGTCATTAGGTAAATGAGTATACCAGTTGAGAACATGATCAACAAGGCTATTATGAAAGGCTTTTAATGAAAATTGATCATTGGAACAAGAATCCATGGCTAATCAGTAATGCTTTAGATGAAAATAGGGATTGCATGTGTCATCGAAACATGAGAAAGTAGGCATGATGAATCCCTTAGGGAAAGTGAAATTTTGAATCTTCTTAGCAATGGGATTGCCAAGAAGGGAATTATTGTCAATGGAAGCATAATAGGATCTACTCTCAAGGGTAAGGGAATGAACTTGGGTTTACAAAGTACCAAAAACATGCATGAGAGATAGGATATCTTATGAAGGGATGTCTGAGGAAGTGAGAAGCACATTGAGGGGTTGAATCTTACCATTGTGAGTGATCATGGGAACCTGATAAAGGGGAGTGGATGTGGAAGGAGGGGATGAAGGTGGGAGAGGAGGGGATGGATGTGGAAGCTCTACAGATGTACTAGATGTAGGATCATGAGGCACAGTGAGGGGTATATTAGGAGTAGGATTGGTGTCAGCATGGCCATCATAAGAAATAAATTCATAAGTAGAAGAAATAGTAGGTGTAGATTCACATTCAATAATTTTAATGGAAGAAACATCATCATTAATATGGGTAGTATCATTATCATAATCTAAGTCACTATTAGTCATATTTTTGCAAGCAAGTATTTTATCAAGATTATCATCAGCATACAAATAAGTAGTACAAGAGCTAGCATTAAATCTACCATGACAATCATTGGAAGTATTTTATAAAGTAAGAATAGTAGGAGATATAGATTCACATTCAAATTGACTAATGACAGTAACATCTTTATCCACATTAACATTTGCAATATCAGGAGTAGAGTCATTAACATCCATGTTATCAAAACCAAGAACATCATCATGCAAAAAATATATATTAATGCTATCATTTTCCATAGTATAGGAAGAGGAAGATGGAGGATCATTCATGGTTATGGGAAATGAGGGTGAATATGCTGTAAAGTTTTGGTCAGGGGAAACTATGCAAATATTAAAGCTTTGGAAACAAACAAGAAGATAATTTTGGAAGTCAAGGAGTTGTTAGAGGACCTTTGGATCGTATTGAGGATTGTAGGCGAGGTCAAGAAATTCAAATTATGCATCAACATTATCAAAAAATGGTTGCATGTGCATATAGGACATATCATGCTTAGGAGATAAGTACCTTTTTTTAGCCATGAGGGTTTGGGATCTTAGGGAAAGGAGTTCGAATGAGAGTGGGGTTCACAAAATGATTTAATATAAATGGAATTAAATCTAATTTTAGAGTAAGTAATATAAAAAATGACAATATACAAGTTCTAAGTACTTAAACAATGTAAACTCTAAGAAAATAAGAGGGATATTTGACTTAGCTAGTTCATATACAATCTGGAGATAGTCGAGACTATGTATCTATTGGATCTGACAGGAAACGATGCAAAAATGGTTGACTGAGAGTTCTAAAACTATGTTATGTGTGGGACATGAGCACTTACAAGAGGACAGGAATGCCCAAGCGCTAGTGATGATTTTGGGCACTAGTATCTATGTAAATTTTTGGGATCTGCTCTTTTCTAGGTTTGAGGGTCTTCGCTCCAATATCTACTTTATCACTCTAACTTCATTGTTAGGGTTTCAGACACACATATAACCTGCAAGAAAGACCCTAGCTATCTACACAAGCTCACAAACACATCAAATCTGAATAAAATATGTAATATGTGAAGTCATACTAACCCTGGTGGTCACTCGATGAGTGAACTTAGTACCGAGAACTGCACTACATTTTAGACTCTATGTAGTTATGTGTGCTTGTGTTTCAAATAGTGTCCTTAGGTTTCCCTTGTGCCAATTATGCCAAGATAGTGGGCTATAGCTAGCTTTGATGCAAATGTGTGGTATGGAATTTAACACTTCCCCTTCCTATGCAATGTATACAACCTAAAAAAACAGTCCCTTTTGATAGTATGTAGATGTGATAGCCCTTTTGAATTTCCAGCTAGAATAATAATGTGAATGTTGTGTATATATATATGAGTCTCTTGTTTAAATTTCAACACTAGTGACACAAAAGTCCGATTATGAACACAATATAAGGATAAGAAAAGTGAAAAGACCAACCAGAAATGCCAAAGTGTGTAAAAAGAATATATAGGACAAAAGCGCCCAAAGTGGACATAAGCGCCTGGGTGCTAGTGTCTAAGGTAGGCACTAGTGTCCTGGGAGAAATAACGACATATATGAAAGGAAAGACAGATAGGGGTCCCTATGACCTGACCAGGAGTGGATACATAAATGAAAAATGTGGAAGAGAGTTACAATAAAAAGCAATCAAAGACATAGATGGACAAGAGACAGTGTCACCAGTGAATACTTTTCTTACTTAAGACTCATGCATATAACAACATACTGACGACATAGTAAACTAGTGAAATGTGTGTGATTTTGTGTCTAAACTAGACACAAAATGGTACACAACATAATCAGAATAAACAAGATCCAAAAAACTGGTTCAAAGTATAACTTGAACAAAAAATTAGTAGGATAGAAGCACCCAATACAGATAAGAATGGTGGGCACTAGCGTCCCACCTGGGTGGTTTTCTCTTCGGGGCATAAACATGTACAATACAAGAGCAATAAGTTTCCAGTTACACATTTCTCCAAAATCCAACAACATGTACTCAATTATAGGTTACTATTAGGAACATCAAGAACAAAATCAGTGAAAAGTTGCATACTTTGAGCAAGGGAACTAATTAGTTTGTTTTCTCAGGATCAAATAAGGCATATGCACGACATTAATATGACTAGAATGATGTATCATCTATGACTAATTTCTATTGGGTTTACGAATATTTGTAGTGGAACTTGTCCACGGGGAAGCGTTAACGATTGGAGGGAAAAACCTACAACTCTCCCAATACTCTTCCCTTGGTGACAAAATGCTTAAATCGTCAATTTGGTGACATGAAACCTAATCCTCAATTTAGTGACATGACACTTAAAATACTTAGTGTGGTCATATGATGCCTAAATTCTCATCACTAATCCAATCATCTCCAAGGCAACAAACATACATGAACAATTATATCTCTTCTCTCACGATGCAAATGTATACTCTATCCTTGATTCACTTGATTTTTAATAAGCATTTCTATTTTCACATTTACTAAGTTAAAGTTCAATTTCATTTATCTTGAGCATTGACTACACTTATCTTGCAAGTTCGACCTTAATCTGACGAAAGGAAACACACAAATGGAACAAGGAACAATCTCAATCTCAAGACGCTTCGGCAAACACAATATCCAAGGAACAAATGTATGCATCATTTCTACTATGCACACGAGGTCACCCCTAGGATCCTTATCCTCTTCTAGATTCCATGATACACATTCTAAAATCTCCATGTGACACGATATCAAGTATAATCCTCATTCAGCTCACTATTGGTTACAACTCCATTTGACTCCCCACAATGTATGTTCCTCTTTTCTACTTTATGCTACTGAATATTAATTCACCAACATAAAGTGGGGGAAAATGTAATCATAGAATCACACACTTTCTATTTATAGCACACCTCTAATTATGTCGTTATATGCATGCTTCCTAAGTAAGAAAACTAGACATTAACAAGATTTGTTTTGTTTTTACATTACTTTATCCCTTTTTATACTCTTGACATTTTATTTTCTCAAATGGTCATTTTACTTTTGGACATTGGATAACGTATGACCCAACTCTGTATTTTCCATTATATCCTTTGAGCATCCCAAATAGTACTACCCATTAGGGACATGAGCACCCAGACATTATTGTCCCTTTGGGCGCTTATATCCTTTTCCCCCTCTTTCTCAAATTTGAAATGCCACATCATTTGTTATCTTTTCTAAATTACTACTCATCTCTTTGGGTTGGCCTTTTTGGTTGTTAATGATGAAATTCAAACAAGGGAGTCATATATATACATGAATTACTTGGTATTATTAGGGGTTGGATAACTTTGGGCTAATACTTACTATCTAATACTTGGGCAAAGAGAAGCATTTAAGAATTGTATTTGGGTTACATCATTCACTGCACATGAGGGGCTATTGTTGAATTCCATCTCACACATTCAACTTAGAGGCAAAGTAATTAAAGCCCACTATCTTGATGTGACTGGCACAAGGGAAACCTAGCTTCAAATTATATAATTCAATCATGTGCATGTGTGCGCACACACACACACACACAAAAACTACATAGATTCTGAAATGTAGTGCAACACTCTGTGACAATCACATTGTGGTGACCATCGAGGTTAGTCTGACTAAATAATATTCATTATTAATTACATGTATATATATTGTTGGGCCCCTAAAATATTGACTAAGTACACAAAGGCACATGAGAACGCAAAGCCTAAGTTGAAGAGTGGGCGCACAATTAGAAGGCGTGCAAGGAAGGGTTTTAGGAGGGTTTTAGAAGAACCCGTGTTACGCGTCGGAAGACAAGGTCTCATGACTTAGCCGTATTTGGCATATTAGGTAGAACATGAGAAAAGCATGGCCTGACTATGCATGCGGAGTGGATAAGGTTCTAGCTTGGTGACAGGTTGGCCTAGGAAGGAATATGCCCTGCGGAGGAGGCTTCTAGAAGACCATCATGGCAAAGAGTGGAGAGATCAGATGTGGAGGATCATACGCCCATAGAGGACCACATTCAGACACTTGGCGTCGTATCTGAAGCCTTAGAAAGATGGTTTGGTAGTTCAAGGGCCTATAAATACAAGCACAAGCAGAAGAATAAAGAGGGAGATCAATAGAGATCGGAGCTCTATAGAAACGCCGCGAGGATTTATATTGGGTTGGGTAGATAAACCATAGGAGATGAATTTATCAAGGGCTTGGGGTTATAAAATTTATTTTTGAGAGCTAAGGAATGTAGATCCAGTTATGATGTATGACTTTGGTCTGCCATAGTGCAATGTTTTGTAATGAATCTAATGAATGTAATGAGGTTACCAAGTTATCTGAATATGATCCTTCTTGGTTCAGATTCATGCATGATTCTCCATAGTTCTTTTTCATGTATGTTTATAAGTTGAATATGAATCCCTATACATTTTCCATTCTGTTTTGATTCAGTTCTTTAAGTCTATTAAAGTATCTTTGTCTATAATGATTGCAATGGTCTAGAGTCATTCTGAGATCTATGATGTTTGCATGTCTCATTCCCACTCACTTTCTTTATGTTTTGGATCATATATGATGTTTCCCACTAAACTCACATAAAGGAGGGACTTGGTACCCGCGTGTGCCTTGAGTGAGTGCCCAACGCCCGCTGGGTGATAGGTCAACGTGCATGGGATTCCCTTGTTCTTTTGTGGGTGTAAAAATGACTACATCTTGGTTTCATTACCAGGACCCCTTTTCAAAGTTGTAGTGGGAAATATCATACATCATGATCTGTGCAATGAGTGATGACAGATCATTTAACCTTGGAAAGTGTTGAATCATGGTTTAAGAGCACGAAGGATGAATTTTCTCAAAGATTCAATAGTGGACCTGAGTTTGATACACGTAGATGGGTAGAAGAGAACCTCTACCATGATTTATATGAAACTATTTATTGTTTCTTCCCATTAGAGATGTATGAATGACTCTCAGCATATGCATCCAGATTAAGCTCGTATTATAGATCACGCATATGGACCCAAGAAGAGTACTAGAGGCTGCAAGATGTAGATTTGACATGGACTCGTGTTGTGGATCATTGGTGGAAAGGAGTAACGACTAGCTACACCCTGGAATACACTATTTCCACATATTCTTGTCTAGGCATTGCTGGGTTTGAGTTTTTACAAGGGCCCAAAGGATCATTTCTACATGTTATTCCTCTGGAAATGAAGATCTTGGTTGTTAGCTTGAGTTTAGAGGCATTTCTGATGGTCGGCTAAACCATTTTGAATGTTGGGTGAGGAAGCAATGGTGGAGGAAGATGGTAGATATTACAACTGAGAAAGAAAGGGAGAAGATACGACTCAAGTATAGTGAAGCGCGTGAAAGGGAGATTGCTAGATAACGTGAGGTTGCAAGTGTGATGGATATATAGAGGCAGACGTTGCCGGAAGGATTTGAGGTTCACACATAGGACATGGAACCTGATCAGTCTATGCTACCCCATCTTGGCAAGCGCATAAGAGAGACCCCTTTGGTTTCTAATGAGAGTTAGTCACACGGAGAGAGAAGAGTCGTTGGCATGCATCTAAACCCACCTAGTGACCAAACCTTGGCGCTTGGTTTTCCAGATCAAGGAAGGAGTATCGCTAACCCAGTTGGTATGAGTGGAAGTGATAGATCTACGCTCAGGAGATAAAAAATTTCATTTCCCACTTCTATGTCTACGCATGAAATTCCAATATTTGGAGGAATTTTTAGACAAGGAGCAAATATATAAGGCTTGGGCAATGCATCGGGGAGTGGCACGGGACACACATTTGGCAGCAACACAATCTTGCAGATAGTTGGTGCATAATTTAGTGGGACGTTGGGGACCCTAGGCATGACTGCTTCATGCTCGTTACTGGCTTCTAGTGGATATGGAGGTGGAACTAGTGGATTTGGAGGCACATGACCTGGTGGATCTGGTGGAGAAGGAAACACTGAAGGAAGTCAAGGAACAAGATCAGGAGGACAAGGGCCCCATCCACCTCCTCAAGTCTTCTATGTTATGTATTTACATTTTCCAAATTACAAAGGTATTGAAGATGTTGTGGAGCATGTTCACAAGTGTGAATTGCTATGGCGCGCAAAGGGAATCACAACCCCGGAATGAAAGGCCAGTCAATTTTCAACAACATTACAAGGGCACGCTCATAGCTGGTATAGGAAGTATGACCCCCATCAGATGGTCGTAGATTACACCGCATTGAAAAATGCTTTCCTAGAAGAATTCCAAATCCCTAAGTTTGAATAGAAGAGCATCAGCACCCTTAAGGAAATTCAACAAGGAATGACAGAGAGTGTGCAAGAGTATAATGCCCGGTTTAAGACTCTCCTGTAAAAGTTGTCATATGACATTCACCCTTCACAGCATGCTCAGTGATTTTTTGGGGGGTTGATACCCCATTTAGAATATCTTTATCTCATAAGACTTTCACAGACACGCGCTAGGCATTTGAAGTTGCCACGTGCGCTGAAGCGTTGGGAGCATTGACACTAGTGTTAGCCCATTTCTGGAAGCTCAAATCACTGTTATGGCTAAGCAGCTAGAAAATTTATCTATGAACTCAGCTCATGAGACTCATAGTGGAATGTGGTGTATAGATTGTGAGGTAGAGGGGCATGCCAAGGATATTTTCCCCCAGAAGACAGTACGTGCCGTAGCAGTAGAGTGTGAGATTTTTCATGGGGACCATGATGCAAGTAGATGTCCCTTGTTACAACATGCAATTCAGAAGAATGTATCTTGTTACTATAAGATCTGCACCTCTACGACCCATGATACTAAGGATTTCCAGCTTATTGACCAGATCTATGAGGCTATTGATCATGGTGTGCGCCAAACTAGCATTGCCAGTAGCTCTAAGGGTGATGATCACCGTTATGAGGAGCGCGCAAATGGAGGCACACGTGGAAGAGAATTTCGTTGAGGGTTTTATGGTCATGGTAACCGCAGAGGAGGATGAAGTGAGTTCCCACATGGAACCTGTTTTAATTGTGGGTCTACAGACCACTACAAGTGCGAGTGCCCAGATTTTTTGCAATGCTCATGGTGTGGGAAGAAGCACAAGTATAAGGAGTGCCTTAAGTTGTTTGAGCATATGAATCAGCAACACCAGATAGACAAGGGCGCTGTAATGGTAAGCATTAAGAAGGCTGACACATAATGGATGCCATGGGTGACACGTGATGTAAGTTTGGAACCTGTTATGGTAATAACAAGAGCAAAGGCCACGCGTGCAAAGGAAATGACAAGGCAGAAGAACCTGGTTTCAAGGGAATAAGTGGTACATGGGAAGTACCCAGATCCTTCACTTTAGAAGGAGGTATATCAAGAAACCATGGATGTCATTCAGAGTTTATAGGGAGAAATCCAATATCTAAAGGAGCAGTCCATGAGGGAGGAGCAAAGAATGGAGGTTAAGGTGCCAAAGGATGACCTGTATGAGGTCAAGGAAGTATGTAAAATACTAAGGCAAGAGAATATTATTCCCTTGCTAGGGGCATGGTTGAGAGAGAAGGTATCATGCGTCAGAGAAGATCGTGAGAGGCATGTCTTATATACAAACCCTCCCCCTCACAACCTTGACTATGATAGGGAGATCGCGTTAAATGCGATCGTGGATGGATGGATCCTTAGTAATATCCTCATTGACACAGGAACGGAGGTCAATGTTCTCACCTTAGATGCATGACATCAGATGGGAAGACCTACATTACAACCATCTTTGAATGTGTTGTACATGGCAATCAAAACAAAGGCAATGCCCATCGGTGTCTTAAAGGATGTAGTTATCACCATTCAAGGGGCTAAGTTTATTGGGGACTTTGAAGTCTTGGCGCTCGACAAGGTAGACAATTTCCTAGTATTACTTGGGTGCCCATGGTGCTATAAGAACAATGCGGATCTTCAGTTCAACAAGGGATACATAAGCTTTGAAAATGAGGAGGAATGGGTCATCATACCCCTAGCTGATGGAAAATCAACACCCTATACTGAACCTTTGGGAGAATAGGTCCTGGATATAATATATGTGCACTCAATCAGGGATTCAGAGGTAATCCATTCCACAGAAGGAGTTATCTAGTTTGAGTATTCTTAGTCCTTAAGTGACACCACCAGTATACCATGCGATAATTGGGTGCATGGGACCTATGAGTTAATCAGACGACATTTGAGAGGATTAGTGACAAAGGTGATAAAGGCACGTATAGTCCGACACTTAGGGGGAAAGGAGCTACCTAAGTACTCAAGAGGAGCCTTCCCTGAGGTATTTTTGCAGGAGATGGAAGCTCAGTGGAAGAAGGAGAATGAACGAAGAGGGATGTTAAGTTACGTCCTACTCGAAACTGTTGCGCTCTGGTGGGCGACACATCAGGATAACCTCTTGGAATGGCACGAGGTGAGAATTGCCTTCTCTATAAGGTTTTGTAAGAGTAATGCGCCCACGGCTATAAAAGACTACTATGGTAAAGAGACCACTTCCTTCCATATCCAAGCATGTGAGATAGCCTAGATGGGAAGCACAGAAGAATTTCCACCTTCATTATGGGTTCACAAGTTGTATTCCACCCTACAAGGTTGTGCACACATATGGTACATTCATGTTGAAACACGCCACCAAATAAGAAATTGGCAAGAGTTAACGACTGATCTCATTCAAACATTAGAATATCAGAGTACAAAACGTTTGGTGGATAAGGCGTTGCAAGTTATCAAGCGCCTTACCATTGGGGATAGTGCCATGGTAGAAGATAGGCTACTGGACTTGCTATGTGAAACTGGCTTGGAGGAACACTTTGAGGAAGAAGAAATAGAAGAGATGTAGGTTGATTGCTCATGTATGGAAAAAGAAAAAGGGAAGATGGTGTATGTTATTGATGGGGAAGAAGTGGAAGAATTGGATGTTGACCATTCTGTAGCGACGTGTGAGGTGTTAGATAGTTCTGATGAACGGGCGTGCACCTATCATGAGCCTTTAAAGACAAAGAAGGTTAACATCAGCTCAGAAGAAGAGCCTAAAGAGGCTATCATCGGAGACTATTGGTCGGAGAAGGAAGTCTCCAAGATCATTGATCTTTTATGTGAGTTTGAGGATTTATTCCCGCGCGGGTATCATGAACTCAAAGGCATTCACCATTCCTTGGGGGAAATGAGAATTAAGTTAAAGGAGGGTGCGCACCCACTCTGGAAGAGGCCATACTGAATGAATCCTAACCTGCGCATAAAGGTCAAGGAAGAAATAGATAAAATGATAGCATCAGTTATCATTGAATCCGTTGAAGAGTTAGAATGGATAATTCCAATGGTAATTAGCATAAAAAAGGACAGAAGGATAAGGATCTATGTTAATTACAGGGACCTGAATGCAGTGTGTATCATTGATCCTTTCCCAACCCCATTTACTGAAGAAATTTTAGAGGGAGTGGCAGGATGTGAGGTCTACTCTTTCACAGATGGATTTTTGGGCTATCACCAGGTAAGGATCATAAAGGAGGACCAGAGGAAGACGACTTTCGCCACTGAGTGGGGAAGTTTTTCCTATATAGTCATGTCGTTTGGGTTGAAGAATGCACCTGCTATGTTCTTGTGCATTGTGGTACAAGCTTTCCAGGACTTCTGTTGGCGAGAAAATTTGTCGGGTGGAAAAACTTGTGGATTTCTTACCAACGCTCTGGGAATCTAAGTCCCTCTACTTAACCGGTGTAGCTTCCGTATATGCATGCACTTGAAAAGGTGGATTTCTGTGGTGGTCTTTCGACTGGGGATCCAACAAGGGCACTCCACTGACCCTGTGGCAAAGCTAGCAATCTCTTGCTAGGGAAGTCTTCGTTTGTAGAGTGGGAAAGGGGAGTGAGAAAAGATGTAAGAGAACTAATGTTGTAGGTAGAAAATCAGATTCCTTCATGCACTAATTAGAAACTTCAACACATGCATTCATGAGAAGAAACAACCCTACAAATAACAACAAGACCAAATAGAATTTATTGACCATAAAGTATCAAGGAACCCCTTAGTCAAAGAAATATAGAAATTCCTTCTTCTTGTATTGATTGCTCAAACCAAAGTTGTACACAGTGGAGAAATAGAGGAAATTTGAGAATGGAGGAAAGTAGAAGAAAATGGCTATCTCCTTTGCTTTCTTTAGGTACAATGCACTCTTAAGTATACAAGATCAATCGCCAACCCTTTGCAATGGGAATGGCGTTACAATTTATAGAATGAGAGGTGACTTATCGTATTCCTCATGACCCTCCATATGCCTTAATATGACTTAAGGTTGTTCATATTCCACTTTACATATTTAAGTCCCTTTTATAATAGCAATGTGACTTAATTTACATTATGTTTCTAAATTCACTTTTAAGTGACTTAAAGGCATATCAAAAAGTGCAAACCCCAACAAAGAATTAGAACATTCGAAAGTGAGAGAAAGTTGGGGGGAAGAGGAGAGAGAAAGAGAGAGAGAGAAGAAGAGGAGATGTCACCTGATGAATTATGTTGATCCTTGTTGATGGAAAGCTCCAAATGCATTGAAACTATGAATCTTCGAACTCCTTACACACTGTGAAATTTCTCCAAATTAGCTCACGAATGCTCACTCAGTTAAATGAACTAAGGTGGATCTTGAATTCCATGTGAAAAATGGATATAATGCCCTTCATATCCCTTAAAAATAGGAGTTCATGGTGTGAAAACAAGTTTGCGCGAAACTAGATTTTTCGACGGTCATTTCCTCCAATTTTTGGGTGATTTCACCCACTAAAACCTTGAGAAGCGGAGAGGTAGCTCACTGATTTTTTCCATTACCGTGTCATGGTGGCCATTAATGGAGCTTGAAAATTGCAGGTCTGGTTTTTGTCTCCGTTAGCGACAAAATCAACTCAATTGCGATAGGTTTTTCATTATGGTGCTTCAAGTGAAATTTCTCTTCAATCTGATGACCGATTTGATGGGAAATCAAGCTTTTTCCTTCGTAGAGCTGAAAAGAGGATTTCTTTGCTGCGTGAAATCCTTGCTGAAAATTTGAGGTCTGAATATGATTTTTTAATGGCCTTAGAGAGATAAAAACTTAGCAACAAATGATTCGTCAATCTGAGCACCAGTTTGCAAGATATGTTTGAATCTTCGTTTTCATGGCTATGGGGATTTCCATTGTTCTCCTTCTCTATTATTCATTTATCCTTCTTAGGTTGATGAAAATTCCTTCTGAGACCTCCATATTGCCATGGGAAAGGTATTTCAGTTCCTTTTCTGATCTGGTCTGAGTTTCTTGCAAATGGTGGAGTGGTGGACTTGTGTTCTCTGCAACTTTTCTTCCGACAGTGAGAAGCAGCAAGAAGCAGCTAATAGTTACAAATGCTTTTGATTTTTTGAGTTGGATTTGGGTGAATTTTTTTGTGTTTTATGTCCCTAACCTCAGGTACATGAGGTACATCAAATTCCATGGTGGTCAATAGGACAACACGTGGCGGTAATCCAATGGTAGGGAATGAAGGTGGAAAAAGTTGCTTTAAAGCACTGGGAGTTGAAAGGTGGTCACGTGTGTGTCCAGAAGACTCCCTATGGGTGCTGGGAACATTTTCAAGGTCTGATTTCCCCCACCTTAGGTGCATAAGGGACATAAAATTCTACGGTGGTCCTGGAGCTGACACGTGGCACCCGATCCAATGGCAAGGAATGAATGCTCCAAACAAGCACGTGAGGGCTGAACTGTGGTCACATGAGTGTCCAGAAGACTCCCTATGGGGGCTAGGCACATTTTTAAAGGTCTGATGTTCCCCACCTTAGGTTCATAAGGGAAATAAAATTCCACGGTGGTCCTGGAGCTGACACGTGGCGCCCAATCCGACGACAGGGGATGAATGCTCCAAAAAAGCACCTAGGGGCTGAACTGTCAAGTCAGGAGGTCATATGAGGGTCCCAGACATCCTATAGGGGCTGGGTGAATTTTTTAAGGTCTGATGTACCTTACCAGGGATATCGGGGACATGAAATCCCGCCAAGCTCCTGGTGCTGACACGTGTCCTCTCAAAAAATGACTAAGTCTTGAACTGCCTTTGAGAGGGTAATTTGGAATGAAGATAACTTGAACTCCCGGTGGAATTTATTGCTGAAATTTTATATGATTCTGACTGGAAATTTCATTTCCGGTGGAATTTATTGCTGAAATTTTATATGATTCTGACTAGAAATTTCATTTTTAATCTAATGATGGGGTAATTATTTCTTGATTCAACCATCTGATCCCTGAAAAAATGGATTTTGTATCTAGGACTCCACTTGTGCCTGAGAAAATTTGCCTGCCAATCATATGCGCCATGGTGTTGTGAAAAATATTAGTTGGCCATCATGTATGTTTTGGAATATTATTTTAGAAGATGTTTTTTTTTACTTCTAACTCCATCTGGAGCTCCCAGAATCTTCTTCTAAAGCCCAGCAGCTGTTTTAGGCCTGTGTACCGCCTACGCTTGTGAACCCTGTTTTTAACTCAGACTGCTCCAAGTCTTGAAAAACTTCCCCAAACCTTCCAAGATCATTTACATGATGTTATAAGGTCTTTCATTCACCTCCATGTTGAATTTTTCCCTTCCATTCCGCTCCAGGGGATTGATTCAATCCTGGGAAGGCCAGTGATAGCCCTTCCCGTGACTCCTCAAAATTTACATTTTCAATGAAGTCCTAAAATCACCAAGGGGAATGAATGGAATTTCCTAAATCACATAGGGGATGATATAAAATTGGTTGGGAGGTAATTTGGAATTATTGGATAGAGTCAGGGTTTCCTAGGAATGATAAAACATGAAAAATTTGGCATAGGGGTATAGTTGTCATGCTTGGAAACTTCCAATTTCCCTGTTGCACATTTGCATGACAACAACTTCATCCATAAACTTATTCAAGTCTACCTATATGATTGGACATTATATGGGTTAGTGAAGGACCATTGTGACAATTTAAGGCTGATGTTTGAAAGGTGTCGGCAGTTGAGGATATCCCTCAACATTAAGAAATGTGTCTTTGCTACCCCATTTGGAACATTATTGGGGCACATCATATGTAAGGATGGCCTACTAGTAGATCCCACAAAAGTTGCGGTAATTGTGGGATTAAAGGAGCCTGTTAGTCAAAACACAGTGCCTGGATTTCTTGGGCATACGAGGTACTACAGGAAGCTCATCAAGGGATATGCCAAGATCATCGTGCTTTTAGAAGAGTTGCTTAGACATAAGAGTGCCTTTCATTGGGGAGAGGCACATCAGAAGGAATTTGACACTTTGAAGGATAGGCTTTTCACCGCACCCATCCTACGTTTCCCTTCTTAGGATAAGCCTTTCCATGTTCATGTGGATTCCTTAGGAACCGCAATTGGAGCAGTACTTGCACAGCCTGGTGAAGGGATTGTTGATCATCCTTTGTGCTTTGCAAGCAGGAAATTGACACCAGCAAATCAAAATTATACTACAACTGAGTGCGAGGCATTGTTAATGATCTACGCACTTCATAAATTCAGACAATATTTGTTGACAACCCCTTTTATATTTTACATTGACCATATGGCATTGAAATACTTGGCGAACAAGCCCGTTCTACAAGGGCGCATATGCTGGTGGGTACTATTGTTCCAAGAATTTGAGTTCACAGTGGTTGTCAAGCTAGGTAAAAGTAATTCCAGACCTGATCATTTGGGATTGATTCAGGAGAGGACGTGGAGAGCATTGAAGAGATTATGTCATACGCGCAATTATTTAGGTTGTGGCGCATGCCCTCAGACTTAGAAGATATTATAGTATTTCTCAAAACAGGTGTGGCACCAGTTGGAATGAAGGCCTGGGAGAAGAAGAAGTTGGCCATACACGTCGCACCCTACATGCTAATTAATATAGATCTATCCAAAATGGGTCGTGATGAGGTTCTGCACCGATGTGTGCTAGAACATGAGCACACTGCAATTATGGAATAGGCACATGGTGGGATTACAGGAGGACACTATGCGGGAAATCCAACCGCATGGAAGATTATACTTGCAGGGCTTTGGTGGGAGACCATTTATCAAGATTACATTAAGTTTTGCAAGGCCTGTGACCATTGTCAGTGCCTTGGCAAACCTAGAAAAAGAGATGAAATGCCCTTGTGGCCAATAGCTAGTGCGGAACCATTTGAGAAGTGGGCTATCGACTTTGTCAGACCAATCTCGCTAGCGGCATGAAGGATTGGTTCGTGGTATATCCTCACTTGCACTGATTATTTGACAAGGTGGGCAAAGGCAGCTCCTACAAAGGATTATACAGTGGCTACCATTGCTAGATTTCTATGGGAAAACATAATCAGCAGGTATGGATGCCCATTAAGTTTGACAAGTGATAGAGGTACGCACTTCCTTAATGAAACGGTCAGGATTCTGCTATCATAATTCATGGTGGCCCATCACAAAAATACTCCCTATCACCCTCAAGAAAATGGAATTGCTAAGGCGTTTAACAAAATACTTAGTCACACGTTGACTAAAATCTGTGATGTTGGTAGATAGGATTGGGATGACAAAGTATCAACCATTCTTTTGGCATATAGAATAACCTACAAGAGGTTGAATAAGACCACACCATTTCAATTGGTGTTTGGCGCAGAGGCTATCCTACCAGTTGAATTCATGTTACCTTCTCTGCATATAACGCACAGGAGGATTGGCCGATGAACAAGCGCTGGAGGAAAGAATTGACAAGTTAATGCAATTGGGCGAAAGATGATCATTCGCCAAGTTGATCCAAAAGATGGAAAAATTAAAACAAAAGGCATGGCATGATCGTCACATTAAGAACAAAAAGTTTGAGGTTGGGCAGATGGTGCTACTATATGATTCAAAGTTTCTGCGCCATCCTAGGAAGTTGAAAGTGCATTGGTTGGGTCCCTCCATCATCTTGTACATTCTTGACTCAGGAGCATTCCAGTTATAAGTGCTTGTTGGGATGAGACTACCAAGACACTTCAATGGGAGTAGGCTGAAGCCCTACTATAAATAAGTCTTCTTGGTGTTTGTAATAAGGCAGTATTGCTAGTTAGTTTAGGATTTCCTTTAATGCATTTTTTCTTTTCTTGTGTTTCCCTTTCTCATTTTTGTTTTGTGTTGTGCCTTAGGCACTGGTAATCTCATTACTTTTTTAAGGTTGTAAATGCACGCATAGGACCACACATCATTTTAGTGTGGGGTAGAATAAGGTGGACAAAATTGTAGTGTGAAGTGCCATGAAGGATTGCGTTGAAAAGCCCGGTTGAATAGCCCTGGGAAAGTAAGTGCATGGAAGGAAAGGTGAAGAAGGATGGCTGGTGTCAGGGTAAGGCTACATTGTGGATCCATGTACAAAAGAGGAAGAAGCACAAAAGCAACATGAGGTAGGCTAGAGAAAAAATCATGACAGAAGTACCTTCGGCACTAGTGACACACATGTAAGAGTCTCCTGTCAAGATGGATTGGTTACGTGCCAGAAGGTTGGGGAATTATCCGCACAGGATTGGGTGCATGAGTTAAAGCACTAAAGTTGGGTTTTGTTGAAAAATCCGCATTAAGTGTTGAAGTACGATGGTAGGTAAGGTAGCATTTAATGTTAAAAAGTGGGAAAAACTATAAATAGAAGGTTAGACACTTCATTATTTTACTTTACGAATGTAAGAAGGAAGAGATTTTGTGAACTAGGGTTTCCAGAGTTGATTCGTGTGAAGAAAAATTGGAGAAATTTAATCGTGAGTGACTAGTTTGGATCTACAAATCAAGGGGGGAATAGTTCATAGGCATGGATAGAGTTGTGGAGAAGCATCGTCTTGTGAAGGGGATATTCTAGCAAGGGTTTGGCAGCTAGGGCACGGGTTGAAAGGGAGTTTCTTCACAAGTTCGAGATCTAAGCTTGGAAAGGGTAGAGAATTAGAGTAAGAGAAGTTGAAGTGTAAAGATAATCTACACAATGGCACCCAAGAAACCAGTTGTAACACCTAACAAGGGCAATGGAAAACAACAAGAAACTACCGCAAGTACCAATGAAGAATGGTATGCAGAAATGCAATACACAGATGGGGTTTTGCTTGGAAAGGAGTGGGAGTCCCATTTAAGAAACATGACAGTAAGCGATTACAACCATTGCACAAACACGACTGAAAAAGAGATGGCGTTGGAGTTAGTGCGCCCAACAAACAAGAGGACACTAGAAGGGTTACCCATTTATAGTGACGAAGTAAAAGTGAAGTTGGAGAAGGTAGGATTATTACAACTCTATAAGTTGCCCTACTTTGGGAAGCCTGAGTGCCTCTATCAGTGGCTGGTGTCACGCATACACGAAGACCACTTTCACTTCGCAGGGCGCAAGATGCGCATAACCCCTCAATTGATTTCAAAATTCACAAGTCTCATCTATGAAGGAGAAAGTATAGAGGACGACCTTTGCGACAAAGAAGCCATCAAAGAAATTGTCACCACATATGCATACAATAAGGGTTCAAGGTACTTTGATACTATGGATATCCAAGACCTAGTGATGAGAATGGTCGTGCACCTGGTAACAAAAATCAATGACCAAGAGAAGTGGACGCAAGTGAACAAGTCATGGCTCAATGTCTGTAGAAGGATATCATAGGGTGCCATCTACAACTTGTCCGTGTAAATCACAAATGAGATCATCAACAACACACAAGAGGGTGACAAGATACTTTTCGGCAATGTCCTCTTATTGTGTTTTCAGAGATCAAAGTGTCAAATGGGGTAGATAAGTTCGTGTGGGAGTACCCAGAGGAAGACCCCTCACCCGCAAAGAGATTTGAAAAATACACTTGTGATAGCATGATGGCTATTCACAAGGCGTGTCTTGAGAAATGGTATACACGCTTAAGGAATGCATTCAGGGCAGAGTAGAGGATCCTAGAACAATTGCCAAAGCTCACAGAAGAAGAAGCTGAATTTGCAGTATACTAACACTTCTGCATTGGTAGATTTAGGTTGGTTGATGAAAGCATGAATCCATGGTGTAAACGTCCATTTTCTTTCACCACTCAGTAATTCCAGGCGGGGGTAAATAGATTCAAGGAATCCAAGAAACTTAAGTTTGACCTTGGAAGTATGGATCAAGACCACAGGGAGATGCGCAGGACGTTGGTCTACCCCAACAAGCGTGTGTACATGGAAAAGTACGTATCACATAAAGTTTAGATGATAAAACCCATGACTCTGCCTATTGTAGGGGGTATGTGGTGCGTGTATACCTTTGCATAAGGCCCAAGTTTGAGAAGGGTGCTTATCTTGAAAATGAGATAGCTATACCTGAGGACCTAACAAGTAGGAAGAAGACCGCGTCCAAGAAAAAGGAGACAGAAGAAATAAAGAAGGCACCTAGTGTCCAAGATACTCAAGCGGTGGGAGCCCCAGGAACAAGCGCTAGAACAAGTACTTACACGTGCCGGAAGAGGTCTCCAGTCAGAGAGGTGGCACCAGAACATGAAAAGCTTATCGCAGAGGAGAAATCACCGGAGGAGGAGGAAGAGAAAGTAGAATCTCCTATACTGAAATCCCTAGTTAGGAAGAAACAGAAGGTGATGGAGGAAGATGACTCAGAGGAAACAAAGAGCTTAGAGAAATACATGGGTGAGAGGGATGACGATGAAGAAGATGAACCTGAAGGGGAATAGGGACCACTTGTTTTCAGCATGCACGATTTAGAAGAAGAAGGCAAAGGGGAGAAGGATGACTACTACTTTGTGTGAAGGAAGGGCAGCTAGGAGGAGGAGGGCACCAAGGACATGGAAGGAGGTGAAGAGGTTAGCACAAAGAGTCAGAGGACTCTAAACCTCATGCAGGAGCAGATAAATAAGGTGGTAGAAAGAGAAGCAACAAAAATTATTGAAGCCTTGGTAGAACAAGAATTGGAGCACAACATTGAAATAGTGATGAATGAAGATAAGGAAGGAAGCGTAGGAAAAGACCATGGTAGCGCGGGAGGCCCCAGTCTAACAATAACTATTCCTAAGGGCACGCACATAGGCGGAAGGCACATGGAGATCAAAAGACCAAGAATGGACTACATTGATGATCACAACAAGGTGTTGCACACACACTTCCAAAGCACTGTCCCAACAGATCAACTCTTGGCAATGAAGTCGTTTGATGAAGAAGGTGCATACCCTCAGATGAGGAAGATGCTCTCTTGGGAAATTGAGTCCCACATCGATGAGCCATAGTTTGAGGTAAGCCAAGGAGCACTAATGAAGATGCCTAAGTCAAAAGGAGATAACCCCTTGGTGAGTGCTCAACAAATTTTGGATGAACAAGTCTGCAATGCTTTAAATAAGGTCTCGGTTGAGCTAGAAGCTAGGTTATTCAGAAGGAATGACAGGGTAAAATTTCTAGAGGTAGAGCTAGAAAAGAGGGAAGGAGAGCTAGAAGAGAGCACTAAGAACTTGAACAAGGAGGAACTAATTAGCGTGCAACTAAAGCATGAACTTAGGGAAGAAAAGGGAAGGGTGCACGAGGTTTAAAAGAAGGTATAATCCATCACAAATGCCATTGTTTTGAAGCATCTAAACCTGACACCTCCCGCGTAAAAGTATGGATCTTCCCTTGAGTGCTTTGAAGACTTAACGTGCATCCTCACCATGGAGAGGCAACCTCTAGCCTTAGAATCCGCGAAAGAATCAACAACGCGCCTGGAGAAGGAGGATAAATTAAAGGTTGTAGAAATCATTGTTGAGTACAACAAGGTGCTTGTTGATGTGAAAATTGCTACCCATACTGCTGAGGCCGCGTATGACAGTTGCGTAGACAGAGATAAAGTGGTGAGCATTCTAGTCACCACTTAAGAGGTAGAGCTCAAGGAATTCCAAGTGAAGAACAAAGGGAACAGAGTAGAGTGGGAGAGGATCATGGCCGAGGTCGAGAAGAAGTTAGAAGCTATTGAAACCTTACGAGGTTCAATTAAAAACCGGTTGAAGGAGTTGTACCCACAGATTACGAAAAGAATGGATGCACTTGAGGACGTGGGCAAGGAATTGGAAGGAATGGTTGAAATATTGAACACTCAAGGAAATTGATTGGGTTTTGAAGAAGTAAGCACCCTAGTCAGAGACCTCTGCCAGAGAGTGCAAAATGAAGTCGATGCCTGGAACAAGTTGGAGGCTGACTTATAAAGAGATTTACCTATCTTGTTACAATAGTGACAACACTCCCTCATTCTTTCATTTTCCCCAATTCTTCATTCCTTTATTCTTTTTCCAAGGTGTTAAGCCTATTGTAATTCTTTCTTTAAAGAAGTGTTCCCACAGGTGGAGAACAGGTAAAGTGTGGGGTGATGTTGGGCCCCTAAAATATTGACTAAGTACACAAAGGCGCATGAGCATGCAAGGCCTAAGTTGAAGAGTGGGTGCACAAGGAAAAGGCATGCAAGGAAGGGTTCTAGGAGGGTTTTAGAAGAACCTTTGTTACACGTTGGAAGACAAGGTCTCGGGACTTAGCCCTATTCGGCGTATTGGGTAGAACACAAGAAAAGCATGGCCCGATTGCACATGTGGAGTGGATAAGGTGCCAGCTTGGTGACATGTTGGATTATGAAGGAATATGCCCTGCGGTGGAGGATTTTAGAAGGCCATCATGACAAAGAGTGGAGAACTCAGACCTAGAGGAGCATGTGCCCATGGAGGACCACATTCAAACACTTGGCGTCAGATATGAAGCCTTATAAAGGTGGTTTGGGAGTTCAAGGGGCCTATAAATACAAGCGCCCGCAGAAGAATAAAGAGGGAGATCAATAGAGAGCGGAGCTTTGCAGAAACGCCGCGAGGAGTTATATTGGGTCAGGTAGATAAACTATAGGAGATGGATGTATCAAGGGCTTGGGGTTATAAAATTTCTTTTTGAGAGCTAAGGAATGTAGATCTTGTTATGATGTATGACTTCGGTATGCCATACTGTGATGTTTTGTAATGAATCTAATGAATGTAATGAGGTTACCAAGTTATCTGAATATGATCCTTCTTGGTTTGGATTCATGCATGATTCTTCATAGTTCTTTTTCATGTATGTTTATAAGATGAATATGAATCTCTATGCATTTTCCTTTCTATTTTGATTCAGTTCTTTAAGTTCGTTAAAGTATTTATGTCTGTAATGACTACAATGGTCTAGAGCCGTTCTGAGCTCTATGATGTTTGCATGTCTCATTCCCACTCAATTTCTTTAAAGTTTGGATCATAGATGATGTTTCCTACTAAACTCACATAAAGGAGGGACTTGGCACGTGTGCGTGCCTTGGGTGAGCACCCAACGCTCACTGGGTGATAGGCCGGTGTGCATGGGATTCCCTTGTTCTTTGGTGGGTGTAAAAATGACTATATATATATATATATAAAATAGCTAGGGTTTGTTTTGTAGGGTTCAGGTGCTACACATGAACCCTACAGTGAAGTGGATGCAACAAAGAGCGAAAGGAAGAAGACAAACTCAGACCCTAAAAAGATCAGAAGCAAAGTTGCTAATAGGACACTAACACCGTTCAGACACCAGTGCCTGTGCGGCCCTATCCTCATCTGAGCGGTCTTGTTTGAAGAGGTTCTAGATCCCAGTTTCTTAGACAACATACACATATTAGATCCAATCTTCTCAACCCATTTCCCAGCCCAGAATCAACCCAGATCTCCTAATACAAGCTAAGTCATTCTTATCTCACTATTGCTTACACTTGCTTGTTTCTTGCATGATAGATCTTGCTTGTCACTATTGTAGTAATATGAGCTCAGTCCTCTGATAAAGATTTAAGTTTTCATTAAATCATCAAGATAAAATGGTAAACTTTTTGCTTTGGACCCCACTGATCGCAAATAGTTGTAATCTCAATGCATTAGTTGTGTGAACACCACATTTAATCTTAATGTAGACATCTCCCTTAGGTGGAAATTCAATGGGGTGAATTGAATTGCAAATATGGTGCGACATCCTTCAGACGTTTAACAACTAGACGCCCAAATGCAAGCTAACCTCATACAAATGCTTGTCCATTATACCTGGTCTTCATATACTAAGCGTTTACTCCGTCTTATTAGCATCTTTGGAACCAACAAGGAACATTGGAACTGTTCCTCTATTTCCCCATGAGGCCAACTTCACTAATGGGCATAACTTTGTCGGTTAAATGGAGGAGAGAAGGAACATGAGAACTGTTCCCTCGGTTCTCGACAAAAGTGACATGACCAAACTTTATATTTCTCATCATGAATAACCAAGAAAATCACTAAGGAACTCTAGGGGCCTTAACATATCAACAATAATATGATCTTTTCAAAGCCTTTGATAAATTGTCCATGAAAATGGCTTGGTTTTAAAAAGATGTACAAGCAAATCTCAAAGAGATATCTTTCAACAACTTTCATGGAGAAAGATCCATTTCACAACCCATATGCTTGCATAACTAGGTTACCAAAGACCATTGAGAAATAATGACTAGACGGATCAAGAAAATGGTGTCGAGACCAAGGCTAGGTTGATGAGGACAACAATTAAACATGGGGTGTTTATACTCGAAATTCATCTCTTGGGTGATTTTAACGCAATGTGACATAAATTGAAAAGTTTTAGATGGTCCGATTTTATGTGACCACATGCGTGCTTCCATACCACCCCTCTTTTTTGTGAATAGTTATACGCTCTTATTTATTGGTAATGTAAAGAGCTATTTCATAAAAATAAAATAATTAAAAAAAAAAGGGAGTTTATGAGAGATTGGTGGTCGGCCAAGGCCAACTTGGTGATTTTCTATTGATAATAAATATTTCGGTCATGTACATTAAAATCCAATAAATTTCTAATTCCCTTGGGACAATTTGAATGACGACATTAACAATTAACCTCACAAATGTGAAGAAGCGCCAACAAGTATTTGCCAGTTGAAGAGGCAAAACCCATAAAATGCGATGATGGTAGGTAACAATACACAAATTCGACACATATTCTCGACACTGGATAAGACACAGGCAGTTTCAATTACAATCCCTACTTCCTTCCTGGTTAGAGGGCCTCCATTTCCTCTAAACAATCGCATGCACTCACTTTTCACGCTTATAATTGAGGGCGATCTACTCTTTTGCTGCATTTTTCTCTAATTATTGCCTATGTTTGATGATCTGTGTTTTTCGGGTGGCAGCATTGCTTCGTATAAGTGCATTCTTGAAGTGGGGTTTCTTGCTATAGAGGGGTGCGATTCGATCCGGGAACGTGTCAGAAGATCCGCTACTGTTTTGGGAATCTGGCACACGGTTTCATAAGGTGCATTCTTGTTTCCTTGGCCTGAAAGGTTTTCTTTTGTTCCTTTTCAAAGAAAAATCGGTGGTTTGGATTTTATTTCGCTTATTATTGCAATCTTGAAAGGAAAATGTCGGCATAGGATAAAGAGGGTTTTTGTTAGTTTTGATTTGGTGGGCATTGGCCCACGGCCGTCATCGATTCAATTCCTTTAGAGTATCGTCTATATTAGATTCTAGTGGCCTGCTTTGCCCGTAGCCAGCCAGGCTCGGTATATTTTTCTTGAAAGGTGTACTTGAGGTCATTCTGGCATGTTTCATTTCCTACTCAAAAACAATAGAATGTTCAATAGAACATGAAATATAGTAAATGAATAACTGCATTGTCCTGGATTAATCAATGAACAACGTTGATCAAGATGGAATGCAGTTTATAGATTTCTTGGCAGTTGGCCCTTCCTTTTTAAGTTCATAAAAACCTAGAACGGGAAGAAAGGAACTTTGTTCGTTGAATGCGAAGTTGGGAAGGAATATTGAACTTTATCTGATAAAAACTGTACAATTAGCTTTTGGTTATTTGCAGGCTGTAAGGGGATATGCAGGAAGAATGGTTGGGACCCCTTGAAATGGAAAGGGGTGTAGAGCAAACTGTTTTGACTTATGCAATTTTTTCATAGAAAGCCTGTCGTCATGAATTTTTTAAATTATCAGTAGGTGGGTTTGAAGTTTGCTACAATTTGCTTGTGTTAATATTTGTTATGAAGTTTACATTATCTACGTAAAATATGTTCTTGTTCACCATTGCAGGAAAGTAGTTTAATAAGAAGTCTTCATCACTTCTTGGACACCTGCCTTACTCCGTGTTGCTGGTTCTTCTGCAAATGCTGTACCTGTGATAGAAATGATCAAAGATGGAACTATCCAAACTTCTACGGAAGTTTGGATTAAGAATCTTAGAATTGTGAAATGCTACAAATTTACTTCGTGCAAAGCAGGATCCATCTTAAAGTTAAAATGGTGCATTTTCTTAATCTTTGACATAATGCGGTTGAAATGGCAGAACACCATTACACCATAAAGCTATCTTTGCTCTCTGGTGAAACTATAAATACAGAAAGGCCTTAGGAAAAAAATCTGGCACTCAATTTTACCCTTTTCATCATTTAATATCAACCGCCTTTCCTTGATCATCTAATTCTCACCGTAGATGTTGATGCCTATCATGATCAATTTATAGCATCATTAACTAGGAATTCAGCTATCCGTGTCTCATAAATCATGGTGAGAAACCCAATTTTGATTTTTTTTCCTTGGTATTGTACTTGTGTATGTTTAAGTCATCTAAAGATGGCCTCCATGAGTAGTCATTACTCTAATGACATTTTTCCTCAAATAATTTTGGTAAAATTCACAAGGCAAGGGGACCTGCTATCACACAAGCACAGGGTGAAACAGTGAATGTAATCCACCGCATTGGGCTTCTCACTCTCTAGCCTTTTTCCCCATTGAGAAAAACTTATAAAGTATTTAATGCCTTATATACCATCTCACAATTCTTATCAATGTGGGATTTAACCCAATTAGACCCAAATTTTGTACAAGAATATTAATCCTCCAATCTTGGACTTAAGGTTAAAGAAGCAATAAAAGTTTTGAAGCACCATGACTGCTGCCTAGGTCACATACGTTCTCCAACCTTCTATGGACCAAGTCAAATAGATAAAATGAAAATATGCTTTCCCAGATTTTTGTATTGTTTTAGTTTAAGCACATAATGTCATTGAAAAGAAAGATGATATGAAATTTAAACTGATACCTGCCAAAGATTCTTGATCTCAAATTCCAAGTTTATATTTGGTATAGTAGTAGTATGTACAGATTGTTGGTTTTTTGCAGCGTACTTAATGGTGAAGGCTTCTTGACTTTATCTCAGTGTTGCACGGAGACTCGTCTCCTACCAAAAAAATGCGTCTCGGAGGCTAGTACTCGTCTCGGAGACTTGCTTTTCAGTGTTTTCAAAATAATATATATTTTGTACTTTTAAGTTTTATCCTTCATCAACATCTAATATTTTAATTTTGAAAAGGTAGTGCTGTTTTTCTCAGGCTGTATATTATTGTTTTTACCAAAATTTACATATATATTGCTTTACTGTCTTCGAGTAGCTGTCTCCTATTTTTCTGAAAATGGCGTCCGTCTCCATCTCCTCGTACCGGTACCTGTCTCCTGGTAACTCTGCTTTATCTATACCAAGTTAATCTAAAATTTAAATTTATGGTTAATGATGTACACTACTAGAAGCCCGACAAACCAAAGTAGTAGTAACATTTATCAAAGAGAAACCCACTGTAGCACCACTACTGCCCTCTGCAACCATGAATTAAAATGATAGAAATGTAATAGCTTGTTTTGTTTGATATTCATGAAAAGACGCATATACCTTTTTTCGACTACTAACTCAATAAAATGACCTTTGAAACACTGCCACAAGAGTGTGGATATGACTACTAGAACCAATTTTATATCATATTCACTGAAAGAAGATCAACAAACAACATAGCATTATTATAACAAGGTATTATACAAAAAGCCCAATGATGATCCTAAAATTTCAAGCCAAGAGATTTAAGAAAATTATAGACACCATTTTGATGTTGAATTCTATTTTGAGCCAAAAATATATGCTAGTTCACATGTGGATAGACATTTTGTATGAAATGACGACAACGACAAAGGAAAAGTTGAAAATGACTGTCCTTTTTTATGCTTTTCTTTAGAAAGTTCAGTTCGACTTTCTATTTGTATAAGATGAGAAAGATTCTCTATTGCTTCAGGTTAAAGATGCTGTGGCTGTCAATTTTCAAGACATGTAGTTTGTGTTACTTAGATCTGTAGGGTAGAGTTTAGGAAGAAAATTCAGTTTTAACTATAGCGAAGATTGATATATTACTAATAGACGGCCTGTTTATGGCTCAGTCTTCCTTTTCTCCCTTTTCAACAGTGGTTCCTTTCTGCAACTGTGAGATAGTGAATTAAATTGAACTTAAGTGTGCTGCATAGATGGAAGAACTTGGATCCAGTCCTGTATTGGCAAAGTGTATGAAGGATGTAGGATATGCAGATAATTATATTGATGAAACCTTGGATGCTCGACATGTGAATGTGTGTCAGAAAAATGGCTGCTTGTCTGATAATGCAAAATTGTCTCTATCTTCTGGTCCTGGGAAATCTGAAAAGGAAAACATAGATCATGATGTGAATATGAGTACAGGAAATTCAAAAACAGATGTGCCTGAGGAGCTTTTGATGCCGGCTATAGATGTCCAACAGAGGGAAAATGAAGCTGCAAATAAAAGAGTTACTCAATTTGGTATCACTGATAATGGAAAATCACATTCTGAAGTGAATCAGCAGGCAAATATAACAATTGAAGAGCAGGAACAATCTGAAGTCAATTTTGATGGGAGAAATCCACGTGGTAGTAAGGTATAGGCACCTGATTGCTTGTGCTAAACATGCTTATGTCTCTCTTTGACCTTCTGTATAGAATTAACATGGTGATAGTCTTGACAACTCATGATGTGCTTGCAGGGAATGGGATTGTCATCCAAGCATTGTTCGATACAAGCCAAATTACAGAAGACTAGCACTAGTGTTCGAAAAGGGGAAAGTTCATCTTCTCAAATCCAAAAATCAAAACATCCTCAGAGTGTGGGTACCTTAATCAAGGGAACCTCAAAGGGCGGAGTCAAGGGTGCCTCGGATACAAGTTCTAAGCAGAAAAAAACTATATTGGAGAAATCTCCAGTTGAGGTTACTGGAGCTGAGGTACATGGTACTTGTACTTCAGTTCCCTGCACAGTTAATGTTGGAGGGGCACGATCAAACCATACTGTTCCACAACCGTTTTCTTTGTCTACTGGAAAGAGGGCTTCTAATGGTTCACGCCATGATTCTACTGGTAGTACATCAAGACAAGCAAACATGAGTAGCACATTTTCCTCAGTTACTAAAGATACACAGGTAAGCAAATCAAATATAATTTTGATAATAACTGGTTTGAATGAAGTTATTCTCTGTTTGTTATCTTTTGTCATTGATGTTGCATCATATCCTGTATGAAGTGGGATGAGAACATTTATATATTATTAACTTGGCCATATCTTGAGCTGTTTTTGTTTTTATATGCGTTTCTTGAACAGTTAGCTGCCAAGTCTGTCTTGAGGTCAACAACAAAGCTTTCATGTTCTGGGAACTCGAAGTGAGTCATTTTATTGTGCTCAATTGACCTCTTTGAAATTAGTTTTGCATTGATGTTGTATTTTATTTACTAGCAAAAACTTGGGGAAGAATTTATAATTTTGTTTCTATTTATTTTCCAACTCCTTGCTGACACGAAGAGTTGGATATCATTGTCCAATGTGTAGCTAATTTGTCTTTCATATCTGAATACTTAAAATTAATTTGGTGCATATGTAGGTTGAATAGACATGTTTTGAAGGATATACAAGAAAAACAGTCAAATGCTGACATTGAAGAAACATGTTCTGTAGCTTCCTCATATCCTTAAACCGGAAGCACTAGTGATCTAATACATTGTTGGTTGTAGCTACAACTTTACCTTGCAAATGTTCTTTTCTTAGATTCAAATTTATATTTCTGTGTGCACATTTGTTTGAGCTTCCTTTTCCTTTACGGCTTCCAGCACTGTGACTTTGGTGAAGGCTTATAGATCCAGAGTAGCATGTTCCGCTTCTTCATACGGGTTTGTTTCTAGATGTGATGAACGAGCTGAAAAGCGAAAAGAGGTAGCTTATGGTCAGCATGGATATATAATTACTATTTAGTCCCAGTTTCATTTTCATATGGATCATAATGACAATGATGATTTGTTTGTACAATGCATTAGTTTTTCTCAAAGCTAGATGAAAAACTCCATGCAAAGGAGGCAGAAATAAACCAATTGCAGGCCAAGACAAAGGTTTTTAAACTGCACCATTCACATTAGGGGCAATGTTGCTTGTTATCCTGTTGTATTTTGTTTGTTGATTAGAGGTTCTGTTCTGTGTTTTGAGTTGTATTACAGTTTCTAGTCATTTTATTGTAAATTGCTTATGGAAAGTGTATTTCCTTAGGAGGAGAAAGAAGCTGCCATTAAAGAGCTTAGAAAGAGTTTAACATTTAAAGCTACGCCAATGCCGAGTTTCTACCATGAAGCAGCGCCACCAAAAATAGAGCTAAAGAAGGTAGTTCTGGCAGTCCATTTTGCTGATTTAAAGAAACATGCTACATTCACTGTTCCATACTATAATTAGTAATATTCTGTATATTGTCTTTTCACATAATGACTTTCACCATGTCGGTGGAGAATTGTTTCTTTGTTATGTTAATAGTCTGGAACATCTAACTAGCCAGCTGGTAGTTGCACTTAACACTGTATTTTTGTACTCTTTATAGAGCAGTCTACTCTTACTGCGTGATGCATCTAGTTTCTTGGTAAAATGCTCTTGACGGCATGCCAGATAATAGTCTTGAGGCTTTTGTTTACTTGTCACATTAATGGTCCCTCCTAAAGTTCTGTATATTCCATCTGATCAATATGGAATCGGTGACTATGTTATGATAAAGAAACAACAATAGTTATGTTGCAATGGGTTGGTAAGTTGGTCACCACCACTATTTTCTATGTTTTGCTACCTACCATGGATGATTGCCATGTTTCTGGTGACTATATCAATCACCATACAAAAAATTTGTGCAATATCTCTCCAGATTTTGCTTTAAAAATTAAATGTTGAAAGGTTCAGTTATGAGCTATAGATTTGTATTTTCATTCGAAAATTGAGGATCATTGCCCAAAATTTGATCAAGATTTATGATATGCAGATACCTCCAACTCGCGCAAAATCACCCAAGTTGGGGCGTAGAAAGAGTGGTTCAGGTGCGGATTCTGAAGAAAATCCTATCGAGTTGTGTAGAACCCCTCCTTTTATTTTGGAGCATGGCAAGATAAATAAGAGTGTACAAACACTTTCGTATTCTGCAAATTCGGACAACTCCTCTGACAAAGACAGGGTGGCTGGAGGGAAGTCCATGCACAAATCAGTGACTAAATTGCCCTCTGAAAAAACTGTGAAGACAGAGTCTAAGGAAAGGCATCCTTCTGTAGAGAGAGACATCTTAAACATGCCAGGCACAGAATCCACCAATGGATCTATTGAAAATGGGAAGTCCACAGTGATTTGGGAGTCTGATAATAGTTCTGCCAGTTCCAATAACGATCATAGATTGAAAACTGAACAATATGAAACTGTTTTAAAGCTAAAGGAATTTGACCCTTCCAGAATGCAGAATGAGATGGCAGGAGAAATTATTGAAGATGACATCCTGAGGGAATCAGATTCTCTTATTGATAATGTTGAAGATTTTTGCCACGGTTTGATGGCCTCAGATGAAGAGTTGCATGCTTGCTATGTACCAAACATCATGTAAAACAAAATTGCCTCTGATTCTATGTTGTAGAAGGTGGTGGACTCTAACAAGGTAGACGCAAGTGGTATGGAGGTTATGTTTATTAGTTTTTTCTCTTCAAATCTCATGTCAAGAATTCCAAAAAAGCCAATAAGAAAGGATGAGGAACACTCACAAATACCAGATCGAACCATTGCCATTATGTATTTGCCTGATTCAATCGAGTGTTGAAACAATATCATCATCTTTAGTTGTGTTATTTGTTCATGTACAGTTATCAGTGCCAAGCGTTTTTTTCTGCTGTTTCGTCAGCTTTGTAGTGACTAGGAGTATTTTGGTAGAAGGTATGAATTTGTCGCTTCCATCTTGTTTGTTTTTTGCTAGAAGTTCGGTAAATGCTTTTAGTTTTGACTGAAGCTAGGAATCAAATCTGGGCCAAAATTGGGGGTCCAATTTCCTAAGGGACACAAACAGGGTGCCCAGTTCCCCACAAATCCAACACATACAGCCACAACTGGCCTCAAACACTAAGATTGGAACCTGGTGGGGCTGGGCAATACCAGCCCACTCAACCAACCCACCAACATATCATCGGCTTGTTTCCATATTGCTAGATTACTATGGTAATTCGTTTATTTTCCCCTATTATGTAGATCTTGAATGTGTAGAATCTGAAAACGGTTGCAAATACTAGTCTGTGTCATCTGACTCATGTCTCTTACTCAGAGATGCATGGTTGAATCTTAAGAGTGCTTATGATTGTATAATGTATTAGTTTTTTCATGCCCATAAGGACATGCTTCAAGAAAGATGTTTGTTGCTACCAGCCTTTAATTGTCCAATGCAATGTACAGAATTTCTTGCTTACGGGAAGATGCAAAGAACTCTCCTTTTGAAAATTTGTTTGTTTGGGTATTCTCAAGTAAAAGAATCCGTAAATTTGCTTCCTTATATCAAATATTTCGATGAGAAATTGTAGGAAATATGGTTTGCATTGATCATGTCTAGTCTGTATTTTGCTATTGGCGTGGATGATAATATTTTTCTCTATTCTTTTTGTGCATGCCCTTTGGTCTGCTGTATCATATTATATATTTTTTTAACGTCTTAGGGCATGCCCTTTGGTCCGGTATACAGTTTTTCCTTTTTAGGTTCTACTTTTATTTAACTCTGCTTGATGGAATATATATATTTGCTCATAATGAATATCAAGATGAATAAATGAGGGCTGATCCTTGGAGGCAGATGGAGGTTAAACAGAGCAAATGATCAGAAACTAAAGTCATATGTAACCCTGTCGAGGGTACAAGGGGTTCAACCTTGCTACTGGAAAAAAATACATCTATTGTGAGTGGGATCTACCAACTACAATAACATTTTGGATAGTTGGGTTTTGATTTTATTTTTTTAATTTTGAATAAGTTTCGTTGTTCTGAAACAAGATTTTGAAAACAACGGTGTCTTAGGTTTCATTGTTATTATCTTGCCACGCAGGATGATTTGTATAGAATTGCTAGTTGATAATTTGATAGCTGTAGATACTGATATTTTCTACTTGGTAAGTCTAATATTTAATTTATATTAATTTCTTACCCCTCAAAAGCCAACCTTACAAGAATTAGGTTGAGCGGCCACTTAGAAAGGAAAACAAACAGCTTATTTAATGTCCATTTGCTCTTACTCCAATAAAAGCAAATTAAATGTAATTATCAGCATAAAACAATTGAATACATAATCCAACCAAATGAATTACATCTCTAATTAAACAACCACATTATATATACAATATAGTAATAATGCTTACTTACCATTCATAATGTTGTAGAAGACCTGAACTTGGAAATTTGTAACCAAAGTTGAGACAATTGTTGCTGTGAAATTTGGATTTGATCGGAGAGGGTTGACAAGATTGTATACGTTTAATTTTTCACTTATATCAACTTTGGCACTTTATAGACACTATTGGTGCATTGGCTTCCTTAGAGGAGTGTCTTTAGAGACATTCCCTGGAGTGGGGAGTAACTAAAAATGGTTATGTGCTACCTTCATTAGTTGTCTCGGGATGGTTGGTAGTGATACTTATGAGAGGGCCTTGAGGTGCTGTTTAGTTATATCATATTTCATATGTTTTCATACCTCTAGAGTTGTCTTTGATAGCTTTCATACTATATCACATTATTATCTTCTTGTAGACACCTAAATCTGACAACGCAGTTTTAATATTAAAATTGTAGATCTTATCCTATTTTATACCATTAGGTTATAATTAGCGCCTTTCTCGCTAATTAGTTAATATTCCCCTCCATCTAGGTCAATTAACGACACTTTGTTAATTAACTAGCTCCATATTTCATTCTAAATGCAAATTAACATTACTTTATTAATTATAATCATATTCTAATTAATTAATTAATTAACCTTTCAAACTTGAATTTACCTTCTCATTGGATAAATCCTCCTTTCTAATAATTTAAATTTCACTAATTTCTCTCCAATTGGCTTTTACAAGCCTAACTTGATGCATTAATCAATTCTAATTGATTAATTTAGATTACACCCAACTCCCATGAGTTGCAAATTCTAATTAATCTTCCCTAGTCACATTTAACCATTTCTAAGCATATTTATCACTTTCTAATCCTAAAAGTTATTTTTATACTGCATTCATTTGAATGAAAGTTTTTCCAATCTAGAAAACTATATAAAGAACCTTATAATACCCTTCACACCTTTTTTTACACCATGTCCTTGTAAGATATTTGTATATGATAAGAACATTTCAATTTTGCAAGACTTATTGATCAAACAACTATTTCCATTTTCTACTTGGCTAAGAGTAGTAAGAGAAAAACTAAAAATGACAATTAAGCCATATTGGTGAGATCTCTCCATATTCCTCAGAGAAATCCTTTGATCGCACATGGCTACGTACGACTTGCTAAAGAAAGTATCTTCAATCCAAAGCCCATTTAAATATTCAAAAGATTGTTTGCATTTGATGTTTTTAATGTTTAATGCATTAGCTTAAGCTTTCCTTTTAATGACTTTACCTTTTAATGACTTTATCTTGATGTTTATGTTGAACTAATTTAGTTATTGAATCTACTTGGTGTTAGGTTCTAGTAATTAGCTTAACTTTGTTTATCATGCATACATATGACACACCTGAGGGGACTCTCCTTTGTCTCACATGCATTTATTAATGTGAAGTTTCTTTTGTGCACACTAATCAACATATTTTGAAATAACTAATGTTTCTTAACATATTTTTGTTGAGTTTGCATGTGTTAGTAATCTCTTGCAGGTGTGAAAGAGGTAAAGTGTTGCCAAATTTGGAGCTTATCATAAAAAATTCAAGCTTTTTGAAGATTTTGGAAATTTTTGTCGTGCTTTTGAAGAACAGATTGTTTGCGCTAGCATTTAGACTGCACACACTAGTGCTAACTTGCATGTGCTAACATTCAATTGCATGCGCCAACATTGATTTTGCGCGCATTACTGTTCTGTTTCATGTGCTACCATGTTGTTTTACGCGCTATAGTTAGCCTTCCTTGCAATAGTGTTCTTTGGATCCGTGCTAGCGTTTTTGTGTTGTGCGGTCTATTTTGCTCTTTGTATATGCAAAAAGCCTTTATGCGCCACTGTTCACCTTGCACGCGTTAGCGTTAACATTGCACGTGTTACTGTTCACGGTGCATACATTAGCGTTAACATTGCACGTGTTTGCGTCTTCCTGTATGCGCTAGCATTCATGTGAATGTGGTAGCGTAAGCTTCAACATGCTACTGTTACCTCTGCATGCATTAGTGTTATGTGTCAAATTTTTGGCTCGAATTTGAAAATTTCAGAATATAATTTTTTGTTTCCTTGTTTTTTCATGTTTTTGACTTCTAACTTGCAGGTTTTATTTTAAAATTAGTTTTTCGCATTTAAAAACTTTGATTATGTTTGTTTTTTTTCTATTTATTTAGTTGGATTTAACGTCGCGTATGCTCTTCTCATGCACTTTTGAGCGATCTCAAGGATAAAAAATGATCTTGATCCTTATTCTAACATTTTGATTTACATGGACAAACTAATCATTTGAGTTTTTGATTTTTCAAAAGCATTTATTTGTTTTAAATTCTATTTTTCCCATTTCTATTTAGTTGGATTCAGTGTCGTGCATGTTCTACTCTTGCGCTTTCGAGCGATCTTTAGAATAAAAAAGACCATGATTCTCTTTTTGCATGGAAAAAACTACTAATCATTTAGATGAGGACCAATCACTTGTCAGAGTCAAAATTGAAACAATTACTGATACATTGTGTGTAGGTTGCCAAAGACGTTCAAAACCACATTTAAAATCAAGATAAGAATGAATCATCCACGCACACTGTATTTGCAGGTGCGGTCGACAAGGTTATTGCCCAACTGCTATAACTGTGGGAAGTGCTTTGACTTGAGCCATAAAACTCATTATAAGGAGTACCACAGGAACCCCAAAGTAGTCAACACATTGAGGGAACTGGATGACGAAACGGGAAGTGTCCCATCACCTACTTGACTAAAAAAATTTGTGAGGAGTGCTAAAAGTTGTCTGTATGAGGTCTCGTTCATTAATTTGATTGTGGGGTGATAGTCCTTTGTTTAGAATTTATTCTAAAAAATGTAGCTCTCTTAAATAAGATATTGACGAGTGTTGAGAACAAAATCCTAGGGAGCCATTTGACATTGGGGCCAGCTTTATCATATCCAAATTCGTGAATTTTAAAGAGCCATTACAAAGCAAAACTTTCTTGGAGTTAAAACCTTGTTTTTAGAACAAGGCGAGAGTCCATTGAAGTTACGCCTCGTATCTTTCATCATGAATCGTACATAGCAAAACTTCCTCAAAGTTAAAACCTTGTTATTTGAACAAGGGGAAACTATACTAAAGTTGCGCTACATACTTTTCATCACCACTCATAAAATCCCTTGTTATTTTTTGGTATTATTGGTCAAAAGAGAGCAATCCGAATTGTTGCCAAAATTGTATCAACCTCTTTTGAAGCCACTTAAATCATTTTTTCCTTAAAATATTGATTTTTATGTTGGTACGTATTCACATTTTAGTGGTAGTTTTGAACCAACATTAGGACATCTCACTTCTAGGATAGTTTCCTTTTGGTAGTCGTTACACTGCTTGCATTTGTAATTGTCCCTTTTTGATACTTGCATATTGTTTTCTTGAACTTGATCTAAGTGTTGAAATTGCATTGTTACTCTGCTTGCATTGTATCGAGCCCCTTTTGATATTTAAACCTTATTTTTCTAAAAACTTGATTTGAGTGTTGAAGGTGCGTTGTTACGCTACTTGCCTTGTACGAATCCCTTTTAATACTTATTTCTTGGTTTTCTTAAAACTCGATCTAAATGTTGGAATTGTATAGTTATGTTGCTCACATCATATCAATCCCTTTTGATCATTGACCCTTGTTTTTTCTAAAAACTTGATTTGAGTGCTGAAGGTGCGTTGTTACGCTGCCCACATTCACATAGATCTCTTTAGATATTCCTTGTTGTATATCCTATATACTTAAAGATTTATCATCTTGTAGTTGTTACACTGCCCATTTTGTCTTAGATCCCTTGTGATATTTACACATCCACATAACTTTGCACGTCACATTTTGTGTCATGGCACCTGTCACTCGTGTAGTTCATAGGAAGCGTGTTTCTAATCCCTTTAGGAATCCTTTGGTTCCTTCATCTGATGAGGAACAAGAGTGGGTCGACCATAGTGCTACTGAGCGGGAAATACCTCAAAATCCCTTTGTAGACAACTCCGCCCATATAGACAACTTCTTATTTCAACACAAAGACCAAGTCTTGTTATGTCTTGTTGAGTTAGGGGCTAAATTGCCCTCTGATTTTGATCCTACCTTCCTTTCTCACATGATTGGGACGAAGAGTATAAATCCTCCCCGACCTCTTAGGAACGATGAGGACATCTTAAATCCTAAACGGGCCTCCACGTCCGCTCATCCTAAAGGTCACAATGATGATGTAGAGGTATCTCACACTAGGATTGAGCGTCATATACCCTTTGTTAGAACTAATCACGAAGATAAAATAGAGGATGAAATCCTCCTACATGATGAAGTAGAGCACGAGCCTCACAATGAGGACGTCACTATGCAACGACAATTGGAAGCCCTTAGTCGACAATTGTCAAAATTAGCTTCTCATGTCCATCAAGACACATGTAGAGCTCCTAGGACTGAAAAACCTAGAGTAACTTACGTTGAAATTTATACTAAAAACCATGTTAGTGAAGCCTCCAAATCTAACCGCATGCATATATTGACCACGCCATCATGCGACCAACTTTTCGAATAATAATGACAGTTTATGAAAGACACCCTCATTGGTTTATAAGAAAGTAATCAAGGGAATAATAAGAAGTATCAATTCGAAGAACTGTGTCCTTACCCTTTCGATCGAGAAATGTGCGTACTCCTTTCCCACCAATATTTGTCTGCCCTAAATTTGATAAATATAGGGGCAAAGGTGATCCCCGTGACCACATCAAGGACTTCTTCATGGCTTGCCAAGAAGTAGTATATAACGATAATTACCTTATTTTCTTATTTCCTAGGAGTCTTGGAGGCCAGGCACTCGAATGGTTTCTCCATCTCCCTAAAGGGTCCATTTCTACCTTCACAGACTTAGCTAAAAAGTTTGTTCGCCACTTTTCATTCAATATATAAAGTGATATCACGATGTTGGACCTATGTAGTGCAAAACAACAAAACAATGAAACCTTTGCTGCTTTCCTTCAGAGATGGCGTGGGCCAGCTAGCCATTTCCCCTATTCCATCCCCGAGAAACAACTTGTTAACATCTTCGTACCTAATTTACACCCTAAGATAGCCTTCCACTTGCAAATGCATTATGTCGACAAATTTGAAAAAGTCGTAGAAAAAGGTAGTCAAATTGAAAAGGATTTACTTGCTAAAGGAGTGTTGAAACCCTTCCAAAGAGACAACCATGACTCAAAACCTAATGAAAAATCTAAATTCTTTAACAAGAATAAGAATGTCATTTGTGATGGAATCATTGATTCCAAACATGTACAAATGGTTCAAAGCACACCACACTTAAAGCTCATGCGTGCACTGTCTAAATCTATAGTAAAACGTAGAGAGTACACTCCACTTATGGAGTCATTATCAACTATCTTAAAGAAGATGGATTCAACCAACATGGTCACATTACCCACCACTACACCTTTCGCCGGTGATGCCCCTAAGCCATCGTGGTATAAAGACCAAAAATATTGTGAATATCCTCACGTTAAAGGTCATGTTACGGATAGGTGTATGAAGCTTAAGAAATTCATTCAGGATCTCCTAGATCGAGGAGACATTGAAATTGATACATAAGAACCCTCCAAAACATCTAACAATCAATTGGAAAGTTACAAGGAACCATTCCCCAAACATAAACATATGAAAAGAAGTCAGATCGAGGTCAATCCTCTTAAGGAAAGAGCACTAACCATGTTGTCAGCCAAACCTCAAATCCCTTTGACTCTCTTATTGGCTATGTCCATCCCATCAAAACCCACATCCATACCATTAGAATTAAATCTCAGGAGTGTGCCGTTACAACACGAAATACTTGTCTTATTGTCCCAAGACCCCATATGTCTACTCCTTCAAACAATCATTACAATCTCCTTAAACAACTTGAGAATACAACTGCCAAGATTTCTATCTTGGATCTTCTCAAGATATCTAATGTTCACAAGGATATCCTCTATAAGGTTGTTCAGGAGTCAATAGTTCCTTCTGACATTGACGCTTCACACTTTCAAGCCCCGGTCGCACAAATCACTCCATTTGAACATATCATTTTTAGCCAAAACAAGATTCTATCAGATAATCAAACACACAATTTTCCCTTATATATAGAAGTGATCATTACTCACAAAAATATCAAAAGGGTGCTTATGGAAAACATATCCAGTCTTAACATCTATACAATAAAACTTGTGAAACAATTGGGACACAATACTAATGAGATAGAGCCTGATGTGATCACTATCAAGGCATATGACAATGCAGAGTGACAATCATCTGGAACCATTACTCTGCTTATGGAAGTTGGGCCTATCATGTAGGACATGAGATTCCATGTCATTGATTTGGACCTTCCCTATAATATTCTCCTCAGTCGCCCATGGATCCATGCCATGCAAGCCGTTTCCTCCACTTTTCATTAGTGTATCAAGCTCCATTACCAAGGACAAGAACTTACCATTCTTGGAGACCCGCAACCCTTTTCCCATTGCAGAGCATTAGCTGGTTATTATCAGGTTGCTTATGAATTTCCTTCCACTGAGTTGGTTGTTGACTTGAAATCAGAGGCCCTCACTTCTTATATAGATCCAGATACACTTCAACCACATGAAGGTGGTACTTCCACCTCCATATCCCAATTTTCTACATGGGAAATGAAAATCCTTCATACCGGTTGTGGAGAATATGACCTTTAATAAGCCTTGCTTGTGTCTAATCTTCATTGTCTTCTAAAACATGTGATAGGCCTGACTTCCGACCACAAAGATCTCAAGTGCCTGAAACTCTTGATATATTTACCAATGGTGGTCTCTTAGCTGATGAAAGGTTGAGAAATACTTACACATCCCAATCTCCTGATGAAAGGATGGCCTCTTGCTATCAATACCATGAATATGTCATCCCTAACAAGATGATGTATGCCACGGGATACCAATGATATGGATGCGGCATCAATAAAAAAGGATTATGGGAACCTCTTCCGAAACACGAGAAGATGGAAAGATACGACATTGGTATTCAACGCTATGGGTCCCCTCCTATAGAAGTCGACGCCACCTTTTCTGAATGTGAGGATAATTATTTTAGTTACGATTGCGAAACAAAGTCCCTTTATAGTATTTACGAAGACATTTCTTCCAAAAACCTGTTTCTTGATATGGCTATTTTAACCCTATTCCCCTCTAGCCTTGAAATAAACCTTATATATCCATCACTCATTAATTGGGACCAACAACAACACATACCAATGGATATTTTTCAGAACGAGGAAGCTATTGGAGAATTTATGGTGATCCATGATGATATTCCTATGGGAGATCATAAGAAAGGATTTTCTAATGACCTTGATACCTACACCTACTTTGGAGAGGAAGCTAAGTTTCATGGTCAATAAGAAAAAGAGGTCCACATACCTTCAAGAAAGCCACATAATAAGAAATCCAAGTCCTATAGTGAGAATCTATTTGAGGTGTTAGAACATTTAATATTAAGTGTTCTTATAAATAAACTATAGTTTATAATTAAATAAATTAGAATATATATTATTTTAATTTATTTAGTATAAACTATATGTTTATTATGTTAATTGATTATTTAAAAATCAATTAATGGTTACGGGGTACTTCGTGAGAAGTCACACCCGTTTGATTTATTTATATTAAGAGACCACATAGGATGGGTCATTTCAAATGTAATGAATTCAAAAAAACTAATTTTCTCTCCAAATAAACATGCAAAACGAAAAAATGGAGGCATGATCATACCCTACACAAGAAGTGAGAGACACCTACATATATTTATGGAATGCATGGCTATGTACTGAGATTGAGTTTCTCATTAATGGAAATCTTATTCATGATGTTCATGGAGGAGAGAAGTGAATTTTTTACCCCTTGGGGGTTTTTCTTAGGGGTTACGTTAATCTTTGTGTTTGTGTTATTTTATTTTATTGCATTTGTTATAATGTTGTTGTAATGTTTGTTATATTAATTTAATTAATATTTAATATTATTTAATGGTTAATGCGTTTAACCCCTCAAATATAACATGGTATTAGAGCAGGTTCAAAAGGTTTCAAATAAATAAATAAATAAATTTAATTTGGTGCTTGGGAGTCTGGAACTACATTTCTAATACTCAAACTTTTCCCCTCTTTTTATCACACAAAACACCATAAATTCTTGAATTTAATGATGCTGCATTGAAGTTATCGAAGATACCTTTCCAACAAGACCAATTTCGCCTAGTTTGGAGTTGAGAAGAGAAAGTTATGGCCATTTAAAGTTGTGCATCTTAGGAGGAACAACAAGTCGACATGTGGTAACTTTTGATTTGCTTTAGGTTTTCCTATGTGTGACTTTGTGATTATTTCATTCTTTCCCTCATGTCTACCTTTTACCTTCCATGTGTCTCCTCTCAAACAAAACCTTTTATATGAAACTCGGTTTATTCTACGGACTTGAGCTCCACAAAATACATTTGGTTGAAAATAACGTGGAATTACACCACGTGTCCCTCTTTTATCCCTTGGATATATGACACACGTGTCCACCCTATTAAATCAATTTATACCTTTATATTATTTACTTTCCTTGATCAAATATCATTATATGCACTTTGATTAATAAATAAATGGTTAGTATTTAACATATGTGGCCCACTTAATACTGTTAAGCCTTGGTCAGGAACCCGAAGTTGTAATTAACCTCCTTGATAAATATGGAAAGATCATCATCAATTTGAGTATTCTCAAAACATGTTTAGTTATGTAAATTACTTATTATTATAAGTAATTTTAACTAATTATTAAAGATAAGTCTTGTTAATGACTAGTTAATGAATTTGAAATCAGGATCTAGTTGAGTATATTAGAATACGTGATTACCATATATATATATATATATATATATATATATATATATATATATATATAGTATATATATATATACTCAAATGATAAATATGGAAAGGTCATCAATTTGATGTATTCTCAAAACATGTTTAGTTATGCAAATTACGATTGCATCTATATGTAATTTTAACTAATTATTAAATATAAGTCTTGTTAATGACTCAGTTACATGAATTTGTAATATAACATGGATCTAGTTGATTATATTAGAATATGATTACCATATATATATATATATATATATATATATATATATATATATATATATATATATAATGACACTTGTTATACACCTTTTTGTTTGTATTGGAGACGTTAAATACCGATTCCAATATATGTATTTTTTAGATGATTAATATGTTGAAATTTTTCAACATGTTGGCAATATAACTATGGTTAGTTATTAAGCATATTGTTATTTAATTTATTATACCACTTATTTTTTAAACCTATCAATGTAAGATTTATAGGTGGTTAAAAATGAAATCAATAATAATTTATATTATGCTTCTTATGATATTGTGACTCTAACCATGTTGATTCCTTGAAGCAATAAAAATTAGTCAATAGTCTCCATTTCTTCTACTGAGGCATAATACAAAAGTGCAATGGAAGCGGTGAATGAAGCCTTGTGGCTAAAGCAGTTGTTGGAAGAGATACACATGGAAACTAAAGGAATTACTCATCTTCTATATGATAGTTAGAGTTTCATTTCTCTTCCTAAGAATCTAGTTCATCATCAAAGAATGAAGCATATAGAGATTCATATGCATTTTATCCGAGAGAAGGATATCTGCGGTGATATAGATCTACAGTACTTCCCAACTGAAGATCAAGTTGTAGATATGTTTATAAAGTCATTGTGTGCTGAAAAATTCTCTAAGTTTTGTGCAATTCTTCACCTTTCAGATTTGTCATTAAAGGGGAGTGTGCATGTCAATGCCACCTCCCAATGGTCGGTTATGTGTTATCTCCTTCTCCTTTATACTTATGCTCCATTGTAAAGTATTATAAAAAGATATTTTTATGATATTTGTAAACTTGTCACTCTAAGTTTATGGTGTACAGTCTAATGTGTTGCATCTATTGTAAAGGAGGTTCTTGTGTTATAAAAGGATCATAGAGATGATGGTTAAGATGTTGGCATATTTATGGATTCCAAATCCTTTTGTACCAAAAGGTAATATGAGCATGACGAAGGTGTATAAATCCTTCAAATGTGATATGCTAGCCTAAACCTTCACTATGGTTTATGGATTTGTAGATCCTTTTTTATAAACAAGTAATGTTGGCATATGTTCCCCACTTAATATTAAGGGGGTGTTAAAAAATTTAATATTAAGTGTTCTTATAAATAAACTATAGTTTATAATTAACTAAATTAGAATATATAATATTTAAATTTATTTAATATAAAATATGTATTTATTATATTAATTTATTATTTAAAAATAAACTAACAATTATGGGGTACTTCGTGAGAAGTCACACTCATTTGATTTATTTTTATTGACCTGTGGGGCCATTTCAAATGTAAGGAATTCGCGTGTGAGGAATTCATGGATGAGAGAAGTAAGAGGAACAAAGATGTATTGTACTGAGTTTCTCATTAATGGAAATCTTACCTTTGTTCATGGTTTTTTACCCCTTAGAGGTTTTTCCACGTTAAATTTGTGTTTCTATGTTATTTTATTTTATTACATTTGTTATATAATGTTGTTATAATGTTTGTTATATTAATTTAATTAATATTGAATCTTATTTAATGGTTAATGTGTTAAACCCATTGGATCTAACATGAGGCACTTGTGGATTAGCAATATGAAAAAGCTAGAACGGATAATCTTGAGGACTGTCATGTTGGTGAGAATCTCCTGGAGGCATCAATAGAGGAAGAGATTAATTTCCCTCCTGATTCTACATGTATGGAAGATGGTTCTAGGGTATTAGTTGAGGAGACGATTGACATCAACCTTGGCACCAAAGAAGAGCCTAAAAATGTCAAACTTCGGGCTTTCCTTTTGGCACAGGAGTAGAAGAATTTTACTACACTCCTTATATAATTTGTGAACATTTTTGCTTGGTCTTATGCAGACATGCCAAGCTTGGATCCTTATTTAGTGGTGCATAATCTAGTTGTTCATAACTATGCAAAGCCTATCAATTTTTTTTTAAAAGAAGGATGCATCCATACATTGCTCTTTTGGTTAAAGAAGAGCCAGAGAAATTTTTAGCTGTTGGTTTTATCAGACCTATCGACTATTCAAAGTGGACCTCCAATATAGTCCCTGATCGCTGGAAGCCAGTAGGCATCATGATTTACACAAATGTCAGGGACATTAAAAAACATGTCCTAAAGATGACTTTCCTCTTCCAAACATCAATATGATAGTCGATTTTACAGCTGGTCATGAAATGCTATCCCTCATGGATAGATTTTTGGGTTATAATAAACTAAATATTACGGAAGAGGACCAACAAAAAAATGATTTCACTACCCCTTGGGGTAAATTTGGTTATCAACTCATTCCGTTTGGCCTCAAGAATACAAGCGCAACATATCGACGCACTATGAATGTCATCTTCCATGACATATTACATGATATTGTTGAAGATTATGTTGATGATATCCTGGGAAAATATAAGACTAGAGTAGAACATCCAATAATCCTATGTCGTATCTTGGAACAATTAAGAGATTTTAAGGTCTGTCTCAAACCAAAGAAATGTTTCTATAGCATGATTTCAGGTAAGCTACTGGGCTTCATGGTTTTTAGAAGATGAATTAAAGTAGACCTGAAAAATGTCATTGCTATTACAAAAATGCCTCCTCCCAAGAACCTCAAGTAGCTACGTAGCTTGTAGGGAAAGATTCAAGCCATCCAAAGATTCATCTTCTAGTTTACAAATAAATGCCATTATTTCACTCATCTTATTAAGAAAGATGTTGATTTCCATTGGGGTCTTGATTTCCAACAAGCATTTTCCTTACTCAAGGAGTATTTGGATAACCCACATGTTCTCATACCGCCTACCCTAGGTGAACCCCTCATGCTATATATATTTTCTACTCAATTTTCTATTGACGCCCTCTTAGTTCAATATGATACAAATCACAAAGAAAGATCCATCTATTACCTTAGTTGTACATTGATCTCCTATGAGATAAATCACCCAAAAATAAAAAAAGCATGCTTGGCTGTTGTTTTCACCTTTCAAAAACCCTGCCATTACCTTTTGAACAAAAAAACCAAGCTAATATCTAAATTTGACCCACTCAAGTACCTTTTATCTAAACCCGTGCTTACCAGAAGGATGGCCAATTGGATCATCTTACTTAGAAAATTTAATATTGAGTATGTCAACTAGAAAGCAGTCAAAGGACAAGTACTCCATGATCAACTAGTTAAAGCTCCTCTACCTGGAACAAAGCCACTAAGTCTGGATCTGCCAAATAGTTTTGTTTTATATATTGAATAATCTTCCACCTAAAAGATATACTTTTATGGGTCATTCACATTTAATAGCTCAGGGGTAGGCATTGTTATTATCACCCCCACAGGTGATCTTATCCCTCAAGATTTTAGACTTGGATTTTCATGTTCCAACAACATTTCTAAGTATGAAGCTCTCATTGCAAGATTGAAAGTTTTTATAAGATAGAATATCAAACAAGTAAAGGTTATATGTGACTCCCAACTGATCATCAACTGGGTTAATGATGGTATAAATTTAAAGATGAGAATATCATTCCATATAAACAAATGGTAGACACCCAAAAGGAATACTTTATTCAAATAACATTTCAACAAGTCCCAAGAGCACATAAACATTCGGCAAATGCCATGGATGCCATTATATATTTGCTATGATTATCTCTAGATAGTAGGGACTTTCAGTTCCTTATTGATCATCTAACGGTATTTGCTTATGACATGCCAGAATCATGCTTGGTATGTGAAGTTGTTGGTTCCCTTTCCCCTTGGTATGTTGACATTTTTAATTACTTACAAGATGGTACCTTCCCTCATGGCATCTCCCAGTCCCATAAATGAATGCTTATCCAATGAATAGCGTGTTATACCTTACTCTATATCATCGAGGATATGATGGAACTCTGTTACACTATCTTAATATTGAGGAGGTTGTATAAGCAATCAAAGAGTTGTACGCAGGCATCTGCGGTGCTCACACTAATGACATAGTCCTCGCAAAGAATATTTTGCATGTAGGTTACTATAGGCATATTATGGAGACACATTTTTGTCAGTATGTAAAGAAATGTCTACTATGTCAAAAGCATAGTAATATAATACATGCTCCATCACAATCTTTGAAACCTATCACTACACTGTGGCTGTTTTCAAAATGGGGACTCGTTCTTATAGGGAAGCTCACACCAACTTATTTTGATGGCCATAAGCACATTATCAATTCCACTAAATACTTTACCAAATGGGTGTAGAATATTCCTCTCACCTATGTCACCAGTGTTTAGATATCTAATTTCATCATGAATCACATCATATGCTATTATGACATCCCTTCTACAATTGTATCTGATTGTGGTTTATACTTTAAGAACAAAAAGGTGAAGGAAATGTGACAATGCTTTAAAATTTGTCAAAAGTGGTATACCCCTTATTACCCTCAAGGTAATGGGAAAGCTGAGGCCTCCAATAAGAATCTTTTTTGGATTATGAAGAAAATGGTTGGTAAAACCGTCCGTAGTTGGCATCTTCAAATCCATCATGCCCTCTGGGCCTATAGAAATTCTATCCATACACTTACAGGTGCCACCCCTTATTCCCTTGTATTTTTCAATGAAGCCATTATCCCCCTAGAAATTGAGCTTCCCTCTCTGCAGATATCCTTGCATGACTATTTGGATAAAGATGAGGATTATAGAGTGGCTAGGATAGAAGAGTTTGAACTGCTTGATGAAAAATACCTCCATTCTTTGGATAATTTCAAAGTGTATCAGAATCAAGTTTGCAAGAGCTACAAAAATCACATCATCCCTTGTGAATTTGAGGTGGGAGACCTTTTCCTTAAGGAGAATCAGTTCAATACCACCAAGGAACATCAAAAGAAGGGTAAATTTGAGCCTAACTGGTTATGCCATACATTATGGTGGCTAAATTTGGTTTCAGTTCTTATAAGCTTGCTTATCTTGATGGTGATGAGATTTGAGAGCCCATGAATTGCATGCATCTCAAGCACTTCTACGCATGAGCATGAAGACCTATCAAAAATCCAAAAATCAAAACAATAAAAAAATTAAAGAGAAATCAATTCGTCTAAGTGTGAAAACCACACAATTATGGCACTTTGGACAGGTCCTTTGGTGAAAACCAGTTTCCACCACCACAGGAGGGGTCTATTGTTCACAAACACCTCATCTTTGAGGCATGGTAACTTCTTTCTAGTCTTCCCGTTATCGTTTGTGTGTTATACTATTGAACCTGTCCCTCTTGGCCTTGATACGATTGATCCTTTTCTTGTATATATGCGCGGGATTCACCCTTGTATATTTTTTACCTTTTGTTGGGGCATCTTGACACTTTGTTATTCCTATATATAGTTTTAGAAAACCTTCACAAAATCCAAAAACATGTCACAAAACCATTGAAAATCTTAAACATTCACATTTAAACCTTAAAAAATCCATAAACACATGAAAAACTCAAAAAACACTAAACATCAAGAACTATACCACAAAACATCTTACTTTAGTGTTTTCTTGTTCTTGCATACGACATGCAGATCATATTTTGATTTTCATTCATTAATAAAGTTTTTTTACTTTTTATGTCTATCTTCCAGACATATATCATTACTCAAGGCAATTTCATAGTGCATGTTTCTTTTCATGGAACTTCTATGTCCTTCATTCATTACCTTGCATGTATCCTTACATGGGGAATCATTTCAACCCTTGTCATATAACTAAAACACTTGGGAACTGAACTTGGATAAAAAAACATTGGTACATCTCTCTTAAATATTTGTTATTTAAGTTTGTTTGTTTTCTTTCTCGTAATGCATTAATTTTTGTATTTTCCTTTGATCAGTTCTTTAGCATGGAATAAAAATCAGTATTATGGATTTTCATGTAATTTTACCATTTTTTATGCTTATATCAAATAAATAGCTACTTCTGATCCAAGATGGTACTTCAACTATGTCGCAATCTTCCCATTCTCCATCTATCTAATCTTAAATTCTAAATCACTTTCTACCTATCATTATATTCCCTCCCCCTCTATTTTTTCTTCCACACAAAGAGGCATGAGATCTTTTTTCCAAAATCAATCAATTTGAAAAATGGCCAACCAAGCCAAGTTTGAATCCATTCCTTCACTATGACCCCTTGTTCTTTTATAAAATATGTGAAGAAAATCATACCTTTCAATCAACAACAATGACCTTGTGAACTTACCAACAAAATAGTTTATATTAGTATTTTGCAAGGATTAATTATCACATCACCTCCATCCATTCATATTCAATATACTACAGTCTACCTCACCATCATGATTGAATTTTATGCCATTGTGGTATTTTTTTTCTTCTTTGTGAGCTTCAATTGACCTCTTATATCACCCCATAAACACTCAAGGGGGGATCCTCCATCCTACCAATTTTTCTTCTACCAATACAAAATTTAATTATCTATAACTATCTACTATCTGTGAAGTGGCATCGATCACATTATACCACATCAAAGATGGGAAAATGAAGAAACCCAAATGTATCTACACATTTTAACACTAAAATTTCACTTCTTATCCTATTTTCTATCATTTAGTTATTCTTAAAGTTGGTACATATTATTGGAAATAATCTTGCACATTAAAAACACCAAATAAAATAATATTAGAATAAATTTCAATTCATTCAGGATATGTCTTCATTTACATTAAGAGGTATAAATACAAATTTGATCTCCTATTGAATAGGAGTCATCCTTTATCCCACATATCTCTCAACCGTACAGTAATCTCTCTCAATCCCTTAGTTATCTCAACACACTCAACTAATCCTAAATATACCAATGTGAGTTGTTTATATAACAAACTCACAACTAATATATAAAACCTATATTATTAATATGAGATATATTTTCTCGTATTTAATAATATTATATTTTATTTATTCACCCATATATATTATCTCCATGATAATATATATTACATTAAAAACTTCACCAATGTAAACAATATAATATTCCTAACATTTATTTCTTGCTAATTAGCTAACATTCACCTCCATCTGAGTCAATTAATGACACTTTGTTAATTAACTAGTCTCCCCCCTCATTCTGGATACAAATTAACATTACTTTGTTAGTAATAATCCTATTATAATTAGTTAATTAATATCAATTACTTAACCTTTCAAACTTGAATTTACCTTCTCATTAGGTGAATCCCCCTTTATAATCATTCAAAATCCACTAATTTCCCTCCAATTAGCTTTTACAATCCTAAGCTGATCTATTAATTAATTATAATTGATTAATTCAAAACACACCAACCTCCCATGAGTTGCAAATTATAATTAATATCACCTAATCACACTTATCAATTTCTAATCCTAAAATTTATTTTGATCCAAAATTCATGAGAATGAAGGTTTCCCCAATCTAGAAAACTATATAAAGAACCTTACATCCTTCCTTCCATGTTTACACCATGTCCTTGTTAAGACATTTGCATATGATAAGAGCATTTCAATCTTGGGAAACTTATTAACTGAGAAAACTTTTCCTTTTTCTACTTGGCTAAGAGTAGTAAGAGAAGAATAAAAAATGGTAACTAAGATATATTTGTGAGATCTCTTCCTCTTCCTTGGAGTAAGACTTTAATCGCACATGGCCATGTATGGCTTGGTAAAGGAAGTATCTACAATCTAAATCCCATCTAAATAATACAATGATGGTTTGCATTTGATGTATTTAATTTTTTAGTGAATTAGTTTAAGCTTTCTTTTTAATAGATTTATATTGATGTTTATGTTGAACTAGCTTAGTTATTGAATCTACTTGGTGTTAGGTTCTAGTAATTAGCTTAGCTTTTTTTATCATGCATATAATGTTTACAACCACTTCCATACCTACTTTCAACATGCATACATTTTTAATGACACCTTTAAAGACTCTAAGTCTCCCTCTTTTAGTTAGGACTTCCTTTTTGAATCTCGTGATATTGCATTACCCACAATGGTGGTTAGTATCATTCGACCTGTAGTTTTTAATAGATGATATTGAACATGGTCAATATTGTTGGATGACAAAAATTGCAATGCCTGATTACGATTACTATAAATGTTGGGAATTTGAGTTCTTATTTCACATCATCAACATCTCTTAATTGGTTTTTTGATTCTTGCCAATACGCTCTCAAAGCCGTATAGGTCATGAAGTTGGTCTTACTTATCTTTTTGGAGTCTACACTTGCAGCATTGGGTACTTAAGATTCTCAAGCATAGGAGTCACAACTATTATGGTCTTCCCAAACTTTGAATCCTTGAAAAGTGTCTTATTTATGTTTTTTCTTATTCATTGGCAATCTCCCCCATCAACTTTTTCATAAGGTGGTCTTAATTCTGACGGAAGTTAATGTTCTTATGGTGTCTACAATAAAGTATTTGTAACCTTTGTTTTCCTTTATGTTATATCAGATTTGGATGTTTATTTAATGTTTTCATGCATAGTTTAGAGTAGAGTAGCATATTCTTGATTTATTGCATTATTGATCTATCAGACCTTACCTTTTATATTGTCCTTTTGACATTTACAACCTTCTACAACCCATCGATTCTTGCAACCCATTTTTACAACTCAAACATAAGAAATAAATTTCTTGTTACAACATGATTATAAGCTTATTATCATCGAATTAATATTGGGAGTTGGTACAACACCATTATATTATCCTAAATCTAGGATTTGGAACCCTACATCTTCTATAGAGTGTGGACTATTGTCTTTTTAGTTCCATTTTTTTTGTAATTTACAACCTTAAGGTGTGCATCTCTAGCATGAACCATCTCATTATCCTAGAAAATATTACGCATCATCGAGTGATAAAGAGGATGTTGTATTAGGCCATTATTTATTTGCATAAAATCTGGTGAACCTGGCATGAATATTAATGTCTTTCGATTGAATCTCTCATAAATATTCCCTAAATATTTTCTAAATCTTCCCAAAAATATTTCATGATTTTTCATAAAGAACTTAAACATGAATTATCTCTATGGCTATCAAAATGACAATTCCTAAAATCGAGATTCCTCCCTTTAGCCTACCCCCTTCCACTACAATTCCAATATGGCTGATGCCAATGAAAATAGAAGGAATAATCGATCCAATGTCAATCCAGGAGGAAGTAAACAACAAAAAATATGTTTATAACTTTTCTCTACACAACTTTATCCCAACATACATCAATGTTGTTTTTCAACATCCCAAAGTCATTTTGGTCAATATTGAGGCATGCAATGCTGTTTATGGTAACTCTTTTGATACCAATTATTCTCATACAATAGGTGTTAACACAAATTCACATCAAAATCCTAACCAAAAATCTTTTCAATATCCTCCTAATGATCCAACTCAACTTATTTTGCAACTCATTAACCAAGTGAGTTGGCAATAGGCTAGTGCTAACAACCAATTTATTTAAACAAATGTGAACCAAACTCAACAAATTTATTGGGGTATGTTAATCAGTGTCACCCTACCTCCTTTTTTAGACCCCATTAGGACTCCAATTGTGCAAAAACCTCCCACAAAAAACAAGGTGTTCTAATATATTCAAAGTGAACCTTTGGATCCTTTTATAGTTACAATAGGTGTTGGAGGTATCAACCCTTCCCTTACTTATGATGGGTACAATGACCTCAAAATTCACATTAAATCCTTTGGGAATGTTTACAAGGACTAGATCAAAGATAAATTCTATGTTGTTACTATGCTCTTAGCAAAGACCCTCATTGACGATGCTTTAAATTGGCACCATACTCTTACACCTAACTCCATTGTTAAATTCGAGGGGTTGGTAAATATACTACTCAAAGAATTCCAACCTAAAGATCTACCTAAAAACCATTGAACATATTCATCAATTGTAAATAGGGTGATAATGGAAATGTCCAATACTTCATCAAACGATGGAAGACTCTTTGTAACATAAGTGAACACACTTTTTCTGATGACTCTTTAGAGTATCTTTCTCAAAGCCCTAGAAACTTGCTTTCATTATAAGGTTAGGTCATTTTCTCCTATCACTGTGGAGGATTCCATCAAACATGTTAAGAGTAAAAAACATCTCATTTCCATATTTGAGAAGCCTTAATCGAGGTCAACTTAAACCAAAGTCCAAAAAAATATCGACATTCTAATGGGACCTCATAATAATAATGCTATGAATGATGAAGTCTCAAACATTCCAAATCCTAACAATACCTTCTAGAAAACCATCCACAATATTGATTTATCCCCTCCTATATCTAATGGAGGAAACAAATTTATCCCTCTTCTTCCTACCATGCATTTACCTAGCCTATAGCACCCCACTCCGCGTGAGCCAAAAACGGACCTTAAAATTGGAGAACAAAATCAGGATAATTTTTTTGAAGTCAAGCTTCTAAACCGTATGTGTGACCCACTAACGAGCCTACATGACTAACACAAAAATTATTGAAACAGAGTCCCATGATTAAATAATTTTAAAAAAGACACCTAATTAAGCATTTCTCGTAACTATTTTAAAATTTGATGTTATTAACTTTTACCCCTAGGTTGGGCTCAAAACACCCATTATAATTTAAAGGGAATATTTCTCTAATTCTACTTACCCCTATTCTCCATAAATGTCCTTTAAATGAGTTACCACGGTTAATTATGTGGACACAACATTCCCTTGGTTAATTTAATTTCCGTAACTTAAATTAATCATCTAAAATTAAATTAATTTTCCTTTCCATGTTAAAATTAGTTCAATTGATTTAATCACCTCAGATTAAATTAAGTTAACTCACTCAATTAATTTAATTTCCCCTAAATTAAATTAATTTACTAGAATGATTTAATTTCTCCAAATTAAATTAGCGTACTCGATTAATTTAATTTCTCTAAATTAAATTAAGTTAATTCATTAGGCTAATTTAATTTTCCCTAAATTAAATTAGTTTATAAAAGATAAGTCAAATTAACATCTACTTAACAATTAACCCAAATACCCAATAAATAAATAATGACAATGACTATAGTCACAACTAAATTTATTTAAGTGGGGTAGAAGATGGAGAATCTATCTTCTACCATATTATTATTTTAATCGACACCCTAGATCTTAAGGCATCTCTAAAAAACCTAAAATTCCTTAAGGTGGGCTAATATTAGGTTTTGCTCTCTAATCTCTCACTTTTTCTCTTTTCATTTTTCTTGTCTGGAGTTTTTTTTGGAACATTCATGGGAACATGGCTATAGAGATGAGCTCTTCATTTTGGATCCACACTCCACAAACACTCTTGTTTATTGTTTATGGTTTGTTCATATAAATTTTCCCCCAATTTAGTTTTTCTATGGGATTTTTATTTCAGTACTACATCCATGAATTATTTTTCTTCTTATTTCTTTTGTAAATCTATTACAAATAAATCTCATTGAGGAATTTGTGTGTGTGTGTGTGTGTGTGTGTGTGTGTGTGTGTGTGTGTGTGTGTGTGTGTGTGTGTGTGTATTTGTCCGTGTATATACACACACACACATATGTATTTGTATGAGCTTATTTGCAACAAAGAGAGAAAGGGGGTTGGCTTGCACATAGGTGCGCCCGACCATAGATATACACCCCAAACTATACACACACACACACATGTATAATAGATATCGCATATATAATATAAGGGACATTTATCTATATTATATAGGGTTGTTGCCATATCCAATCAGGCCGCATAATCAGGCTGACTGTCATCATATATCTAATCTAAGATAAGATCTATATAGGGGTACTAATATTAGGTTTTTCTATTTAAGCTCTCACTTTTTCTCTCTTCATTTTTCTTTTCTGCATGTTTTTTTTTTGGAGCATTAATGGGAGCATGGCTATGGAGATGAGCTCTCCATTTTGGATCCACACTCCAAGAACACTCTTGTTTATTGTTTTTGGTTTATTCACATGCATTTTACCCAATTTGATTTTTCTATGGGGTTTGTATTTTAGTACTAGACTATGGATTCTTTTTCTTCTTATTTATTTTGTAAATCTATTGGAAATCAATCCCATTGAGGGATTTGTAAGGGAGTCAGCCTGAACATAGGCACACCCGACCATAGATATGCATCCCCAAACTATATATATATATATATATATATATATATATATATATATATATATATATATATATATGTATATATATATATGCCAAGGTCACTTTTTCTCTCTTCATTTTTTTTCTCTGTAGGTTTTTTTGGAACATTCATGAGAGCATGGCTGTGGAGATGAGCTCTCCATTTTTGATCCAAACTCCAAGAACACTCTTGTTTATTGTTTATTCACATGCATTTTCCCCCAATCTGATTTTTCTATGGGGCTTGTATTTCAGTACTACGACAATGGATTCTTTTTCTTCTTATTTCTTTTGTAAATCTATTGCAAATCAATCCCATTGAAGGATTATGTATAGATATATACATATGCACACACACACACACACAAACACACACACATATATACATATATATACACAGATATATATACAACATATACATATACATATATGTTTGTATTTGTATGAGTTTATTTGTAGAAAAAAGAGAAGGGGGTCGGCCTGCACACAAGTGCACCTGACCATAGATATGCGCCCCAATATATATATATATGCCAAGGTTCTTGTTATTAGTGAGAAATCAACCAAGGGTTTGGACCGCCCACACTATATAAATTCCATAAACTAAAATGCATAACCAAGTGTTCGAATGTATTGTCGGTCCAAACCCTTGGTTGATTTTAGATCTGAACGCTCACCTGAAGTGCACAAAGCTACCGAGTCCCTCCTTTATGTTGCTTGTCAAGATGTTAGCGTGTAGATTCATGATGATATATAACCAAGTGTCTATTCAATCATCAAAACTCATTTCATACATTCAATTAGAAACACATGTAATAAGGAAATAAACAGATTAGATAAAAATTAAGATCCATTGCATAATATAATCACCATATCTAGACATGTCAATTACCAAAATCCATACTCAATATTCCATCATAACAAAGTATTACATAACAAGAGTTGAATACAAAATAATCATTACCACACAATCATGCGCGCTAGTCATTAGAGCAACATAACCATAAAACATCACAAATATGTTCTCACATACACCATACCTAAAAAAAGGAAATTCTCTAAATATATATAGGAGTGGGGACTTGCTCTTCACCACCTATGCACTCTCAAAATATATTGCATGCTCAAAATAGCCATGCATACATTACATGTATGAATTTCAGATAAGATAATAATAGACATTCCTATAAATAAAATTTTCTTTTATCTTATTAATAACTCAATCTGTGGATGACCTTTCACCTTTTCTTTACATGTGATTAATGCCAAAAAAAGATGTTGCTTGGTCCTCAAGTCATCCTGCTTTTCTCCTTTTCTTGATCCGCACTTCAACATGCAAAATTAGATAAGTCCTGAGTCCTATCTTCTTGGGCATGTGCCAACTCAACTGTACCTTCACATGTGCACATGCTCCCCACTTGTATGCCCCATTCGTCCACGTGCTCTTTATACTTAGCCATTTATTCCAGTCTAACATTACCCCACACTAATTACATTTTTGTCCTCGACAATGGGGTTTCTGACTTATCTCTCAAGAATATAATGAATAAAGAATAAAAGAATAAGGAATGAATACATGAGTATAACATAAAGAATATATTATTCAGGGAGCTCTGGTCTCCTTTTCCTCAACTAGAAACAAAAAATTAGGGTACTCATTGTTAATTGTACTCTCCAGCTCATTCCATTATGTCAACCCCTTCTTCACTGAATCTGGAACTGTGATGAGGCCAGAATATGTCTCGTTAATGTATAATAAATGATATTATTTTACTCTCCTTTTTTATCAAGTTTGACTACATTTTGTGACTTTTGTTTGATCCAATATAAGTTAGGATGTAATTGTCCATATTTTGTTAATTGTAGTTCTAACGTTTAAAAAATCTGTAATTCCTAACAAAGTGATTTAGGAATTTAGTTTTGTAATAAAACAAGTCACAATCAGCTGGAAGAACAAAGTATGAAGCGGTCAACATGTTTTTGGAAGCATTGGTTTTAATACGGCCCAGTTCTGGAACTTCCATATTTAGTTCCGGAACTCCATTACATAGTTACGAGATCTATCAATTAGTTCCAAAACTTTTGGACTTAGTTCCAGACCTCCATCACTTAGTTCCAGAACTTTCAAACTTAGTTCCGGAACTCCTGCATGTAGCTTTAGAACACTCACAATTAGATATGGAATGATTTCCTTTAGTTTCAGAACTTCTCTAAAGTTTCAGAACTGGTGAGAATTTGTTTCTTCCAAAAATGTCTGGTGATTTAGCAATCAATGATCCTTTCAATCAGAAGCAGGTTAGAAGATTTCCAATTCTTCATACTCACAGATCTAGGGATAACTAACATACAATAGTACATCCAACCATGATCCAATTCAACATCTATTTTGGGCACGATTCAGTTCTATCTGAATTGGTAAGACAACTATGGCTGTAAATGCACTTGTGGAAGAAGTATATATATGCAGACCTATAGATAGATATAGAGAGAGATAAATTTATACATAGATAAAGGCACATAGAGATAGAGAGACAATACATTTTTGTAATGTAGAACATTTTATCAATAAAATAGCCATTTCTGTTTTGAGAGTATATTAAGTTGTCAAATCCTGTTTCAAGGTGGAGCAAGGGCCCACTCTTCCAAGAACCAAGATCTTCATTTTATTGGTATTTATATTTCCAGAGAAAATAGTATAGATCTATTAATTCTGTAAATGCTTTTGATTACTCAAGTTGAAATCTGTCGTATACTTGTTCCTGCAGGTGTTCTAGATTTTATTATTATTTCTTTGCAATCATATTTTATAATTTTCAATTGTGTGTTTATTCCCAAAGCAAGTGTGTTTATTTCTGTAACGTGTGTTTACTTACAACAATCTATTCCATTATGCAAATGTGTGTTTATTTCTAGTAATTTATTTTTACAGAGAGTGTTTACTTCCAACAAGTTTTCATAGTTTGATTTCAATAAGGTTTTGGCCAAGAAATCCTCAAGACATTGAGAAAATCCCCCAGAAAAAAAAATATATAAAAAAAAATACCTGCAATCAATTACTGGATCACTAAGATTTCTTGTTGCATATAGCTTCAGACACCACCCTTGGTTTGGATATGACACTAACAAAGAGTTGATTAAATGAAGGGAATAACGACACCCATCATTTTTTGTGCCATTGCTAGGGACACAATAGTTAGAATTGTTTATTAGGTGTCAACAAGAGCAGTAATCATACATCTAGTAATTTCAGGATCTTCCCTACATTGTCCTAAAATTTATGAGTAGACCAAGAGACTCCAAGGGTCGATTCCTCCCAAAAATATATGAACAAGAATCATCATATTCTCGATCAAATAAGGAAGTTGATCAAGAATTAGAAGCACCATTGTCCCCTGTTAGGCATGAAGCATAATTTCCACCTTTGGAATTCTTAGATCAATCACCAGAAGGAAGTAGAACCTTTAGAAAAAAGATCATATCCCAAGACCTGTTTAGAGAAAGTTTTGATTCACAATTGAGTAGTCAACCTCCTACTCCTGGCTTTTCACCTTCCCCAAAACAAATCACATACCATATTGATTGGGAGAAAAGTCTAGAAGGTACTACAGAAATGGCATGAGAAGCTGAAAGAGAACCTGATAGGACCTTCACTTATCCAATTCAATTGGATGATGATGATACACCTATGAAAAATATTTCACCTGCACATTTATCCACATTTAGAGGGATGTCATATGAAGATCCTAACCAATTTTTGTTTGAATTTAAAGTACCGTGTCAAACTTATGATTATAAAATAGATAATCAAAAACTCAAGTTGTTTCCATCTACCCTGAGAGATACAACAAAGAGGTGGTTTATGGTATTAACATCTAATTCTATTACCACTTGGGCACAAATGGAAGTTGCCTTCCTAGACAAGTATCAATATTACTGTAGAGGGAGGAATAGGAAGGAATAATTTTTCAAAATCAAGCAGGAGGAGGATGAGAATATGGAAGATTATTTAGATAGATTCCTCTTTGTGAGAAAAAGATGTGGATTTGTACTACAAGAAGAGTTAAGAAAAACCATTTTTCTTAAAGGTCTGGATGATGAATCAAGGGAGGCACTTGATCAGATGGGAGGTGGAAATATTGATCAAATAAGAATGAATGATATTAAAGACATTTGTAGAAGCTATTCATGAACAAGGGGTGGACCTAGAAAAGGAAAAATAGTTAAAAATTTAAACCCAGATATGAACAAATTGATGGATGAATTGGAAAATTTCAAAATAGACATTTTAGTTCAATTAACCTCCACCATGGATGGATTGCAAGCTAAAGAAAATGCTAAAACTGAACCATTAGCTATGTATTGTCCTAGATGGAGAAGAAGCGTGCAATAAGAGATTGTCCCCTGGACAAACAAGAAATGTGTCTTATCTGTGAATCTAGGGAGCATGAGAGTAATGTCTGTTCTCTTCTTCCTTTTATTAAAAATCAGCTTGAACAAGGCAACATTCCATCCACATAAGAAGAAGTAAATTTTGTATAGAGACAACCTATCCAAGGGCAGTTCATGCCCAGGTCAGTCCCTAACCCTTGGATGATGCCATGGGTAGCTCAGATAATGCCACAAAATTGGGGACAACCACCTTGGGCACCTCAACCAACATGGAATCCTCAAGATTGGGCAGGTCAATCTTGGTATGCCCAAGGACACCAACAACCATGGTTTGGTCAAGGAAACTTGAATGCTTGGTCACAACCTAGGTGGATCCCTAATAATTATGTTCAAGGGAGGACATATCCCAATCAGAATCAACAAGCCATAATGGGTTCCCCAACACAAAATTCAGAAAATGAAAATGTGGTCCAAACGCAAATACCAACACAACTAGTATCAAAACCAAGAAATAAACAAACAACTCCTGTTTACGGAACATAACCAGAAAAATCAGTTGATCTGAATGCCATGGATTTTAAGGATATTTAAACTAGATCTGGAAAAATAATTAATAGTCCACCTATTATAATCACTGAGATGATAGAATAAATTAAAACCCCTAGTATGGTTGTTCCCAAGAAGGATGTAAAAGAAAAATATAAGGAGCCAGATAGCAACTCTACTGAGACTCCATTTCTAGAGAGATTTAAAGAAGCCATAGAGACTAAGGAATCTGAGTTGGTACAGGAACTAAGGAAATTGAATATTGAAATACCATTGTTACAAATAATTAAGGACATTCCAGAATTGAACAAATTAATCAAAATGATATGTTTAAAAAGACATGGAAGGAAGAAGCAGTACCACAGGACTATTAAGGTAGATGGGAAACTTTCTGATTTATTAGCAGGAAAAATTTTGCTTCCCAAATACGGAGATCCTGGAAGTCCTGTTATTTCTGTCTCTATAGGGAATAAAGATATACATAATGTTTTGGTTGATTTGGGAGTGGCTATAAATGTGATGATAGTGGACACTTTGAAAACATTACCATTAACAGGTATACAACCTACTAACACCATATTACAGATGGAAGATCAGTCTGTAGCAAAACCAGAAGGAGTTATTGAAGATGTAGCAGTTATGGTGGAGTCATGGGAATATCCAGTTGATTTCCTTATATTGTAGCCAAAAGGTAAAACACTTGGTTATCCCATTATTTTGGGTAGACCATGGTTAGCTACAGTTGCTGCTTTAATTGATTATAGATCAGGTGATATGACTATCTCAAATGGTAATAATTCTAAGAAAATATCCTTATATCCTTCTGCATGACCTTCTATTGATAATCAAGAACAATTGTGGGTTGATGCTCTTGATACTAATAAGTAAAACATGTCTTCTTTGGCCATGATCATGTTGCAGGATCACATATGCGAGGTAGAAGATATGATTAATCAACCATTAAATGAACACCAATTTTCCTTGGAGCAATCAGGAATAGTTCTGTAACCTACAAACTTAGTTCTAGAACCTAGATACTCTGTCCTGGAATCATCAGATTTAGTTCCGGAACCATCACATTTAGTTTTGGAACCACACCAACAACAATTCCCTGTGACTGTACATAATTTCACTATGGAGGAACAAGATTTATCTTGGGGGAGGAAGAATCGATAGCTTCAGTTTCTAAGATATCAGGAAATGGTGAAGAATTTATGGAAAGCAACAGTGACAAGGAGTTTGACCTACAACAAGATAAGTATCATAACTCTGCCTACTGTCCTTTTTCCAATATTCTGTCTCAAGGAAATTTTGGAGATGTTGCTACATATCATATGTTGTTACCACATGCATGTCCACTAAATACCTTAATGGAACCCTTTCAACAAATCAGTTCATCACACATTGGAACCAAACATGTTGAGATTGAGCTGGGTAAGATTTTGAACATAAACAACTGGTTGAAGAATGATGAAGAAGCTAAATTGTTTGATGTTTTCAAAAATCATACTAGAGATTTTTCTTAGGACTACAAAGATATGAAAGGAATCCATCCAAGTATTTTCACTCATCACATCTATACTAAAAACATTAGACCAGTTAGGAAACCTCAGAGAAGGATTAATCCAACCTTAAGAGATATAGTCAAGCAAGAAATTGAAAAACTATTACAAGTAGGTTTTATCTACCCTATCTCAGATAGTCAGTGGGTGTCTCCTCTTGTAATTGTTCCTAAAAAGAACAAAAAATGGAGAATTTTTGTTGACTATAGGGAACTAAACAAAGCCACACTGAGAGATTATTTTCCCTTACCATTCATAGATCAAGTCCTAGACAACCTTGCAGGTAAGCAGTACTTTTCCTTCCTGGATGGATTTAGTGGATATAATCAAATCAGAGTTGCTGCTGAGGATCAGGAAAAAACTACCTTTACATGTCCATGGGGTACCTTTTCCTATAGGGTATTACCATTTGGATTATGTAATGCTCCGACAACTTTCCAAAGAGCTGTATTAGCAATTTTTTATAGACCTAACAAATGACTGTGTAGAGGTATACATGGATGATTTCACTATACATGGAGACACATTTGATGATGATTTGAGGAATTTAGACAGAGTATTAACAAGATGTGAGCAACACCATCTGTCTCTTAGTCATGAGAAGTGTTTGATGATGGTTGATGAGGGGATTGTATTAGGACACCACATTTCAAAAAGAGGAATTCAGGTTGACCAAAACAAAATCAAAATTATTTTAGACTTACCTATTCCTCAAACCCCCACAGATATCAAGTCATTTTTAGGGCATGCTAGATACTATAGGCACTTTATCAAGGATTTTAGTAAAATTTCTGCCCCCATGTTTAATTTACTTACCAAGGACTATGAATTTATTTGGGATGAAAGATGTCAGCATGCTTTTGAGGAAATCAAAGAAAAATTAATCACTGCCCCAATATTGAGAGGACCTAATTGGGAAAAACCTTTTCACATTCAAACAGATGCCTCAAATAACTCCATTGGTGCAGTTTTGGGATAGAAAGATGAAGAAGGGAAGATGTATGCTATTTATTACCTCAGTAAAAATCTTACTCCCACTGAAATAAATTACACTACCACTGAAAAATAATTTCTTGCTGTGATCTATGCAATTAATAAATTCAGACATTATATCACAGGGTACAAAATATTTGTACATACAGATCACTCAACAATTATGTACTTAATGAATAAACCAATGGTTGGAGGTAGGATAATTAGATGGTTATTACTTTTACAAGAATTTGATATTACCATAGTAGATAATCTAGGGAAATCTAATGTGGTAGCTGATTTCTTGTCAAGACTGACCACTACTAGGGAACAAGATCCAGTTAAGGACAACTTTCTAGATGAACAATTGTTTGCTATTTCAGCTGATACACCATGGTTTTCTGATATGGAAAATTATCTTGCAATAGGGAAGTTTCCTCCTTTCACTAAGAAACAAATGAAAAAATTGATCAAAACTAGTGCACAATTTAAATGGTTAAATGGAATGTTGTTTAAATGTGGTCCTGATTTGGTTTTACGCATGTGTGTGAGAGAAGATGAAATCTTTGACATACTGAGGGCATGTCATGATGAACCAAGTGGAGGACACTTTTCAGTGAAAATAACAACTCACAAGATACTTGGCACTGACTATTATTGGCCATCTCTGTACAAGGATGTGAAGAGATATATCAAGCAGTGTGATCCCTGTCAAAGGATGGGACAACCAAATTTTACCAATGAAATTCCTCTACAACCTCAAGTGGTGATTGAACCATTTGAAAGATGGGGGTTGGATTTTGTTGGTCCCTTTAGTCCTCCTTCACAAGGAAAGGAGTACATTCTTGTGTGTACTGATTATGTGACAAAGTGGGTAGAAGTGTAGGCTTTAACAAATGCCACTGAAGAAGCAGTTACTGATTTCCTTTAGCATAGAATTATGGTAAATTTTGGTGCACCAAGAAGTATAGTTTTAGATTAGGGGCCACAATTCATGTCTAATATGATCCAAGCCTTCACAATGCATTATCAGATCAATCATAGGAAGTCATCTCCCTATCACCCACAATCAAATGGACAAGATGAAGTAACAAATAGAGAATTGGAAAACATCCTTACCAAAATAGTTGAATCAGGTAGAAGAGATTGGGCAAAGAGACTACCTGAAGCTGTCTGGGCCTATAATACAACTTGGAAGACTACAACATGATTTTCACCATATGAGTTAGTCTATGGGAAAAATACCTTGTTACCTATTGAATTTGAACTACAAACATTAAGGACAATACTAAAATAGGTATTGAGTTGGATGCAACACAAAAGGAGATAATTCTTCAACTCAATGAGTTGGATGAGTTAAGGATGGAAGCACTTCAGCAGATAGAGATAATCCAAGATCAAAGAAAGCAATGGCATGACACACATATCAAGAAGAGGCAATTCAAGGTAGGAGATTGGGCATTACTGTTTGATTCTAAGTACTAACAATTCAAGGTAAAGTTGAGAACCAGATGGTTGGGACCCTATCATATTGAGAAGATCTTTGATAATGGTTCTATTCAGTTACTTCCCATTGATGGCAGCAGAAGGACACTTTTGGTCAATGGACATAGGCTAAAAATTTATAGGAAGCCTCCTACTAAGGATGAATTCTTGAGGCAGATTGAAGTAGACAAATAATTTGATCATATGGAAGAACCCAGTTCTTCCAAAATGATCAAATAATCAGATGGATAAATCTAGAATAAAGGGAAGAGAATGAAAACCAGTAAATGGGTTCTCTTCCCCTAAAAAAAAGAAAAAAAGAGAAAAAAATAAAAAGGGAAGGAATGAAAACCAGTAAATGGCGTTCTCTTCCCCATAAAAAAATTCTCTCAGAGATCAATTGAAAACCAGCAATGATGGTTGATCTCCTCAAATAAATGGCTAATCCAAAATAAAAGGAACTTCCTTGAAATTCCAGCTGTCTTTTCTAACCGTTTTCCCTTTTTGTTTCACTTTTAGGAATGATGAGTCATCATGACAGAGGGATCACATCATCAAGGATGGTAATTATGTCTTTAACTTATTAAAGGTTAGATTAAAAGTTCACATGTGTGATTGGATTTGATTTAAAAGTGGTATGATGAGTCATCTATTGTACATTATGATTAAAAGAGAGTAATCATGAGGATGATGTCGGTGGAACAAAAGTGGTGGCATGTTTATAATGATCTATCATTTGCACGGAATAAACAAAGTGAAGAAGTAGTTGTAGAAAAAAAACTTCAAGGAAGAAGAAGAAGAATTAAATTTTCATTCCGCAACTAAACACAACAAGTTCCATATCTAAGCACAACAGTTCTGCAACTAAACCCATCCATTCCGTAGCTAAGCAAAGAGTTCTGTAGCCAATCCAGGTAGAACAATAATTTAGAGGAGAATGAATTTGTATCACCCTTTTTACCATGGGGATTAAAAAGAAGTCAGAACTAGAGGATGATACCCAACTTCTTGCAGATGAAGAAGTGCAGCTGTCTTTGAACAGGCAGAGTGGTTGGAATTCCCGAAAAAGTTCTTGAAGTATAACAATGAATTGGTAAGAGAATTCGTTATAAATTTAGAACAATCCAAAACAAAGGTTAGAAATATTGTAATTCCTTTTTCTGTGAATACAATAAGCAATGTATCTAGTGTGCCAATTGTGCATGTCCCAAATCCTGTCAAAGGGACCTTAAAAGAACTAGTTGAAACCCTGCTACAAGAGGGGGAAACAAAACCCCAATATATTTACAACACTAAGAAAATCATAAAAGGGGTCAGAAGGGCCAGCTTTCCCAAACCCTTTGATAGAGTGGCATTTTGGATAGTCAAGTATTTAACTTGTGATGGTCAATTTGGGTCGGTAGGAAGAGAAGTCTTGAAGATGCTCATACATCTTAGATATGGAGCTACAAAACCAGAATATATAGTAAACCTTCTAGGTTTTCTTTTTGACTCCATTCATACAATGGCCTAGAGGTATTCCTGGGGTGTTGGAACAATCAGACATCATGGGTTAGTTCATTTGGTGTGCCAACACCATTTTCTTGCAAAGAAAAATGGAGAAGAAATATGGGAGAAATTTCTTAACAAGTTTAAGCAAAACCCTGATATTATTAGGAGGGTAATATCAACTCCTTTTTCTCCTACAACTAATTTGGAAATTGATTCCCCTACAGAGGAAAAGAAGGAAATAGGTGGGGAGACTATACCAAAAAGGAGAAGATCTGGAAGAAGAATTAAAACTGTAGAACCTACTATACCTTTAAAAGAAACTCCTTCCTCTGCAGTAGCTAAATGAGAGCTAATATCTATCTCTGACAGTGACAGTTCACCTAGGAAAGAGCAAGAAGTGAAAATTAGAAGAAGCTCTAGGAGGAAACCTACTTTTGAACATACTGAAGCTCCTCAAAGAAGAAGAATTCATAAGAGGTCTAGAGAAATTCTAGAGGAGATGAAAGAATAGGACAAGTTGGAAAAAGAAGTTGTTGATATTTTGGGTAGCATGGCCATGACTCCTCCTGGACCAAGCCAAACTGAGATGGAAAAAGAAGATGAGAGATTTGAGGAACAAGTTTTTCAAGAGTTGGGTGAATCGGCAACACTATCACATGAAGAAGAAGAGTTGGCATCTTGGAGAGGGAAAGGGAAATTTCCTTTGGTAGAAGAGGAATGCTTAACCCCCAAAGAAATTTTAGAGAAAGAAGAGAAACAACAGGTTAGACAAGCTTTGTTATTTTCTAGAGCAGAACTCATTATCAAAGAAAAGGATGAGGAGTTTAACTTCCTCAAACTCAAATTGGAATAGAGAGAAATCCTCATTGGGGAACTAAAAACTCAGCTCACAGACAAGACTAAGGAGTTGACAAGAGTTAAATGACAGATGATGGAGAAAGAGGAAGAATGTAAAATTTCAGAAGACAGAGTACTATGTCAACAGTCTCTGCACAGACTGAATTAACTTATTGGCCACTCAAGTAGTTATGGGATGATACTTGCAGGGAACTCAGTGAAATCAAAACATCCAATGAGGATTTGAGAAGCAAGATGGAAGATGAAAAGAAATCAAGAAAGGAATGGGAAGAAAATTTTTACAAAGAAGAGGGAGACAAATTTAAATGTCTTGTAAAAATACAAATGGTTTACATAATGAGTGAAAAATTTCTTGCATGCAGGAGACCTTCTCCTGCATATAGCGTGTTTCTAGAAGAACAATTCATTTGCTGGCAGCTGTCAAGAATTGCATGTGGCCTTCCACATGAAATAAAAGATGAATCTGAGTTCATGACAACCTATTCTTTAGCCAGTGCAGAGCAGAAAAATCTTCTCTGTGAATTCTATCTCTGCAATCTTATGCTAGAAAAGAACACATGCTTCATGATCAATTTGTATGTGGGAGAAAGCCAACTTAATGCATTTATTTATGTTCTTCAAAATCAGATTGCATGGAAGGAAAGGGATTCTGAGCATCTATTGAAAGCTATCTCATCTGGTCTCTGCATGAGGGCTCATTATGGTAAACCATCTGCTTTCGTTAAACATTTTAGAACCCATGCCTTTGATAGATGGTTCAAGACACATTATCTTTCCAGTTTACAGAAAAGTATTGATGCCTTCTCCTTTTATGAGGTGATTTTTTTGAGGAGATATATGATGGATGTTTAAAAATATGGAAGCTTCCTACAGTTTCCTTGAGGATACGGGAAGTAATATCTCCCAAAAATTTGATCTAGGGTTTGGAAAGAGCAAAATATTTATGCACACTAATCTCTCAGATCAATGAAAAGCACAAGGGCATAAGGATGAGAATGAGAATAAGGCCTCCCCTTCTTTTCACTCCCATGTCTCCATGGAAAAATAGAGAACCTCAAGATCTCACTAAATTTGAGGAATGGAAGAGGAAAGTAGAAACATGATTAAGGTATATTTATTATGAACTAAAACACTAGGATATTCAGTTTCAGCCATTTGACCTGAGCAGTCAATTGGAATGCAGAATACACAACCCAAGGTTTGAAGTGTAAAGTTTGTAAGAGGACTTACAAACAAGTAAGTACAGGGGACATGATGAGGCCATAATATGTCTCGTTAATGTACAATAAATGATCTTATTTTATTCTCCTTTTGATCAAGTTTGACTACATTTTGTGACTTTTGTTTGATCCAATATAATTTAGGATGTAATTTTCCATCTTTTTTGATTATATTTATAATGTTTAAAAACTCTGTAATTCCTAACAAAGTGCTTTGGAAATTCAATTTTGTAATAAAAAAGGTCACAATCAGTTGGAAGAACAAAGTATGAAGCGGTCAACATGTTTTTGGAAGCATTGGTTTCAATACGGCTCAGTTCTGAAACTTCCAGACTTAGTTCTGGAACTCCATTACACAGTTATGAGCTCTATCACTTAGTTCCAGAACTCCATCACATAGTTCAAGAACTTTTGGACTTAGTTCCAGAACTCCTGCATGTAGCTCTAGAACCCTCACAGTTAGATCTAGAATGATTTCCTTTAGTTACAAAACTTATCTAAAGTTTCTAAACTGGTGAGAATTTTTTTATTCCAACAATGTCTGGTGATTTAGCAATCAATGATCCTTTCAATCAAGATCAGATTACAAGATTTCTGATTCTTCATACTCGCAGATCTAGGGATAACTATCATACAACAGTACATCCAGCCATGATCCAATTCAACATCTATTTTGGGCACGATTCGGTTCTATCTGAATCGGTAGGACAGCTATGACTGTAAATGCACCTGTGGAAGAAGTATATATATGCAGACCTATAGATAGATATAGAGAGAGATAAATGTATACATAGATAAAGGCACAAAGAGATAGAAAGAGACAGTACATTTTTGTAATGCAGAACATTTTATCAATAAAATAGCCATTTCTGTTTTGAGAGTATATTAAGTTGTCAAATCTTGTTTCAAGGTGGAGTAAGGGCCCACTCTTCTAAGAACCAGGATCTTCATTTTATTGGTATTTATATTTCCAGAGAAAATAGTATAGATCTATTAATTCTGTAAATGCTTTTGATTACTCAAGTTGAAATATGTCATATACTTGTTCCTGCAGGTGTTCTAGATTAGATTCTTATTTCCTTGCAATCATCTTTCATCATTCTCAATTTTGTGTTTATTTCCAAAGCAAGTGTGTTTATTTCTGTAATGTGTGTTTACTTATAACAATCTATTCCATTATGCAAATGTGTGTTTATTTCTAGCAATTTATTTTTGCAGAGAGTGTTTACTTCCAACAAGTTTTCATAGTTTGATTTGAATAAGGTTTTGGCCAAGAAATCCTCAAGACATTGAGAAAATCCCATAGAAAATATAAAAAAATAAAACAAATACCTACATTCAATTACTGGATCACTAAGATTTCTTGTTTCATATTGCTTCAGACACTACCCCTGGTTTTAATATGACATCAAAAAAGAGTTGATTAAATGAAGGGAATAACGACACCCATCAAACTGTGCCAACTATCTTTTTCATCTCTTATGGAGTCATGTATTC